>OZ024838.1:1422500-1741249 GCA_964016985.1 Anodontia alba | reverse complement strand
CTGAACAGATTGGCCAGTTGTCTCAAAACTTGGTACGATGCATAGATGTGATTGGTAGATAAAAAATAGCTTTAGTCATTCTGATTGGAAATACAAGATGGCTGCCATCTTGAAAATCTATGTTTTGCTTCTTCTCCTGAACCAAAAGGCCAACTGACTTGAAACTTTGTAAGAATCACAGATGTGACTTGTAGATCAAAAATTGCTTAAATCGTTCTGATCAGAAATACAAGATGGTCGCCACAGTTGCCAGCTTGAAGTTTTATTTTGAACTTCTTCTCCTAAATAGAAAGGTCCATTGACTCGAAATCTGATAGGAATTATCGGGGTGACTTGAAGATCAAAAATGATTAAAATCTTTCTGACTGGAAATCCAAGATGATCGTCCTAGCAGCCATGTTGAAATCTATTTTGAACTTTTTCTCCTGAACCAAAAGGGCATTTGACACCATTGGAAGTATCGAGATGACTTGTTGATCAAAAGTAGCTAAAATCGTTCTGATTGGAAATCCAAGATGGCAGCCATCTTGAAAAGCAATATTGAACTTCTTCTTTTGAACCAAAAGGCCGGTTCACTCAAACTTGGCTGGTAATCAGGTGAGCAATACACTTGTAATCATGTTTATAGAAATTTCTGAATTTAATGCAAACAGACCCTGATCAGATGCCACAGAATGCGGTGTCTGATCAGGGTTTACACTGTTTGCCAATTTCCCTTTTATGGGATTCTAGGCTTACATGAGTTCTAATGAAATGGCTGCTTAGAGGCCTAACTTGGTAGAAATATACAGTAAAAAGAAATTGACATGAATATTAACCCTTAAAGCGTCAATCACCATGGCAGCAGATGACAGTTTTTTTTTTTTTTTTCAGAGAAAACAAATCTTGACATATCATGTGAATTATCTGCTTGGCAGATGATTCACATGAAATGTCAAGACTTGTTTTCTCAGAAAAATAAAAAAAAATTTGTGAATGTCGTCTGCTACAAATTTTGCTTGGCACTTTAAGGGTTAAGGGTAAGTACAGTATCCCAAATTTATCAAATTTTAGCTGTCCTCAGTGGTTCAGGAGGATGTGCCTCCGACTGGAGACTAGGAAGTCGTGGGTTCGATCCCCAAGGAGTACATTCTTTCGTGGAGATTGAGCATGAAATAACTTCCACGGTCATTCTCTCCCTGTTGGTCTCAGTGGTTCAGTTGGATGTGCGTCCTACTGGAGACCAGGAGGTCGGGGGTTCGATCCCCACCGAGGTCAGCAATATTTTTTCGTGGAAATTGATCATGAAATATTTTCTACGGTCATTCCCTCCCTTCCACTGATTCAAGAAGGGTAGTTGTCAGTTTCTGGCGGAAGTGTGTGCACAATACTGGTTAACCACTTAGAGGACTAAGCCTACCCAGTAAAAGTGTGGTTAGGTAAACTGACCATGCTCGACATGACCCTATTGGGTTGACTGTGCCATAAAACCTCAACACAAAACAAACTGACCATTCCCCTCCCCACGTGAACCACCTCTGAATCCACCCCTGTCAAGGTGCTCAAATATCTAGAGTAATATGGTAATTAACAAGATTTTCTTGGCTTCACAAAGCATTCTGGTAGCCAAGTGGTTAGCGCTCACAATTTTGGTTCATGGGGTCCTAGGTTTGAAATTGAATCCCGCAGATTGCATGTCATCTCATGACTGTTTGCGTTTTCATTGCAGAGTACCTTTAATTATTACCCTTCCATTATATAGACATGACTTAACCCTTAAACTGCCAGTCACAACAATTGTCGTCTGCTTTGTCATCTGCTTGTGATTTTAAAAATCATTTCTGCAAACAGTGTGGGCCCAGATCAGACTGCTCCTAGGAGCAGTCTGATCTGGGTCCCCACTGTTTGCATGTATGCAAAAATAGGTTTGAAAAGTTTGCAAAACTATTCAGCAGACGACATAAACAGACGACATTTTCAGATGCAGGTTTTCTTGGTGTTTTAAGGGTTAAGTAGTGTTGAAGGGGATGTAAAACAAAATCATCATCATCATCATCCTTATCATCATTAATCATCATCATTTCACGCAGTGCTTAATCTGTAGATTTATAAATTTATAAGGAGATAATTTGGATTTTTTTTTTTTTTTTTTTTTTTTTTTTGCTGTTGCACAAAAACTATCTTGTGAGTAGATCTCCAGTTAGGAGGGGTATCCATATATTATTTCTTCTTCTTTTTCCATGAAAATATCTGCTGAGAGTACATATAATATTATTAGAAATACAATTTTTTTTCAAACCCTGCTTTCTGTAGCATCTGATCTGTGTTGTGCTACCCATTTTGGGGTCTCCCAACTAAATAGGATATCTCTTAAAACTAACCTAGCTTAGGTAACTCCAGTGAGTAGACACAAGACATGTTTTAGTGCCGGACTAACAAATCATCTTAACCCTAGTCCTGCTGAACCCGGATATGTCCTGCCTTTGCAAACAGTGTAGATCCAGATCAGTTGGCTTCTGATGAAGCCAACTGATTTGGATCTGCACTGTTTGCCATTAAGTATGTGAATTTATATCAACAATCTGGATCAAGTAATCTCATTGGCTGAAAATTAGAAAAGGGAGTGGCATCTTAATTTATTCAGCAGGACAAGCATTACACTCCTTTATTAAATAGATGATAAATATGATTTTGTTGATTTTGTTTTGTACACTTGTGTAACTAATGAAAGCAAAGAATGCTTATTAATAAAAGTCATTTGCATCTTGATACTATGTCTTGTTTTTATACCCCACCCCTTCATGTTCTGTGGGGGTATACCATATTTTCATATTGTCCATCCATCTTTCAGTCTGACGTTCTGCTTTCTGTTCTAGGAATTGGGGTGGTGGTGTATAAGCCATGCTTATTTTATCGGCCCATTTTACCTCTTTTTTGGTCGATTATTAGCTCATGCGAGCAAATGCTCAAAGTGAGCTACATGTATTGTGATCACCCTCTGTCCGTCGTCTGCCTTCAACAATTAGTTGCTAATACTCTAGAGGTCACAGTTTTGACCCAGTCTTAATGAAACTTGCTCAAAATGTTTGCTTCTATGAAATCTAGGTCAAGTTTAAAATTGGGTCACTTGGAGTCAAAAACTAGGTCACCAGGCCAAATCAATGGATAACCTTGTTAACACTCAAGAGGTCACATTTTTTAAGTAATCATCATGAATCTTGCTCAAAATGTTTGTTTTAATGATGTCTAAGCCAAGTTCGAAATCGGGTAACTTGGAGTCAAAAACTAGGTTTCCAGTCCAAATCAAAGGAAAATATTGATAACAATCTAGAGGTTACATTTTCGAATTATTCATCATGCAGCTTATTCAAAATGTTTGTCCTCACAAATATATATATAACTAATTAATTAATAAAAGCCAATATTGGTGTCTTTAATAGTTGTCTTTCACAGGTATACCTATATTTTTCACGGGTATTCCGGTATTTCGGTAGTATTCCGGTATTTCGATGATTCGTGTGACCGATATATATATATATATATATATATATATATATATATATATATATATATATATATATATATATATATATATATATATATTCATATTCACGGTCCAGTGAATTTAAGTTATTCCCATTAGGTCAGTTTCCCAGTAACTATTGGTCCTGCAGCCACTGATACTTGAAACATACATACAATGTATCATGACCTCTTGAGTGCAGTTATCCAAATTTGACCTTGACCTATATTTCACGGTCCCTTAGGTATGCTACATTGTCTTAGTTGTCTATGTAATCTTGGTCAAAGTGTTTGTCTTGATCATTTTTAGGTCGGGTTCTCTGAGTGCTTTGATACTCAGGTGAGCTTTACAGGGTCATCATGCCCCACTTGTTTACAATCGAGCCAAAATAAATGCACACACCAAACTTTCCTTAAGGTCGTTGGTCACGTAATTATCATTGACCAATGTAATCAAACCACGTGTTTGTACGGAATCCATGTAACGGTTATTTAAAGCATCACTAATCTTGTGACTGTGACATCAGCGTGTCCTGCAAAGCAGGTTATCTGTAAAACCTGGACTGGGACATTGGCAAACAGGGCAGACCCAGATGTCTGTTTGCTTCAATTATAGGAAGTTAACCCTTGTCCTGCTGAACCCGGATATATCCTGCCTTTGCAAACAGTGTAGATCCAGATCAGTTGGCTCCTGAAGAAGCCAACTGATCTGAATCTGCACTGTTTGTCATTAAGTATGTTAATTTATATCAGCAATCTGGATCAAGTAATCTGATTGGCTGAAGATTAGAATTGAGCAGGGTATCTTAATTTATTCAGCAGGACAAGGGTTATTAATTGAACCGTCTAAGTTCTCGTTTAGGACCATTTTCCAGCCAACAGTCAGAGACAATCGACCCACTAGTGCTGTCAGTGCTTTGATTTTATTAGTGTATTCTGGTATATAGTTATGAGGAATAGATACAGGATCAAAAGAAATAACCCTGACACTAGACTGGCTTCAGTCTCCAATGACAAAATAATTTTTCCTTATAATCTGTGTAATATTCCACTAAAATAAAACCCAAAGTAATATCATGACTATAAAGGCTGGTCACTAGTGACCAGCCTTTGTAGTCATGATATTTTTTTAGTTCTGTTTTAGTGGATTATCAAACATGATTATGAGAAAAATGTTTAGTCACTGGAGACTGGAGCCATTCTACCCTGACATAAACATTTTACCTCCCTTCCCGTTAGGAACGTCTAAAGGAAATTGCTTCTCTGGGAGCAACACTTAGTATGATGGGAAAATATTTCAGCAGAAAACATTTTTAAATAATTATCTCCTTTTTTTCCACAGAAAATAGAGTTTGACCAAGGAGACAATTCGCATGGAATGTTGAACGGTATTTGATGGGGAAAATATTTGTTTGTCATCTGCTATATCAGCCCAGGGAGTGGCAAAGGTTAACTTGTAATGTCCGTATTTGCTCGATTATCTTTGGAACCATAGAAAATTGTTCGAGACATTAGTAGTTCGAGTCACTGAGGGTTAATCATGGTGCAAGTTCAGGAAGCAAACAGCGATCGTTTCGGGAAATGTTTTCGATTTTCTACACAATACAGTCGACTCTCGTTATCTCGAACTCGCTTATCTCGAATAACCGCTTTCTCGAAGTGAAAATCTGGTCCCTGTTTTAACACAGAGATCTACCAACAGGCAACAAAATATTGTGGAAAAGAGGAAAAATTGCTCCTTAGGAGCAATTTCTCCTCTTTTCCACAATATTTTCAATATATCTCTAACTTGGGAGTCAAATTAAAGATTCATTCTGTTAATGGTGGTTGTTCGATTAATTGTTTTCCTCAGTTCTGCAAAACTGATACGTCAAAGTACGGATATCTGGAAGTGTTTCATAGAGTCCATTGGATTTCGAGATAACGAGATAACGAGAGTCGACAGTAATTGTATTTTGAGTGTATACCCATTAGAGTCGACTCGATGAGCTCTGCAGGGCCATCATGAGCCTCTCGTTTACAATCATAACCTACACTAGCAGATCCCCTATTTAGAGGTTCTAACATGAAGAAATTTGACAACAACAAATTCTGATATGTGTTAGCATGCGTGCTTGGCTTGCTATTTAATTCAATGCATTTAGATAACTGGTTTCCATGCAAATCTTATCAATTCTCTATGCATCTTTGGTTCATGCAAAATGAAACTCATGATTTATGTTTCTAAATTTCTATGTATGATTCTTATTACGAAAACACGCCTATTCAAATACACTGAAAATTTTACCACCAAAAAAATGGCAATTTTTCACATAAAAAAATCGGATATTTTTTATATTTCTGCTCAAAACATAGATTGTGGGTACTCGTTAGAACCGCCTCGTCGAGGCGGTTCTAACGAGTACACACAATCTATGTTTTTGAGCAGAAATAACAAAAAATAATGTATACCCCTGTAAACCCCAGTTTTACTATATAAAAGTGGGGTTTAAGGGGGTCAAAATTATATAGGCATGTTTTCGTGATGTTTAATGATCCTGCATAAAATATAAAATGGAATTACAGTCTTTAAGTAAGTTTTTGGTTTTAATTGCAAATTTTGAATAACCTTTTAAATCATATAGAAAACAGCATTCCAATGAAAACACAAACCCATATTTATTCAAACTGATACAACGAAACACAGAATTACATGCATTCCACAAAAAAAATATTTACAAATCCTTTACTTTCTCACTGATCACTCATTCAGTAAACATATACGTCAGTTTTCTATTTTTTGGTGCAGGACCCAAATATATATAATGGTCATAGTACACTACGTTTGGTGCAAGGTCCACTGTCCATAGTAAATGTACCCACTGGCCACACCTCAAATTTGATGAGCATGTGCAATATAGTATAAGAGATATGTACCGAACGAACTTGGTAGTATAAAATAGGTGAGAGCTCAGTATACAGGTCACAGTGACCTACTACTGGAACATGAAAAGCTAAGTTCAGTAAGTGTAGCTTCTTCACAGCAAATTACGAGGCCTATATCATACAGAGCAAGAGATGTGCTGCAGAGGTGATTTTTATCATAGAGAGTGATACAATCTGTAGATCATGTGTCCCAATTAAAATACTTTCCTGTCATATTGTAAAATTGTTTATTATGTGGGCGGAAATAGTCTTTCATCTTCTTAATTACAACAGAACTGATGTTAGGATGCTTTCGTCCTTTTGATTCTTTTAAACAGTCAATTCTATCAACTTTTCTTACGCCCTTTTGTTTATGTTGCTTTAGACAATAGAAACCTTTGGTTACGTTATAAACAAACATTACGTCGGTAAAATAATGGTCAATATGAAGAAATGTTTCGACCTTCCTCAATTCTTTGACAGGATGATGTGAAAGCGAGTCCCCGTCTATAATATGTATTTGTTCATGTTTGAAATATTTACGCCAATTCTTCAAGTAATAGTCGTACAAAGAATGCTGTATAAATGGAGATGATGGCTCAAAATGACCAGAAGGGTGAAGAATGATTTTTTCAAACTGTTTCATAAAGCCATGGTGTCTTTCTTTTTCCATGGCATACGCCGATATTGACCGTTGAACAGGGTTTCGAACAGAGAGTAACAAATGGACATCTGGATTCATTTGGGAAACACGTGCCGGAACTTCCTGTCTGATGAAATATGATGGCGTCTTTTCTATGACAACTTGTCCCGGAAAACTATAAGGCATTTTATCTTTGTACCATTCTAAGCCTTTAGCGTAATTCCTGTCAAAGAAATACATTTCATCGTACGCTTCATTTCTCACTATCTGAGGATGGGCGCTAAGAAACTTTAATAAAGCATACGTCCCTGCTTTTTCGACCCCAATTATCAAACAGTCTGGAAGACGCTTGAGGCAGGTTTCATTCATCGCATGAGTAACATTTCTTCCATATCCTGAGCAGGGCTGACTTGTGTTTATCATTTCCTTCATTTCGTGCGCTGAAAAGAAGAGTCCATCTGCCAGTTTCGATCGGAAACCTGTGTGTAGCTCTACTAAGTAAAGCAGAGCTACACATAAAAATATTATTCCCAGGCATTTTAAGATTCGATTATCAGGATATAATCCGAACATGGCTTAAGAAAACACGATATTTCATTTCAAAGTGTCTTCGTAAATGCTTTAATACTTATTACGTCAGATGGATCTTGCTCATAATAAGCGCGTTAAAATACTCCGCATGATTCATAATGCTTCAAGTAAATAGATCTACACAAATGCGTATGTCTTTCATTCTTTCGTGGATCGTATTTCATGATGGCAATTTGATTCAGTCTTCTTCATTTGCGGTAAACTGTATACAGATGGCAGCGGTAGAAATTTCCCCATGTAATTTAATCTGGAACTCATCAACAAAATTCTCTAGTGTTACTGGTCAGGGACGTTGTGAACTACAATGTAGCAGAATGCTTTCTGTGAACTTCAGCATAATGTGAACTAATAGAATGCTTTCTGCGAACTTTAGCATAATGTGAGTTAGTAGAATACTTCATGTGAACTGCAGAATATTGTGAACTACTATTATGCTTTCTGTAAACTTCAGCACAGTCCGTAACTCAGAAGAGAACTTGTCCATGTCTGGAAGGCTATTCTACAGTCCAATTCATCTGCAAAATAAGGCATTTACCATAAATATTCGGATACAGTCGACACTCGTTATCTCGAAATCCAACTGACCCTCTTAAATACTTCGAGATATCCGTACCTCGACACATCAGATTTGCAGAACTGAGGAAAAAATAAATCCATTACGAAAACACGCCTATGCAAACATATAGAAAATTTCACCTCCAAAAATTGAAAATTTTCAGATAAAAAACACTAAATAAAATAAAAATTTTCATATAAAAATTCTGATATTTTTCATATTTCTGCTCAAAACATAGATTGTTTGTACTCGTTAGAACCGAGTACCCACAATCTATGTTTTTGAGCAGAAATAAGCAAAATAATGTATACCCCTGTAAACCCCAGTTTTACTATATAAAAGTGGGGTCTAAGGGGGTCAAAATTATATAGACATGTTTTCGTGATGGAACAACCACATTTCACAAATGACTAGGTAAGTTGACTCCTGAAGTTAGAGATGTGTTGAAAACATTGTTGGGGGGAAGGGGGGGGGGGGGGGGGGGGGGAGGAGAAATAGCTCCTTAGGAACAATCCTTTTTTTCCACAAAATTTTGTTCTCTTTTGTTAGATATGTCCGTGTTAAAACAGGGACCAGATTTTCACTTCGAGATAAGCGGTTACGAGATAAGGGAAGTCGATATAACGGGAGTCGACTGTACTTTAAGAACCACAACGTCAGAAATGCGCGCCCAACGAAAATCAGCCTGTGCATCCGTGCAGTCTGATTATAGCCTTCGTTTTCCGCATGAAGAAACTTTGCATCCTTGGCTATACTATCAATATGCGTCCAGTGATTCTGATCAGACTGTGCGAATGCGATCTGAGTTTTCGCTAGGCGCATAAAGGTAGGTTTACTACCGTTGCAGTTCATATACATCCTTGCCAAACTTTTCCTAAATTCTAACACGTAGATTTTTGTCACACCTGCGTTAGAATAGGCGACTTAGGCGTGCAAGTTTCCGTCCGTCCGTCTGTTTGTACGTCCGTCCGTGTACTTACATCCACCATAGCGTTGACCCTATAAAATGAAGTCAACAAACAGTTAATTTCGCTTCACTGACAACTCTCACTTTTGTGGTGCTTGTTTTCACATTTTAGTACGCAGTTTCTTTTTTGTTTTAATATTTACTGTTGACGGGTGTTGGGTGGGGTGGGGTCCAGAGGGGGTTCAGGGGTACAGTCGAACACCCGTTTGAGTCAAAATTTCATTTTCAGAAGTTTTGAATTTGCTAAATTTTTGATAGCGTATCCTTGTACTTCTAATAGCGTTCCCCGCTCCCCACCCCACCCCCGCCCAACCCAACAAAAAAAAAAAAAAAAAAAAAAATGACCCCCTATGAATATTCCTGGATCCGGTCTTGGTTGGAGTGTCTAAAAGTACAGGATGAATTGTAAAACGTGTAGACCTTAATCAAGTGTCGCGCTCCTATCAAACGGACCCTAATTAAGTAGTCAAACACCTTAATTTTTTACCATACTTGTCCTAATTTTGAAAGAAATCCGTTTGACTTCCTTTTGACAGTGCTGGATCCAGGATGATTTCTGCGAGTGGGGGTGGTGGCGATTTGATCAAACTACTCTATGTATTCGGACAGACATTCCTGAGCAAACAGTGTAGACACAGCTCAGACGCCGCAGAACGCGGCGTCTGATCAGGATCTACACTGTTTGTCACTCATCCAGCAATTTTAAACACATTGATAAGTGGTAAAAAGGGCTTGTTAAAGAGAAGTATACGGTAAAGAGTAAGAGGTGTGAATACTTAGCGTAAAAATGGTATCCCATCACGAAAACATGCCTATATAATTTTGATCCCTTATACCCCGCTTTTATATAGTAAAACTGGGGTTTACAGCTGTATACATTATTTTTCTGATTTCTGCTCAAAAACATAGATTGTGGGTACTCGCCGAGGCGGTTCTTACGAGTACCAACAATCAATGTTTTGAGCAGAAATATAAAAAATATCAGAATTTTTATACGAAAATTTTTATTTTATTTAGTGGTAAAATTTTCTATATATTTGAATAATTACTTGTTTTCGTTATGCAAATGTATCAAATTTATCCAAAACTTCCTATGAAAATGAAGTTTTGGGTCAAATTTGGGTTCGATTGAACCCCCGAACCGTGGACTTCATTTAGGGTGGTCGCTAGGGTTGATGTAAGTACACTGACGAACAAACAGACAGACGAAAACTTGCACGTCCCTGAATCTGACCCTAAGTTTCTGACAAAATGGCATATGCAAACAGTGTAGACCCAGATCAGACTAATCATTCAGGAGCAGTCTGATCAGGGTTTACACTGTTTGCCATTCCACTAAGTATTTTATGAAACAACTGCATCAAAGCAAAAGTTTGGAAAAAAATAGTATGGAATAAAATGTTTGATATTTTAGGATATTTACTGTATTCTATATTCAATATTAGGACCACCTCAGTATAAGATCACTTTTAAATAGTCAAACCGGCACAGTGGCTCAATGATAGAGCGTCAGCCTTGCGACCGGAAGGTTGCGGGTTCGATTACCTGCCGGGTCATACCAAAGACTTTAAAAATGGTACTAGTACTAGCTGCTCTTTCGCTTGGCGCCCAGTATTAAGAAAGTAGAGCTAGGAACCCAGAACTGGACAGCTCAGTGTCAGTATAATGTGACTGTCAACGTGTCTGGGGCGTGATATTTCAGTGAGGCAGCACTCTAAAAGTGAGCACCAGTTGAGCTC
The DNA here is from genome assembly GCA_964016985.1 of Anodontia alba. Lineage (NCBI taxonomy): Eukaryota > Metazoa > Mollusca > Bivalvia > Lucinida > Lucinidae > Anodontia > Anodontia alba. The sequence goes on along the minus strand of OZ024838.1, from coordinate 1,730,348 downwards.
CCTGCCACATCCAGACACCGATATGACTGCAAGATTGTTGAAAGCGACGTTGAGCCCAAATCAAACAAACAAACTTTTTAGATAGTCTCAAAAGTGGTCTTAAATACGGACTTTTACTGTATAAAAAAAACAACAAAAAACAAATTGCCTGGTTAGTGGCAAGCTGTAGTTTTGCGGCATCTGACCTGGGTTTGCGCTGTTTGCTCCATCACGAAAACATGCCTATGTGGTTTTGACCCTCTTAAATCCCACTCAGTTTATAGTAAAACTGGGGTTTACAGGGGTATACATTATTTTTTCTTATTTCTGCTCAAAAACATAAACTGTGTGTACTCGTTAGAACAGCCTCGTCGAGGCGGTTCTAACGAATACCCACAATATATGTTTTGAGCAGAAATATGAAATATATCAGTTTTATCTGATTTTTTTTTTCCAGTTTTTGGAGGTGAATTTCTCTATATATTTGAATAGGCGTGTTTTCGTAATGTCCCACTACTCTGAGCAAATATGGTAGATGATACATGTGTCTCTTCCCACGTGACTGAAAACGATCAGACTGCGCATATGACAAATCTTTGCATCCTTAGCTGATCTGAATCCTCAAGGGGCGCACATATTATGTGCGCCCCTTGAGGATTCAGATCAGCTAAGGATGCAAAGATTTGTCATATGCGCAGTCTGATCAGAATCTTCACTGGGCGCATTTTGGATAGCCAAGGATGCAAAGATATTTCATATGGGCATGCAAGACTCTGATCAGACTGCTAGCATTAGCAGGCTGGTTTCAGTCTTCGTTGGGCGCAGTTGTCTGGGGTTCATATATTCATAACGAAAACACGCCTATTCAAATATATAGAAAATTTCACCTAAAAAAAACTGATTTTTTTTTTCAGATAAAAAACTCTGATATTTTCCACATTTCTGCTCAAAACATAGATTGTGGGTACTCGTTAGAACCGCCTCGAATACCCACATTCTATGTTTTTGAGTAGAAATAAGAAAAATAACGTATACCCCTGTAAACCCCAGTTTTACTATATAAAAGTGGGGTTTAAGGGGGTCAAAATTATATAGGCATGATGCGACCATATACGTAACTGGCCATTTCTCATGAACAAAGTGCATTTGGTGCAAGAAGTGCAATTTAGCTATGTTCTTTAAAGGCTCCATATGTCTCAAATATAGACATTTTTTTTATCCAAGAAAGATTAAATAAATTGATATTTAGTATTAATATGATCATAAAATATGGCATCTGACAGCCTGTAAAATTTCAGTAAGACTCGTGTTTTGAACTGGATCAAAAATAAAATGATTTTTTTTTTTTTTTTTTTTTTTTTATCGTATCTCTGAATCAATGTTGGCAACATAAATTCAGAGATACGATAAAAAATCATTTCATAACAAGAATGACAGATTAAGTGAAATTTTACAGGCTGTCAGGTGCCATATTTTATAACTGTATTAATACCATATGCTCGTATTTATTAAACCTTTCTTGGATAAATGTCTATTTTTTGATAAATATGGAGCCCATCTTACCGATTTAAGTTATTCCAAGGTTGCTTAAGATAATCCACAGTTAAATGTAGTAATGTGTTCGCTTATTCACACGTAAACATGTAAAACAAACGCAATTAGGTCAAATTAAAGATGCATGGGCCACCTTATCAAGACAACCATATCATACCGTAATATCCCTAAGTTTTGGGGCAGACAGACATGAGCAAAAGTGCAGATCCAGATCAGAACGCGGCGTCTGATCAGGGTCTACACTGTTTGCCACTCTTTCAGCAGTTCTTAAGATATATTAAGAGGCAAAAATGTCTTACGTTTTGATTTAGGACAAACATGGTAAGGAGTGAATGTGTCCCAATACTTAAGGTAAACACGAGATGTCAGCGGTATGTCTTATAAATACACAAACAGAACCGAAAATATCCGCATGTCTTTCAAAACGTGTCCGACAAGTTCATCGCTCAGTGTACTGGGTAACATTTTCAGCAGATGACATTTTTCTTTTCCAGAAAAGAAGTCTTTGAAATTTCATGCAAATTATCTGGAGACAATTTGGATGAAATGTCAATGCCTTTTTTGTTTTTGTAGGAAAAATAAGAAAAAAAATATTATCAGTTTGTCGTCTGCTGAATTTGCCCAGAGAGTGGGCATATTTAAACTTTTGCAACCGGGATATTTGGGATAATTAATGAGATACGATATCACAAAGGTAATTTTAGTCTGAACGTAACAAGAAACACTCATGAAATATTCATGGATCTAACCTAAAAGGAAAGATTTGTTCTATTCACTTGATTCAGACCTAATCGTTGGTAGCAAATTCTTTCTTTAGAGTAGATAGTATTTTTATTAAAATTATTATTATTATTTCAGGATGATAAGGATGAAAACTGATACTATTCTCAAGTTGCATGTTATTAAAAAATCCGATATTTATACCACTCTTTTGTTCTTTCTTTTTATGGTAAATGTCCTAAACTTTCATACTCGTACACTAAAGTTTCGGACAAAAATTGCATATTCAAACAGTGTAGACCCAGACTAGGGTCTACACTGTTTGCAGGGTCTACACTGTTTGCCATTTCACTAAGTATTTTGAGAAACAATTGCCATTACGAAAACACGCCTATTCAAATATACTTCAAATTTTACCATCTAAAAAATGAAAATTTTAGGATAAAAATTCTGATATTTTTCATACATCTGCTCAAAACATAGATTGTGGGTACTCGTTAGAACCGCCTTGATGAGGCGGTTCTAACGAGTACCTACAATCTATGTTTTTTAGCAGAAATAAGAAAAATAATGTATACCACTGTAAACCCCAGTTTTACTATATAAAAATGGGGTTTAAGGGAGTCAAAATTACGTAGGCATGTTTTCGTGATGATAAAAAGCAAAATTTGGGCCAAAGAAAGGTATGGGATAAAGTGTCAAAAATTGTTAGACATTTACCTGATTTTCTATTTAGACTACCCCACAAATAAAACCACTTTTGTTCAGTCCCAAAAGCAGTCTGAATTTTACTGTATATGTATGTTCTTAAGAAATAATCGTCACAGATTCTGACTAAAATTAAGAATAAATCAATAGCTAATGGTTTTAAAAATAGTCAACGTAAATGTCACGTACCATGAAAAGATCATGACCTTTTTTTTTTTATTCCGATGTTTTCTCTCAGACTTTTCTCTACAACGATCAAGTGTGTTGTGACCATGAAATACTGAACAATACCAGTCCAGGAGGCGTGACCATGCACTGACCAATGAAAATAGTCCTTGCAAACGGCCAGTCATATTTGATCTAGCTAGCATACCCGCAGGAAACTTGTCGTACTTACGCGAAATTATAATAAATGCACATCACGAAAACATGCCTACATAATTTGACCCCCCCCCTTAACCCCACCTTTTATACAATAAAAATGGGATGTACAGGGGTATACATTATTTTTCTTATTTTTGCTAGAAAACATAGTTGTGGGTACTCGTTAGAACCGCCTGATCGAGGCAGTTCTAAAGACTACCCACAATCTATGTTTAGAGCAGACATATGAAAATATCAGATTTTTTTTATCTGAAAATTTTCAGTTTTTGGAGGTGAAATTTATATTTAAATAGGCGTGTTTTCGTGATGATAATAGGCTACATGTTAATCATCATTATATTTAGTAGTAGTAGTTGTAGTTATTGTCATTATTATCACTGCTGTAGTTATTATTATCATTATTATTTTCAATCATTTCCTAATAAAGCATTAAGATAGATTTTCATCCACCTGTCTTATTTTCAATACATAGTCTTGCTTATTTAATCTTTTTAGAGGAAATGTGTAAATATTCCTAGGTGATAAAAATTTACATTATACATTTGTTTAATAATTAATAACAATTAAGATAGGTGCCAAAAATGCTGACGATGTACAGCTCTTGTAATTGTTGATTTCCATTTAGTATTTTAAACTTTTCTTCAATATCCTTATACATAATTGTTTTTATTTCCTGTTTTTCTTTTAGAAATTTTATGGTTTCAATTGTGTAAAAATCGCGCCTAGGTCACGCACAATTTCTTTGGTGATAGTGATATATTTTAAAACCGTTTTCCTGTGCTCAGCTGTCTAAATATAGCCTATGGATAAAAAAACTGGTTTCTAAGACAAAGCGGATATTGCTAAAGCTATCAAGTATAAATCTTGAATCATGGTGATCGACTTTTGCTTGATAAAACAGATCATTATATAACCTTGTCCGGTGACCTGGGCTTCTGGTACCTAGCTGTATTACGTCAAATAGAAAATTGAACTGGGCTAGTGAAACACAAGCGAGTTTTTTGGGTTTTTTTCAAAACCCTTTTTTTTTCTTTTTGCATCGTCTGAACGATTATTGTAAATGCGTCGGTGACTTGATGTTAAATAGAATAAAGTCTATCAAAATTGTTAATTTTATGTAGAAATAAATAAATAATATGAACGCTACAGACATCCCCATATTTTTTATTACAAACAAGCATACTTAAACCTAACTGTCATAGGCCACCAGCTGTGTTGTGCCAAAGTACCGCCTGAGAATAGTTTAGGGATGCTCTCTACTAAGGCTGGCTAATCAGAGCTGAAAAGATAATCGAGCCTTGCCATTGCGATGGATAATCGATAATCGTTTAGTAATCACTGAAGATTTGGTCACAGTTTTACCTGTTTGTTTGTTTGTTTGTTTGATTTGGGCTTAACGTCGCTTTCAACCTTTTTCAGTCATATCGCGACGGTGTCTGGATGTGGCAGGGAGCTCAATGCTCAGTTTTACCTGTCTGAGCATGACTCTTACCATATACCCATCGGAAAAGAGAAAGAATACGGGTCATATATAAAACATCAGCGGGCTAGCTCTCACCATTCTTGACTGCATGCAAAGCTCAAAGGACAGACGGACAAAAATGGCTATATAAGTTCAAAAGTCAAATAAAAAAAAAAGACAAAAAATAAATTGAGCAGACGATTCACATGAAATGCGTAGTCTTATTTTCTCTGAAAAGCAGTAGAAATAGAATGTTGTCTGCTACAATATTGCTTCAGAACTCTTCCTATCAGAGGGTAGCTACTTGTAGACTGTCAATACTTGTTACTACAGTTGCCATGGAAACAGTCAGTCTGACACCTCCTACGCACAAGTTATCGTTACAGAATCAGTTTTCGGTCAGATTAAAGAAAACCTTCCGCATCAGAGAACAGTTAGTTGTAGACAGGAAAAACTTGTTACTAAAGCTGCCATGGAAACAGTCAGTCCAACAATTCCGTTACACAAGTTATCATTACAGAAACAGTTTTCGCTGTGTCCTTCCAGTGGGGAATTCTTACACTGAGTGTCCATCCTCACATCATTTAGGCAATCCCTCACCACAACTGAAACAACATAAAGTTAATACATGTATTTAACCATTGTCCTGCTGAACTCGGATATGCCTTACCTTTACAAACAGTGTAGATCCAGATCAGTTGGCTTCTGAAGAAGCCAACTGATCTGGATCTGCACTGTTTGTTATTCAGTATGTGAATTTTATCAACAATTTGAATATAAGCGATCCGATTGGCTGAAAATTAGAAATGGGCGTGGTATCTTGATTTATTCAGCGTGACAATGATAAAGATGAACCGCAACGTCAGGAAACGTACCTTCGGACATGTGTGCCCCGCGCAGATTCAGCGCGAATGCGCAGTCTGATCAGAATTTTCACTAAGTGTATTATGGATAGCCAAGGATACCTTTTTAATAACAGATTCTATCTGTCATTCTTCGTTGCCACGCACGGTTTTAGAGAAAGTGACTTTCACTACTATTCAATTTCGTATTCATCCGCGCACAAAAGTAGACCCAATGTTTCAATGTGTGTATATTAGTACGCCATTGAAGAGCTGTCCGTGCAAAAGTAATGCAACTTGTGCTTGATCTATGGCGAGAGTCGCTGAGAATACCCGCCTTAATATATGTGCGAACAACAAAGGCGCAGACCAGCTTGCGCGTCCGCGCAGGCTGATCAGCGCCTTTGTTGTTCGCTGTAGCTCGTTTTTTTTTTTTTTTCGACGAAGAAGCGTCTCACAAACTTAAATGGAGAACAGAATGATACCTGGAATTTATTAGTTTCTCATAGAAGCTGTCATTTCAGGGCTATTCAGCCCTTTGATTTTTTCAAGGGGACAACGAAGACTTTGATTCGACTGCATTTATACTAAGGCTGGCTAATCAGAGCTGAAAAGATGATCGATTATCAGTCCTGCCATTGTAATCGATAATCGGTTAGTAATCATTGAAGATTTGGTCATAATTTACCTGTCTGTCTGAGCATGACTCTTACCATATTTTATACTTTATTGTACGTATTTAGCCAGAGGCCTGAGCAAACGCGGCGTCTCATCAGGGTCTATACTGTTTGCCACTCATTCAGCTATTTTTAGACACAACATTGGGTATTAAATTGTACTTGTTTAAATTTTAGATAAAGTATGGTAAGGAGTTGAGGTGTCTGAATACTAAGGGTAAATACGGTAAGGTAACAGACACAGAAATTAAATGATCGATTATTAGCGAATCTGTAACGATAATCATTTTCGTGGAATTTATCGATCAATTAATCGATCATCCGATTAATTGATTCATACAGTCTGATCAGAATATTCACTGGGCACATTTTGGATAACCAAGGATGCAAAGTTTATAAGGACAACGAAAAACTGATCAGACTCTACGGGTGCGTAGGATGATCTGAGTCTTGGTTCTGCGCATATATCAGAAGGAAGCACTTTCTCACGTTGCAGCTTAAATGGTCAGTATCAGCCATAGCTCTTTAGACAAGCCATTTTGGATCGATTATTTACAATCGAGGCATAGAAAACAAAGTTTCCTTAAGGTTTCCACGATATTATCATTGACCAATGTAATCAAACCGCGTTTGAAGAAATCCAAGTAAAGGCTGTTTATATGGAAGATTAGTTGTTGCTAAATGTGTCACCCTCTTGAAATAAAGTCTATTATTATTATTATTATTATTATTATTATTATTTGTTATTATTATTATTTTTATTATTATTATACCCGCGCTACTCTTGTCGCTGTGACTTCAGATTGCTGTTCATTACGAAAACACACCTATTCATATATATAGAAAATATCACCTCCAAAAACTGAAAATTTTCAGATAAAATAATCTGATATTTTTCATATTTTTTGCCTAAAACATAGATTGTGGGTACTCGTTAGAACCGCCTCGACGAGGCGGTTCTAACGAGTACCCACAATCTATGTTTTGAGCAGAAATAAGAAAAATAATGTATACCCCTGTAAACCCCAGTTTTACTATATAAAAGTGGGGTTTAAGAGGGTCAACATTATATAGGTATGTTTTCGTGATGTGATAAAGGATTGTAAAACCTGGACTGGGGCATTTGTGGCACAGGTAAACACTGCAGACCCAGACCAGGGTCTGCACTGTTTGCTTAAATTATAGAACGCTAAGGGTTGAATTAATTTCCCGTTCAGGAACATTTTCATCAACCTACAGTGCTGTCAGTGCTTTAATTAACTTTTTTTTTTCAAAATTCTCCTCAGTATCATATCTTGTAGTTTCTCTTTAGAAGCGTTCTAAGAAGTGCTTAGCGTTATATCCGAAATAGCATTATAATGAGATATTTTGTTGTAAAAATAACACCTACCTCCAGTTTTCGTGTCTTTAATCTTGGAACAAACACCAAAACACGACCTCGTCGGGGCAACAACGGGTTTGAAAGGGTCGTTGCAATAACTATCAGCGCATTTGTAGCACTTCTTAATGTCCCATCCTGCAAATGTAATGACAAGCATTGGTATTAGTACCCGTAAAATATGTAAAATCTGAGCATTTATAACACTTTTTAACGACCCACCTCGTAATATTAATGTCGAACATTAACCCATTTATGCCTAGCGTCCTATAAAAGGGACATTGGCAAACAGTGTAGACCAAGATCAGACGCCGCAGAACGCGGCGTCTGATCAGGGTCTGCACTGTTTGTATTAAGTTCAGAAATTCCAACAAAACATGGTAATAATGAAAACTAACCAGACACCCCCTATATGGGTAATAAACCTGTCCAAAGAGTTGAGGTAGAAGAGTTCACTCGACATAAATGGGTTAAAGGAGTAGAGAGAACTAAACGTCAAATACTTTTAAAAAACTGATTTAGAGAGCTCTGTATTCAGAAAGACTGTCTAATAAAGTATACCCCTACATACTCTTAGTTTAGAACAGACGAATCGCCTAGTTAAGCACATTACAGAAGCACAGTAATGAATTTAGAACAAAGAGATAAAACTATAAAAGTGTCCATGGGACACGGATGCCCCCGCCTGGTGCCTTTGTATCATATAATGCCTAAATTATAGGCTAAGAGTGGTGGCCCAGAGAGATAATGCAAACAACATAATAGAGATCTTCTAAGTAAGACTGTAGAATCCATCACTGACGTTCAATGGAAATGAGGAAAACCCCAACCTGAGGGTCCGTCCGTCCATTGAGAAATGAAGCTGTGAAGTTTCATGAATATATTCCATGCGGTTTAGGAGTTTAGAGCTGGACACGAAGAAAGCATTACACTTTATGTATTTTAGGCAAGGGGAGTTAATTCAAAAACCGAATTAGCCAGAGTTGGCTTCCTTGTTCCGACACGTCTCCATGTGATTTAGCCATCTGTGAAGTTTCACAAATACATTCCATAGGGTTTAGGAGTTATGAGCCAGACACAACATGGATTTTAAGTAAGTGGAGTTAATTCAAAAACCAAATTAGCCAGAGTTGGCTTCCTTGTTCCCGATACGTCCCCATGTGATTTAGCCATCTGTGAAGTTTCATAAATACATTCCATAGGGTTTAGGAGTTATGAGCCAGACAATGCATGGGTTTCAGGTAAGGGGAACAAATTTAAAAAAATAGCCAGAGTTGTCTTTCTTGTTTGCAATACATCGTCTTGATATGATTTAGCCATCTTTGATGTTCCATAAATATATTCCATATGGTTTAGAGTTATTAGCCGGACACGAAGAAAGCATGTACACTACACGGGTCTTTGGCAAGAGAGTTAATTCAAAAATGAAATTAGCAAGAGTAATCTTCCTTGTTCGCGACACATTGTCTTGATATGATTTAGCCATCTGTGGAATTTCATGAATATATTCCATATGGTTTAGGAGTGATGAGCCAGACACGAAGACAACATGTATACTACATGTGTTTTTGGCAGGGAACTTAATTTAAAAAAAAAAGCCAAAGTTTTCTTTCTTGTTCGCGACACATTATTTTGATATGATGAAGCCATCTGTGACGTTTCATGAATATATTCCATACGGTTTAGGAGTTATAAGCCGGACAGGATTTTCAGCATTACACTACATGGATTTTAGGCAAGGGGGAATAATTCCAAAACTAAAGTAGCCAAAGTTCTCTTCATTGTTCGCAACACGTCGTCTGGATATGATTAAGTCAACTGTGTATGCCATATGGTTAAGGAGTTTTGAGCCGGACACAAAGCAAGCTTTTACATTACATGGGATTTTAGCAAGGGAGTTAATTAAAAACAAACAAATCAGCCAGAGTTCTCTACATTGTTTGCGACATGTCCTGTTGTGAATTAGCCATCTGTGAATTTTCATAAATGCGTTCTATAGGGTTTAGGAGTTAGGAGACAGTCACAACATGGATTTTAAACAAGGGGAGTTAATTCAAATATCGAGTTAGCCAGAGTTGTCTTTCTTGTTCGCGACACATTGTCTGCATATGATTTAGCCATCTGTGACGTTTCATGAATACATTCCATATGACTTAGGAGTTATGAGCAGGACACAAAGAAATTATTTACACTACATGGGTTTTTGGCAAAGGAGTTAATTCAAAACCCAAATTAGACAGAGTTGTCTTCCGTGTTCGCAAAACATTGCTTCGATTTGATTGAGCCATCTGTGAAGTTTCATGAATTTATTCCTTACGTTTCAGAAGTTATAAGACGGGCACTTTTTTCAGCATCACTCTACATGGGTTTCAGGCAAGGAGTATAATTCCAAAACCAAAAGTAGCCAGAGTTCTCATCATTGCTTGCGACACATCGTCTCGATGATTAAGTCATCTGTGTAGTTTCATAAATATATTCCATATGGTTAAGGAGTTATGAGCTGGACACAAAGCAATCATTTACACTACATGAGATTTTGGCAAGGGAGTTAAGTAAAAACCCAAATTCGGCAGGGTTCCCTTCATTGTTCGCAACACATCGTCTCGATATGATTAAGCCATTTGTGAAGTTTCATGAACATATTCCATACGGCTTAGGACTTATAAGCGGGAAATTATTTTAGCAATACACCACTGGTTTTAGACAAGGGGGATAATTCCAAAATCAAAGTAGTCAGAGTTCTCTTCATTGTTCGCGGCACATCGTCTCAATATGATAAAGTCATCTGTGAAGTTTCATGAATATATTCCATACCGTTTAGGAGTTATGGCCGGACACAATTTTGTAACATGCACGTATGCACGCACGCATGCCTGCACAAACGGACAGGGGTAAATAGTTATAGCCTGGAAACCGAATAAGCCAGAGTCTACCTTGTTCGCCATTCATTGTCTTGATATGCTTTTGTCATCTGTAACGTTTCAGGAATACATTCGACACGATTTAGGAATTACGAGCCGAACACGAATGCATGGTCAGACAGGGGTAAAACTTCATGCCCTGCCACCATTCTTCGATTGGCAGGGGCATAAAAAAAAACTATGTGAAGCATTGAACCATCACTGAGATAAAATACGCTGTATGAAGAATTGTACCATTTCAAATATAAAATACGTTATTTGAACCATTGTACAATTGCAGAGATAAATTACGCTATATGAAACTTTGTACAACTGCAGAGATAAATTACGCTGTATGAAGTATTGTACTATTAAAAAGATAAAATACGCTATATGATACATTATACAATTAAAGACATCAAATACGCTATATGAAACATTGTACAATTAAAGACATCAAATACGCTATATGAAACATTGTACCATTCCAGGGGTAAGATACTTGTACGCTGTATAAAACATTGTACCTTGACATGGATAAAATACGCTATATGAAGGATTCATTCTATTACAGAGATAAATTACGCATTAATGAAGCATTGTATCATTACATATATATACATATATATAACATACGTAATATATTCATACATATAACATACGCTATAGGAACATTAAAGAAGTGAATACAGGAACGGATACAATCAGATCCACGTCAAGTTCTCAACATCAAAGGAAAGACAGACAAACATAATTTAACAGCTTTAAATGAACAGATGGCAAGCAGAATTGGCAACCATTTCCAAAAAAGGTGGCAACTCTGTTACCCGAACTTCACTGAATATATTTTTAACTTACATAACTGTTAAAAGAAAAACAGTTGTAAACGAAACACTACTGAACAGTTAACAAAACTTAGCAAAACGGTAATACCGCATTGGAAAGGTCAGTTTTATAAATTACCAGGGGTGGGGGTGGGGCTTTATTGGCAGGCTCGCGAATCGCGCCGGTCTCTTAATATAGCTTTGGATTTTTATGTATGAAGAAGTGTTCGATTAGCGTATAGCGCAGTTTGGTAAATTTGAATATGACCTGCAGTCCATCTTTGGTAAGTTTGACTAAGACCTGTGGTCCTTACTTAAAAAGTTCAAACATATTCATATCTCACGCATGCTAATATAAGCCTCAAGATAAGATCTGGTAACTTATTTAAGTTTTGGCATGTTTTCTTTGCTTTTCTTTTCTTTTTTTTTTTTTTTTTTTTTTTTTTTTTAATAATAATGTACAAACGAAATCTCGTGGAGATCCCAATATGACTAGGATTCGCATATTGCTTGATCAAGAAATTCATATCGCTGAATATAAAGAGTCACATTGTTCTTTTTTACCTATTGCATTGAAAATTTGTTAAACTTTAGTATACCCGTGTCCCATATTTCTAAATAAACATGAACAAAATATTTTGTCTTGTCTGCGCCTGTTCTTAGACGTTTACGTCTAAATATTTTGTCTTGTCTAGCTTTGAGGGATCTATACCCTTGATCTCAGGTTCCATATTGTGGTAAAACAAAACAACACACACACACACACACACACACACACACATACACACACACACACACACACACACACACACACACACGTATATATGAAGCATGGTACCATTACAAAGATCATGGTTACAAATACAAATTTCTCCTTTGTCGTTTCCGCTTCCAATCTCCTGGCACCCCGTGCTCATATCCTGAAGCAAGCAGGCTCTCATTTGCAGTGCTGAAAATGAACAATTCCAGGATATGAGACATAAAGGTCAGCGTGACCTAATGCTCGCAACATGACATATTGCACCTTATGTCATTTGCGCCCAGCGATCTGAATCTTCGCTGGGCGCACATAAGATCGTTGGGCGCACATAAGATCGCTGGGCGCACATAAGATCGTTAGGCGCACATAAGATCGCTGGGCGCACATAAGATCGCTGGGCGCACATAAGCAGAATATTTGCGGTCAGTCCGAAGATAGCTCGCTATCAAAAGAGAATCCAGGAGGATTCCGATCAAGCTGTGCTAATGTGCAGGCTGATCTGAGACACAACTGTGCGCATGCGCAGTAAAGTTTATTTTCTCATTTTTCGAGTATTATGCAAACAAACAAGATCCGTCCGCGGGAAAGCGATTTCAAGTATACTAAATTCGGACGAATCTCACTCGACCTCCGAGTAAGGTTCATACGAATTTAGTGTTTATCTCATTATTAGATAATTCGTAAACAGTATAAATTCGTAAAAACTATAATTACAGTCGAACCTCAATAGCTCGAACACCGATGACACGTTTTCTATGGCTAATTCGAACTCGTTTTTGAGTCCTACGAAATTCTTCTGATAGTTCAAGAAAATAAATATTTAAGGAAATTTTCTTATTTATCATGAAATTGTATGTCGTGTGTACTCATTAGAATCGCCTCATCGAGCCGATTCTAATGAGTACACTCAATATACAATTATTGTGTAGAAAATCGAAAAGATCTCCCTACGTTATCGCTATTTGCTTCCCGACTGACACCGTGATTAACCCTCAGTGGCTCGAACTACTCATGTCTCGAACAGTTTTCCATGGTCGCAAAGCTGTTCGAGCCATTGAGGTTCGACTGTAAATAAATAAGGCTACGTCGACAAACACAACAATAAGCGGATTCTGTAGAGACGCGAAACACCATTGGAAAACGGCATGCTATTGAGCGTTAAACGTTACGTAACGTTGCATTAGCTCTGAAAGCGCTTACAAAAAAAATTAAACAACAAAAGTTTGACAACTTCAGTTCATTATCTCTTGACTTTTTACTATATATACGCTTGTGCAGTGGTTATGTCTCCTGACTCTGAAGGGCTAGGCGCTGCCGTCGTAGCCGGCGTGGGTTCCAACCTCACTTAGCCCAGTGGTATTTCTTATATCTCCCTATACACGTTTTTTTTTTTTCTCTGAAGTACTTGCATCAGTAATGATCCTGGTCTGGAATTCTTTGTTGAAGTTTGCATAGAATATAAGCAAAACTAAACCAGCATTATCCAAAATTAAGTTTGATTTAAGCTATACTTTGAGTTATCAGTGTTTGAGATAACAAGAGTCAATTGTACTTACTTGTGTTGAATGTATACGTCATACAAGGGTGAGAACATACTACCTTGGTTATATTAGCTGGATCGTTACAATTTTGACACTTGTAGCACGTGACGGCCATTGCTGAAAAATGCAAATTAAGATTTGAGGTACAGTAACAGAAAACCTAAGGTCGGACATGTGCGACCAACGATGATTCTAATAAGCATGCGCAGTCGCGCAGACTGATCAGAATCTTCGTTTACCGCATGAAGAAACTTTGCATCCTTGGCTATCCAAAATGCGCCCAGTGAAGATTCTGATCAGACTGCGCAAATGCGCAGTCTGATCAGAATCTTCGCTGGGCTCAGATACCCGAAGGTATGTTTCCTGACTTTGTAGCTCAGTACAGTACAGTCAACCTTGTTTTAAAGTTTGATACCTATAAAGCTACTTTTACTACAAGTATTAGCCTTCACAATAAGCGTGGCCTACGCTAAATGTGAAAGCTAATACTAGGTTATAATCTACCTTGAGTAGTCCATGGAATATAGAATTGGACCAGTCCATGACCTTTTTTATAAAGTGCTTCCGGAGCAAGAACACACTAAAATTGTCTACGCCCATGGGCGTAGACAATAAAGTATTATATGAGAAAAAAATGTCTAAATAGGTAGTTGCGGCTCATTCGCATTTAAAGGTTGATACCTGAGCTACTTTTTAATACAAGTATTAGCTTTCACTAAACGCTTCGTCTACACTTAGCACGCAAGCTAATACTTCGTTATATTGACGTAGAGCATTCCATGGAAAATAGAAATGGACCAGTCCATTACCTTTTATAAAGTGCTACCGTAGCAATGACAAATTCTGGGCGTAGACAATAAACTATTATAGTAGAAAATATTGTCTAAATAGGTAGTTTGCTAACTAGGCTACGTAGCCAAGTGAGAAAAAGATAGACCATTCTGTTAGCAACTAAATAGTGATTATAATGTTTCATTTCATTATTTCTTTATCTCATTGCTGCCAAGCTCCCAAAAATGTGACGTGACAGGCAAATAGTGATGACCGACGGAGATCAGAAGTCTCAGAACGCGGCGTCTAAAGACGTTCTACACTCTTCGCATTAATCCTTAGAGGTAATTTATTCGCTTTCTTTTTTTTTTTTATTTTTTTTCCTTCAATGCAGTTTTCTGTAACATCCCTTAAGATAAATTTGCCATTACGAAAACATGCCTATTCAAATATACTGAAACTTTTATCACCAAAAAATGAAAATTTTCAGATAATAAATTCTGATATATTCATGATTCTGCTCAAAACATATATTGTGGGTACTCGTTAGAACCGCCTCGACGAGGCGGTTCTAACGAGTACCCACAATCTATGTTTTTGAGCAGAAATAAGAAAAATAATGTTTACCCCTGTAAAACCCAGTTTTACTATATAAAAGCGGGGTTTAAGGGGGTCAAAATTGCATTGGCATGTTTTCTTGATGATTATCCCGACACTAGACAGTCCAGTTTTGTCTGCTGAGCATAGAGCAAATTATGTAACAGTCTTTGGTATAGTTCGGCTCGGATTTAGTATCGCTAGATACGAACCGCAATCTGTCTCTGGCATGCTCATACCCTGTCAACCTACTTGCCGAGTACATGTAAAAGGCATTCAATGTGCCGAATAATGCTTACATCTAGTAAGTTTTCAGCCATTTTTACAAGGGAGACAACTTTTATGATTTCAAGTTTGATTTCAAGCACACCAAGCCCTTTCTAAAAAGGGTTCTGCTCTAAAGGCAAGCATTAATTGCTAGCAGAAGGAATCTACCCAAAGAGAGCAAATTCTATCCTTTCCTTTTAGAGAGACTCCTTTTCTTCAGGAGGGAGCCAAACCAAGTTTGAAGAAATTGTCCCCCACCCCCACCCCACACCACTTCTCCCTTGAAGGAGTATACATTCTCATTAAATGATACTACATGTGCTAAGCCAGTCAACACTTACCGTCCTGCAAATTTAAATAAATCATCAAACAGAACAAATACTCATAGTATTCAAGCTTTTTTCGAATCCCTTTTATATATTAACATACTCATGTAATGTCTATGTAGATGTATTGATGTATTGAGAAATATATGAAATAAAATATGTTTAAACCAAACAGAACAAAACCAGTAAACGTTTCGTTTCCATACTTATAGATTATAATACAAAAACAATACAAAAAAATTTTGCTGGACTTGAATTAAGCTAGCTTTACATGAACTAAGGTCGAAGTATTCTGTGTCAGCGTAAAACTCTTTCATGAAGATTTTATTGTATCTTGGACCCAATAGACAAGTATATTATTAGGTCCGAGATTGTATACAGTAAATACTCATAGTATTCAAACAGGCAGGTCTGCGTAAGCAGAACAAGATGAGACGTCACAGAACATGCTGTCTGAACAAGGTCTACATTCATTGTTTACACTACATCCAGTAGTTTTAGACCAAGTCTGTCTCCAGACTCTATCTTTTCTATCATTCATTTCTTTTCAAAGGTATACAATCTAGTACGGCTTAAAGTGATTTGATACGTTATGTCCCTCAGTGGAAAAGATAGTAGTAAATTAAAGAGACAGCCACAGGAAATGATAAAGAATGAAAAAAAAAAAAAAAAAAATGCAGAAACGACTTAGGCCAGCGAATTTTAAACTTAGTAACTTAGTATTCAGGTAACAGGGGTGTCAAGATTTTAGGTCCAGTAAGGTAAAAAGTCCAAATATTATGGATAAATACGATAGTTTTTGTTTTCCACAACAAAATCCGGGATAAAAAAAAATGGTCAGAAATCCGGAACGTAAGGATTCTGGTGGCGAAAACTGGACTATTAAGGGTTTAATTATGTACAACGGATAAAAAAAATCGTCAGAGCTATAGATTACACTGGAACTGTGTCTCAACCGTGTTTTTATAGTTCCGGTTAATATGAGCCGTGCCATGCGAAAACGTGTCTTCAAGCATATGCGGACAGCAAAGGCCCGGATCAACCTGCGCATCCGCGCAGTCTGATCAGGGCTGGTACTACAGAATTTATGAATGGAACGGAAAGGCCCGGGTGAGACTTTTAGCACGCTCATGATGATCTGAATCTGCTTATTTTGCATGTGTTGGAAGGCATTTTTTTCGCTCGACGTGACCGTATTATAACAACGGCATAATGAAACACTTTAAGTTGAATGGGTATACTTAAAAGATGATCCGCCAGTTTTATTTGTGACTTCCGGTTTGCCTCCCGACACACCAAGCCACTTCTGAAAAGGGGTCAACTCTAAAGGGAAAGAATTTGCTCCTCTCTTTCTTTTTAGAATAGACCCTTTTCCCTGGGAGAATTTTTTTTTCCTTTTACAGTAGACTCACTTTCATCTTAGGTGTAAATTCTTCCACTTCAGAGTATAGAGCCCTTTTTCATCTTGGGAGCAAATTATTTCCTTTTAATTTGGAGAATATTCCCCCTTGCAAGCTTATTCTTTCCTTTTATCTTGGGAGCAAATTCTTTCCTATTAGCGTTACAGTAGACGCCTTTTTCGAAAGAGGACGAAACCAGTGTTTACAAAGTTGCCATCCCTGAATGTGAACCCATTTTCCTTAAGAAAATAGGATTTCCCTTGCTTATACAGACAGAGGGAACGAGATTTTCATGGCGCGCTTATACCGTATATTTTCCCAGTGCGCGCTTATACCGTATATTTTCCCAATGTATTCTGACACAAGTGCGGTTCCAGAGGAGGCATGAGGGTTCACCCCTTAGACTCAGATTTAAATTGGGTGCCACATTGTACCATCACGAAAATATGCCTATCTAATTTGGACCCCCTGGAACCCCACTTTTATACTGTAAAATTGGGGTTTACAGGGGTATACATTAATTTTCTTATTCTGCTCAAAACCATAGCTTGTGGGCACTCGTTAGAACCGAGGCGGTTCTAACAAGTAAAATTGGGGTTTACAGGGGTATACATTAATTTTCTTATTTCTGCTCAAAACCATAGATTGTGGGCACTCGTTAGAACCGAGGCGGTTCTAACAAGTACCCATAATTTATGCTTTGAGCAGAAATATGAAAATTACCAGAATTCTTCACCTGAAAATTTTCATTTTTGGTGGTAAAATTCTCAATATACACATCAGAACGTGTCTAAAATTGCTGGCTGAGTGGCAAACAAGTAGATCTGATCAGACACCGTGTTCTGCGACGTCTGATCTGGGTCTGTATTGTTGCTCCGACTTTCTGTTCGAATACTTGGCGTAACTGGATCAGTTCGACCCCGCCCCATCCCCCTCCCCAAGAAATTTTGAAACCCCCATTAAAAATATTGGATCCGCCCCTCCTGATACCTAATAACTCTTGCCATACTTGTCTTAAAAGGCTCCATATTCCTCAAAAATAGACATTTTATTATCCAAGAAAGGATTAATAAATAGATATATGATATTATTACAAACATAAAATGTGGCACCTGACAGCCTGTAAAATTTCAGTTGGTCTCTCGTTCTTGGAATGAAAATTTTTATTGACCGGCCGGTCTCTTAATACTGCTTTGGATTTTTACATATGGTAGAGTATTCGATTAGCTCACGAAGGATTTAACGCATCGTCGGTGTGTGACGATCCCGGCAAATATATATATATATATATATATATATATATATAGTATATATATATATATATATATATATATATATATATATATATATATATTTAACAAACTGTGTTATAAACAGGTTAATGTCTATTTTATTTTCATTTCAATCAAGAAATTTCATAAAGCCTGATAAAAGCATACATTAAAGAATCACATTGGTGTTCTTTTTTACCTATTATATTGAAAATTTATTAAACTTTAGTATACCCTATCACAAAGTGGCCTAAACTCCCAACATTCAGCATGAAATATCTCTCGCGATGTAGATGGTCTACATGCATGCAAATGTGAAAAATCAGTTATAACATGGTTGTGTGCATGTACGTGCGATAATGTACTCGCTCACGCTCGTGCGGTACCGCATCGTGCATGCGCACGAACCATGGTATAACTCAGACTTGTCCCATATCTCTAAAGTAACATGAACAACATTTGCGCCGGTACTTAGACGTTTTCGTCTAAATATTTTGTTTTGTCGTATCTCTGTATTAATGTTCCCAACATTAATTCAGAGATACGATAAAAAAAAAAATAAAATAAAAATACATTTCATTTTTGATCCAGTTCAAAAAAACGAGAGACTGAAATTTTACAGGCAGTCACATGGGTCGTCAGATGGTACAATTTTATGATCATATTTATACTATATATCAATTTATTTAACCGTTCTTGGATTAAAAAAAGTATATTTTTGAGGAATATTGAGCCTTTAAAATTGACATTACGAAAACATGCCTATTCAAATACATTGAAAATTTTACAACCAAAAAAGGAAAATTTTTCAGACAAAAAAATTCTGATATTTTTCATATTTCTGCTCAAAAAATACATTGTGGGTACTCGTTAGAACCGCCTCGGCGAGGCGGTTCTAACGAGTACCCAAAATCTATGTTTTGAGCAGAAATAAGGAAAATAATGTATACCCCTGTAAAACCCTAGTTTTACTATATAAAAGGTGGGGTTTAAGGGGGTCAAAATTATATAGGTATGTTTTCGTGATGTTTAACCGTTCTTGGATCAAAAATTGTATATTTTTTTTAGGAATAATGAGCCTTTAAAATTGACATGTCTATTTTACTGCCTGTTTAAATGTGAAAACTGTTGGATGAGTAGCAAACAGTAAAAAGCCTGATCAGACACTACGGTCTGTAGACCAGGTTCACCCGCACAATGCTCCTCTTTGTGTTTGTCCGGAAAAGGATGGTCTGAGTAGATTCAGGGGCGGGTTCCGAGGGGGTTCGGGGATTCGAACCTAACTGAGGCTCTCCCGGGGGTACCTGTCCCCTTGTTCCCCTGAAATATTAATTTTAATTTTTGCTTGTTCCCCAAAATCAAAATATTTATTTTCTATGTTCCCTACTCCCCGAAATTACCTTTGTTTTCATGTTCCCTTCTTTTTTAGACTAGTGTTCTCCTGTTCCCCTGAAATAAATGACATTATTCCCCTGTTCCACAGAACCCCTGGGAGTCCCTCAACTTTGACGCAAAATTTCATTTTCATGGGAAATGTTTGAAGAATTTGTCATGCCGTATTTATCTTGAATATTCACTCCCCACCCCACCCCCACCCCTACCCCTTACTCTTTACCTAAACCTCTTCTTCAACAAGTCTCTTTTACTACCTTTGAATGTGCGTAAAATTATTGGATGAGTGGCAACAGTGTTGACCCTGATCAGACGCCGTCTTCCATAGTGTCTTCTTTTTCCCGGTCGTGGTCAGGAGTCTTCTCAGACTGTAAAATTGACCTTTTGGAGGGATCTGGGTCTACGCTGTTTGCTCAGGCCTGTCTGTCCGAATATGTAGAGTAAGTACGGTAATTTAAAAATATTATTATTATTATCAACCTCAGAAAATGTACCTTCTGTCATGTGCGCCCAGCGAAGAGTCAGATCAGCCTGCGCATTCGCGCAGTCTGATCAGAATCTTCACTGGGCGCTGTTTTGGATGACCAATAATGTGAAGTTTCTTCAAGCGGACAATGAAGACACTGATCAGACTGCGTGGATGCGCAGGTTTATTTGAGTCTTCGTTGGGTGCACATGGCCGAACGTACTTTTTCCGCATGTTGCGGTCCTGTTGATTCCGTAAATGAACAGCGAAGACCCTGCTCAGACCGCAAGGTTGCACAGGCCTGCGCTGTCCGCATATTGTCCACAGGCACCTTTTTTGTTTGGCACGGTTCAATTGTACATGCGAAGACCTTTATTGTGAGTAGAAACGCTTCACTGATATTTCAGTAGCCAATAGGATTTGAGCATGATTTGCACGATCGTTTTTACCAAAAGAAGCGGCCATTGATGCAATATGCGTTCCAATACTGTGTTTCGTAGAGAAAAAAAGTGCAACAACAGGTAACTTTTGAAGACTTTATTTGTAATTTTGTTAATCTAGAGCAAATTTTCTGCTAAGGATAATCTGCCGGCGGCGGACTTTGCCGTCTCTTCACGTCATCATAAAATATCAGCAAAAGTTACAAATAAAATGCTTGTCTCGCAAACTGAATTGATAACGTAAATGTCAGGGCATTAGGATAATCTGCCAGTTGACCGAACATGGCATATGCCACCTGTACACTTCATCACAAAATATCAACAAAAATCGCAAATGAAATGCATGTCTCACAAATTGAACTTAAAACTCAAATGTCAGGATATATCAAGTTATAACAAAGACGTATAAATTAAAATTATATTGTATTATTTACGTCCTTGGTTATAAGGATAATCTGCCGGCTGACCAAATATGGCGGCGGATTTTGCGACCTGTACACGTCATCATAAAATATTAACAAAAATCACAAATGAAATACGTGTTTCACAAATTGAATTGAGAACTTAAATGTCAGGGTATACCAAGTGGTTATTAATAGACATGCAAAAATTCATTTTATAAGTATGAAAAAACACTTTCTAACTTTCCTAAATTTGAGACAAAATATTTCCTTTTTCTTTTCCATGAATATATAAAATACTAATGTCATTTTGTTTTACAATGTTCCATCTAGGGCAACCGGAAAATAAAATATCCAGATTCATTCAAATTAAGACACACTTTTGCTAAGAAGAAGGCTACTCAAACAGCTCTGAACAATGTACAGTGACCGTACATATATAATGTAGTTAGCTGTCCCCCTTGCACGTGCAGATAGGACACAAACAGGTATCCAGGCCGTTATATACATGAAAGGACAAGATTTTAGTTTTGTGTATCAGTTTGGGTACCTGCAGACATAGGCGTATTGTGTTTTTATTTGAAAGCTTTTGGATATTTTAATTTCTGGCTGCTGTAGACGGAACATTGTGAAACAAACTGAAGCTAGTGTTTTATGAATTTATGAAAAAGAAAAAAACTTTTTTGTCCCGAATTTGCACAAGTTAGAGGGTTAATTTTTTCATACTTATAAAATGCATTTTTATCTCTTGATATGCCTTGACATTTATGTTACCAGTTGAATTTGTGGGACACACATTTTATATGTGATTTTTGTTGATATTTTATGACGTGTACAGGTGGCGAATTTAAATGATCGACCCAAAAAGGTGCACAAAAGCTTGACAAAGTTCTCTCAGATTTGTGAATTTTGCATTTGTGTTTGTTGCAGTAGGAGTAGTATAGGAGGAGGCTATCCTCAGAAAAAAAAAACTCTTGATGTGTTGATCCTTAAACTGCCAATCACAACAGTTGTCGTCTGCTTTGTCATCTGCTTGTGATTTTAGGTCATTTTTGCAAACAGTGTAGACCCAGATCAGACTGCCTCTAGGAGCAGTCTGATCTGGGTCTACATTGTTTGCCTGTATGAAAAAATAGGTTTGAAAAGTTTGCAAAAATATCCAGCAGACGAAAAAAACAGACAACATTTTCAGATGCAGGTTTTCTTGGCGTTTAACCCTTAAAGCGCCAAGAAAATCTGCATCTGAAAATGTCATCTGCTTATGTCGTCTGCTGCATCTTGCAAACTTTTCAAACTTATATTTTACATATAGGCAAAAAGTGTAGACCCAGATCAGACTAGGAGCAGTCTGATCTGGGTCCACACTGTTTGACTTTTAAAGTAACCGGCAGAAGACAAAGCAGACGACAGTAGTTGTGACTGGCGCTTTAAGGGTTAAAGGGTTAAGCAAAATTGCAGGAGGCAACATTCTAATGAGTAACACTACACATTCTAATGCACTCGCATATGTAACGCGAAGTCTGATTGGATAACGTCAAAAATTTGCGACGGTATATTCTGCGATATACTGTCGCAAATCCGACGTCATCACGTAACGTCTCTTCTCATTGGCTGGCATTTGGTTTAACGCAGCTCGAAGCACTTGTCGTTTTGTGCAAAAAGTACATTTTTTCAATAGAAAAAAATGAATAAATGCATTAGAATGGGGATAACTGCATCAAATTTGTCATTTGGGGAGGTAAATCGGCGGTTTTACGGTCGCAAATTACGTTTTACGGCTCCGCTGACGCGTCGCCGTAAAACGAAATTTCCGACCGTAAAACAGCCGATTTACCTCCCCAAATGACAAATTTGAAAGCAGTTATCCCCTAAATGCCAACCAGTGCGAAGCGACGTTATGTGATGACGTCGGATTTCTGACAGTATATCGCAGAATATACCGTCGCAAATTTTTGACGTTATCCAATCGGACGTCGCGTTACATACGCCTAATTTTTTCTTGTGGAAATTAGAGAAAAAATCCATAATTTTTCATTGAAAAAAAAAACAAAACAAAATGCCATATTAGGAGCTCTGGGGTCAGTTGTTCAAAGCATCATTAGCTTAACAAGCTCGTTAAGGGTCATTTCGTTAACTGCTTTAGTGGATTCAATACATAATATTGATATTTTGTGCTGAAAAAATGTGAGTAGCTTTTGCAGTGCAAAAGCTACTCACATTTTTTCAGCAAAAAATTTCAGCATATTTGCGTATCACTCGATTAAAATTTTAACGAATCGTTAACTAACGACATCGTTAGTTTTGAACAACTGGGCTCTGGTTAAAGTGGTTTATCTGTATCTTCTCTGTTTGCTTAGGGCTGACTGTTCAAATATTCGGAGTAAATGGGGTAAACTGGTCTGGGTCTTTGCTGTTCACATCTGCCACCAGTAGCAGAGCAGGGATACTTTAACCCTCAAAGCGCCAAGAAAACCTGCATCTGAAAATGTTGTCTGTTTGTTATCTGCTGAATATTCTTGCAAACTTCTCAAACCTACTTTTGCATATAAGCAAACAGTGTGGATCCAGATCAGACTGCTCCTAAAGGTTAATAGTTGTGACAATAGTTGTGATTGGGGCTTTAAGGGTTAATAGGGGTTCAAAATTTTTAAGAGGGGGTTTGATTGATCAAACTACCATTCTTACCCTAAGTGTTTGAACAGACATGTGTAAGCAAACAGTGTAAACCCAGATCAGACGCCACAGAATGCGGTGTCTGATCAGGGTCTACGCTATTTGCAACCCATCCAGCAGAGTCTAAGCTGTTTGTAACTCGTCTGCAGAATGCGGCGTCTGATCAGGGTCTACGCTGTTTGCAACCCATCCAGCAGAGTCTAAGCTGTTTGTAACTCGTCTGCAGAATGCGGCGTCTGATCAGGGTCTACGCTGTTTGCAACCCATCCAGCATAGCCTACGCTGTTTGCAACTCATCTGCAGAATGTGGCATCTGATCAGGGTCTACGCTGTTTGCAACCCATCCAGCATAGCCTACGCTGTTTGCAACTCATCTGCAGAATGTGGCATCTGATCAGGGTCTATGCTGTTTGCAACTCATCCAGCAGGACCTACGCTGATTGCACTCATCCGCAGAACGCTGTCTCTGATCAGGGTTTACACTGTTTGCAACTCATCCAGTCAGTAATTGGGACTTGTGAATTTTATTAGAGTACGAGGTTAACCCTTGTCCTGCTGAACCCGGATATACCCTGCCTTTGCAAACAGTGTAGATCCAGATCAGTTGGCTTCTGATCTGGATCTGCACTGTTTGCCATAAAGCATGTGAATTTATAGCAACAATCCGGATAAAGTAATCTGATTGGCTGAAAATTAGAAGTGGGAGTGTTATCTTAATTTATTCAGCAGGACAAGGGTTAAGGGTTAGGTGTGCCAATAATCTGTGTACTAAATACACTATCAGACAGTACCACAAGACCAGATTTCGGAAAAAACTCAGCATTCTGAAATGACCTAGTAGTTTATTATTTTAACCCTGACATGTCAACAGTAATTGTTTTCTTGCATTTTAAACTGCTAATGTGATAGATAAATTATTTTATAATACACTCTCTCCCGAGCCTAGCTGGTTTATACTAACTTATTGTGTACTTGCTGGCAGATTGAAGAAATATTAGCATGGAAGAAAAAGAACCCAGGGTTCATAGAACTTACTTTATTTTATTTAGCAGAATAAACAAATAAGCAACACTGTTGGACATGATTGCAAATTCAATACTGGCATATCATGAGAGAGACCATCGTATTTATCCCAAATAGTTGGACACCTTTACTTCTTTACCATACATATCCTAAAATTATAACAAGTACAATTTACTACCTGTTGATGGGTCTAAAAACTGCTGGAGTAGCAAACAGTATAACCTTGATCAGATGCCATATTATGCTGCATCTGATCTGGGTCAACACTGTTTGTTCAAGCCTGTCTTTCCAAAATCTTAGGGTAAGCGTGGTATATTATGGCATGTCTTGCAGCATAGATTCAGATCAGTCTGTGCATCCATGTTGCTGTATACGCTGATCATAGGATCTGACCAAGGACAGCCAGCACTATTTTTTATTTAAACACTATTTTATTTGTATAAACCTTTACAGAAAATACATAACAGAATGACTGGATTCCGATCTGTACAATTTTAGCTATTTTTGATCTACAAGTTGCCCCCATACTTCCTACCAAGTTTCAAGTCAGTTGTCATTTCCGTTCAGGAGAGATTTTCATGATGGTAGCCATGATGGCCAGCTTGGATTTCCGATCGAAAAAATATTTTAGCTATTTTTAGCTCACCTGTCACATAGTGACAAGGTGAGGTTTTGTGAGCACATTTTGTCCGTCGTGCGTGCGTGCCTGCATCCGACCACCGCTCTGACGAATGCTTACTTGTGTGTTTTAAAATAATGGACACTTCAGTGTATTTCAATGGGATTTATTCCGTAGACATGGGATTTATTCCGTAGACACAAACTGACTGATTTCCGTGCGTCCGTCCGTAAACAATTTCTTCAAACGACATCTCCTCCTAAACCACTGATTGGCTTTTGACCAAACTTAACAGGAATGATCCTTGGTTGGTCCTCTTTCAAAGTTGTTGAAACGGTTCTGATCCATCGCATATCTAGGTCACAGGAACTAAAATAGATTTGTTTAACTGAAAACTGAAAAAAATCTCCTTATCTGAAACCAGAAGGCCCAGGTCTTTGATATTTGGTATATAGCTGCATCTAATGGACCTCTACCAAAGTTGTTAATTATAGCCCTGGGTTCAAAATTGGCTCCGCGTCGGGGGTCACTTGTTTTACATAGACCCATACAGGGAAAAATTTAAAAATCTTGTCTGAAAACATAAAGCTCAGGCCTCTGATATAGCTTCAGCTAGTGGACCTCTACCAAGATCGTTCAAGTTATCACCCTTCCGCCCTGAGGCCGACATGTTTTACACAGACTTATATAAAGACAACCTCAAAAAATCTTATCTGAAACCAGAAGGCCTGGGTCTTTGATATTTGGTACATAGCTTCACCTAGTAGACCACTGCCAAATTTGTTCAAATTATAGCCCTGAGGTCAAAAATGGCTTTTACAGGAAAAAAACTTAAAAAATCGTCTTGTCTGAAAGTGCCTTTGATATTTGGTATGTAGCATTGCCTAAAGGTCTTCTAATAAGAGTGTTCCAATTATGACCCTGGGGTGAAAAGAAGCTCCGACCCAGGCGTGGGGTGGGGATGGGGGCTAAGGTCACTTGTTTTACATAGAGCAAAAGGCCATTGGCAATGATTAAGCCTAGGGCTACCAAACAAATAGGGAGGATGGCCCTGAAGAGTAGGTGACCTTAAAGTCAAAGGTCAAGGTCACTTGACCTTTAGTATCAAAAAGGCTTATAATTCTGCAATGCTTATGGTTAGGACCCTTAAACTTAATAGACATGTTGGTCCCCACCAGTAGATGATCCTGAGGGCAAAATTCAATATCACCAGGACCTTTAGTACTTAAAAGCTTGATAACTTGACAATGCTTGGGGCTAGGACCCACAAACTTAGAAGGGATGTTGGTCCTCACCAGTAGATGACACCGAGGACAAGGTTATGGTCATGGTCACCACAACCTTTAATACTAAAAAGTTAATAATTCAGCAGTGCTAGATGCTAGAACCCTTGAACACATGGGATGTTGGTCCTGACCAGTAGATGACCCTAATGGCAAAGGTCAAGATCACAGTAACCTCTAGTACTAAACAAGCTTATATCTCAGCAGTGCTTTGGGCTAGGACCCTCAATCCTAGTAGGGATGTTTATTCTGACCAGAAGATGACCCTTAGGGCAAACGTCATGGACAGGGTCACCATGACCTTCAGAACCGCATCCCTGTTAGCAATGCAATGTATAACATGATTCAGGTCAGAGATATAGGGCCATGATGGCCCTCTTGTTGATCTACAAGTCACCAAGATGCTTCCTACCAAATTTCGAGTCAGCTGCCCTTTCTGTTCAGGAGAAGAAGCCCAAACTAGATTTGCAAGATGACCGTGAGGGAAAATGTCATGGTCAGGGTCACCATGACCTTAAGAACCGCATCCCTGTTAGCAATGCTAGCTATGTATAACATGACTCAGGTCAGGGATATAGAGCCATGATGGCCCTCTTGTTGATCTTCGAGTCACCCAGATGCTTCCTACCAAATTTCGAGTCAATTGGCCTTTCTGTTCAGGAGAAGAAGCGAAAAATATATTTTCAAATGGTGGTCATGACATGATGGAGGCCATCTTTGGTTTCCGATCAGAACAGTTTTAACTATTTTTTGTTCTGCGATTTCACCCAGATACTTCCTACCAAGTGTCTGGTCAATTGGCCGAGGGATGAAGGCAATCTTTTTGACGTTTATTTCAAAACAAATTGTTGATAACGCGCGACGGACATTGACTGACCACAGTAGCTTACACTGATCACTGGTGAGCTAAAACGCGAATGTACGAGGGGTGATCCAAAATAATTGCTCACTGTGTCATTGATGGATATCGACGTGCAACTTGAAACAAATCAATGCATACTTGTATAGCGCTATTTAATACCTACACAATAAATCTGATTGAAATATAAACAGTTTGCCATTTCAATACATGCAATTTTCGACCACTATAGCAAAAAATGGTTGGTAAAAGTGTTGCCAAGAAGGAGGAAATACAGGCCTTTATAAAAGCTTGCTCTAAAATAGGTTGTTCATTGACACAAATATTTGCTGAAATTTCTGTTGTTTATGGATCTACTAATGTGTCTCATGACGCAGTTCGTAGATGGAACAAGTAATTAGATTCTGGGTTAGAGTTGATCGAAAATGCACCCAAATCAGAAATGCCAAAGTTTACATCTTGTGACGAAATTGTATCTAAAGTAAAAGAAATTGTTAAAAGATAAGCCAGGTATACATTACGTGATAAACCAACTTGAATGTTTTTAGTATCTCTCCATCAAAAGTCCACTACATTCTTAAGAATATCTTGAATTTTAGAAAGATTTCTGCTAGGTGGGTGCCTCATTTGTTGACTGACGGTCAAACGAAGCAGAGAGATAAAATAGCCTAACAAATGCTCAAAATATTACTAAACTTTAATGAAAAGAAGTTTGCAAATGTTTTCACTGGTGGTGAAACTTGGGTTCATTATTCTGAACCTGTTAGGAAGGTTAGCAATAAAATATGTGCCACCAACAGCTAAAGACTAGTAATTGCTAAACGCAAAATAAGTCCAAAGAATGTTTTGTACACAATCTTCTTCTCTGGTGAATGTGATGTAATATAGGTGCCAGTGAAAAAGGGTAATAGCATTACTGGAAAATACTAAAAAGCTGTGGTATTGAAGAAATTGAAACAATACTATCGGATATGGTGCAAGTCAAGAGTTTCAAAGATGTCCGACTTCAACATGATAATGCACCGTCTTCATTTTTCTTTTGTCCCCCGCCTTTTCGAAGAAAAGCGGAGGGACACTGTTTTTGGTTTTCCGTGGGGCGTGGTGCGTGGTGCCGAATTTTTAGTAGGTACTTTGTCCCCTTAACTCCTACCACAGTTTTGTCCGATCCTTTTGAAACTTTACAGGTGTTTTAAGGATGGTCTGAAGATGTGCATGTGGTTTTTTCAGAATCATGAAATTATTTTTTATTACTTTTTACACATTTTGAACTTAAGACATTTTTTTAGTTCTAATATTACAGAAGTCTATAGGGAGTAGGTACCTTGTCCCCTTAACTCCTCCCACAGTTTTTGTCCGATCCTTTTGAAACTTTACACGGGCTTTTAGGATGGCCTGAAAATATGCATGTGGTTTTTTCAGAATCCTGAAATAATTTTTTATTACTTTTTCCGCATTTTTAACTTAGACATTTTCTGAGTTCTAAGACTACAGAAGTGTATTGGGAGCAGGTACCTTGCCCCTTAACTCCTCCCACAGTTTTTGGCCGATCCTTTTGAAACTTTACATGTGCTTTAAGGACGGTCTGAAGATATGCATGTGTTTTTTTTTTTTTTTTTTTTTTTGTTTTTTTTTTCAGAATCCTGAAATTATTTTTTATTACTTTTTACACGTTTTGAACTTAGACATTTTTTAGTTCTAATATTACAGGGAGTAGGTATCTTGTCCCCTTAACTCCTCCCACAGTTTTTGGCCGATCCTTTTGAAACTTTACGTGGGCTTTTAGGATGGCCTGAAAATATGCAGGTGGATTTTTCAAAATCCTGAAGTACATATTTATTACTTTTTCCGCATTTTTAACTTAGACATTTCTTGAGTTCTAATATTACAGAAGTGTATAGGGTGCAGGTACCTTGTCCCCTTAACTTCCCCCACAGTTTTTGTCCGATCCTTTTGAAACTTTACAAGGGCTTTTAGGATGGCCTGAAGATATGCATGTGGTTTTTTCAGAATCCTGAAATAATTTTTTATCACTTTTTCCACATTTTTAACTTAGACATGTTTTGAGTTCTAATACTACAGAAGCGTATAGGGAGAAGGTACCTTGACCCCGTAACTCCTACCACAGTTTTAAGCCGATCCTTTTGAAACTTTACAGGTGCTTTAAGGATGGTCTGAAGATATGCATGTGTTTTTTTCAGAATCTTGAAATTATTTTTTATCACTGGTTTCCTGCTTCAATACATAGGTAAGTGATACAGGACCAATGGTCCTCTGGATAACTTTACCATTTTTAACACCTCAAATAAAAATAAGGCGGGGGACATAAATTCCCCATGGAATTTGCTTGTTTGTTTGTTTTGTTTTTTTTTCGCTAAAAAAGTAGGTAACAGTTTTACCACACCTCCTTTATTCAAGGAAAGTGTTTTTTTCTTATTCACCTGATCTTGCCCCTTGTGACTTCTTTCTTTTTTCCGAAACTGAAATCAAGGTATGCGTCACCGTTAAGCCAGTGCTAGGTGGCATATGCAATCTTGGCAAACAACAGTGCTGTATAGTCTTGATAAAACCGAGTTTCTGATTTTCATTCTTTTATGTGTTCTTTGTTTTCCAAAGGCAACATTTTATTTTATTCAAGGCAGGAAACTAGATATCTAATATGAACTAAGGTCTTGTAGGGAATAAAAATCCCTTCCTGCAGTCACAATCAGAATAAGCAGAAAAACACTCACTTGAAATGACAATTAATTTTATTACTATTATTATTATTATCATAAATGATTCCTCTTTCTTCTATTGCGTCTTCTTATTTCTAATACTATTATTATCCATATTTGTTAAAGCAATGCCACAAGAAAAGGGTTTTGTCATATAATTATGTGAAATCAAGGCCCAGACCACCTTGAACTTCTGCACAGTCTGATCTGGGCCATACACTGATCCACTTGTAGAATTGTTGAGACTGTAGAATATACCAACAAAACGAGATTGTCCTGATGAGTACGTACTGATCCTTCGCTGTTTGCATATTTGAAAAAAATGTTTTCATTGCCTAGCTACTTTCTTATTGTGATAACAATTATCAGCATTAATAAATGAAATATAGTTAGGCCTAAAATAAACAAGAGGCAGGCCCATGAGCCATGATTCGCTCACCTGAGCAAATCGGCCATTGCATATCTGCAGATGCCATGCAAAATTCTTCCAGTATTGCCACAGCAAGAGGACAGGAATTTGACTGTGCCCTTAAAAGGTTGAAAGTCATCCTAGGATCATCATTTGAATATATTTGGTAGACCTTGCGTCCCCGATGCTATATACCAAGACTCAGCCTCATAGCTTTCTTGATTCTGGAGAACAGGATTTTTAAGAAATGACATCATGGTGCCCATCTTGTTTAATAGTGCAGAACTATTTGAACAAAATTGCCATACCCCTTTGACAGAAAGCCAATGTGAAGTCTGGTGAAAATTGGTCGGAGGAAAAGACATTTAAAGATCACACGAGTTTATACATGTATATACTAGCCCAGAGGCAAGGCAGATAACTGCCCCCTACCCCCATGGTAAGTTCCAGCCGTTAGTCTTTAATACGTTTTGAAACAATGATGTTTCAAAAATCTGCTTGGAGATACAAATTAGACCTTGCCAGAAAAAAGTCATCCAAAGATCACCATCTGATCAAATTTGGTAGACCTAGTCCCTGATGCTATATCCAAAGATTCAGCCTCAAAGCTTTCTTAGTTCTGGAGAGAAAAAAGGTTTTTTTTTTACCATATATGGGCATGATGGCCATCTTGTATAATGATGGAACCATTGAACAAATTGACAAGAGCTCTTCAACAGAAGGCCCCATGTGAAATTGGTGAAAATTGGGCAAGTAGTTTCAGAGAAGAAGACCTTTAAAGAGTACAGAATTTTATACTTGGATATAGCCCAGTGGCAAGGGGAGATAATTCACGGGGGACAAAATTTTGATCGTTACTAAAAAGTTTTACTTCATTGAAAATTTAAGCCAATAGTCTTTAATACATTTTGAGAAGACGATTTTTCAACATTTTCCCCATACAAAAGTATGGGAACACAAATTTGACCTTACAAAGGTCAAAGATAATACTAGGATCATCATTGAACAAACTTGGTAGACCTTGAGTCCCTGATGCTATATGATGATTCAGCCTCAAAGCTTGCTTGATTCTGTAGAAGAAGTTTTTTAAATGTTTTTTACCTTATATGGGCATGGCGGACATCTTACTTAACGGACCGTGACCATTTGTATAAATTTTCAATTCTCTTTTAACACAAGGGTTCACATATAGTTTGAAAAAAAAAGCCAAATGGTTTCAGGGAAAAAGACGTTTAAAGATTATATAATTTTATGCATGTATATAGCCCAGGGACAAGGGAAAATAGTCCTGGGGGCCACAGTTTCATTATAACTACAAGGATTTGCTACTTTGATCATACATTGTAAGTTTCAGCCATTAGCCATTAAAACATTTTTGTTTCAATATTTTCCCACAGGGACGCAATTTTTACCTGTCTATAGAAAGATCAAAGGTCAACCTAGGGTCATTATTAGAACAAATTTGGTAGCCATTGAGTCCCCAATGCAACATACCGAAATTCAGCTTCAAAGCTTTCATGGTTCTAGAAAGTTTTAAGAAGAGTTTTAAGTGTTTTGCCCATATATGGGCATGGCGGCCATCTTACTTAACTGGTCATGACAGGCCGGCCTCGGTGGCTCAGTTGGATGCGCCGTCCGACTGGAGACCAGGAGGTCGCGGGTTCAACCCCCGCCGAGGTCGGCAGCATTCTTTCGTGGAGATTGATCATTAAATATTTTCTATGGTCATTCTCTCCCTTCCGCTGATTCAAGAAGGGCAGTTGTCAGTTTCTGGCGAAAGAATGTGCACAATACTGGTTAACTGCTTAGAGGACTAAGCCTGCACAGTAAACGTGTGGTTAGGTAAACTGACCGCGCTCGACATGACCCCATTGGGTTGACTGGGCCGTAAAACCTCAACACAAACAAACTGGTCATGACCATTTGCATAAATTTTCAAACCCCCTTCAAGACAAGACTCTACATAAAGGTTGAGGAAAATTGGCCCAGCAGTTTTAGAGAAGAAGACATTTCAAGATTAAACGATTTTATACATGTATATAGCCCAGGGGAAAGGGCAGATAATCCTGGGGGGGGGGGGGTAAAGAGGGGGGGAGGGGGGCAAAACTTTTTTATTGTAACTGAAAGGGTTTGCTACTTTGATTATAAAGTGTAAGTTTCAGCCATTAGTCTTCAACAGATTTTGAGAAAATCATGTTTCAATATTTTAACCATACAAATTAATGCACAGGTAGGCAAATTTGATCTTGCCGTAAAAAGGTCAATAGTCAGCCTAGGGTCATCATTTGAACAAACTTGATAGACCTTGAGTTCCCGATGCTATACTCCAAGATGTTTAAGTGTTTTTATCATATATGGGCATGGCGGCCATCTTACTTAATGGACCATGACCATTTGTACAAATTTTCAACCCCCCCCCCCCCACCCCCTTTATTTAAGGCTCCGCATGAAGTGTGAAGAAATTTGGCCCAGGGGTTTCAGAAGAGAAGACGTTCAAGATGTGGACGGACAGACTGACGGACAGATCACGGACAGAGAGTGTTCACAATAGCTCATCCTGAGCCTTAGGCTCAGGTGAGCTAAAAAGTGTGTATTTCAGGTAACCCAACTGTGTCAATTTTTCACCACCGACCCTAAAGTTTTTAGATTTTCGGGGGTGGATTTCCCTGTTCGGTCATATTGTTTTCCTATTAACTTCATATAAAAACTTTTAACAAAATAAAACTACAACGTATTTTCCAACCTATCGTCCCTATTTTAAAATTCCATGTAACCTTTTTTTTTATTAGGCTTAATATAATGATAATAATAAAAAAGACTTTACTATTACTATTACTATTATTATTATTATTATTAATTATTTTAAAATATTTTTCTTATTATTATTAGTAGTAGTTGTTGTTGTAGTAGTGTTGGTGTCATCATGTGCTGCCAAATTCATTAAAAATAAATTGTGCAGACATCATGTTTTCTTTTTTTTTTCCCTTTCCACTTACTTGGTCCAAATCACACAAAATCACAAGTGAGAAAAAAACAACAACAAAAACAACAACAACAAAAACAAAAAAAAAAAAAAAACACACACACAATAAGAAGAAATTGGAATAAATTAATTATAAACTCTGTACACCATGAAAATATTTTCTATATCAGCAAGTATATACAGCTCAGTATAGAATTGGGGGAAAGTTGACATTTGATATAGCTTGATGAGAGATTTAATGGTTTTTAGCAGAGCCTTTTGTTTTGATTTAATTATCAAAGGTGATAAGGCAGCAAGTGACGCTTGTGCAGAAATTTCACCATTTTTTGGTCTTGTGGGAAGGACTGCTATCCAAAATTTACATTCAGAATTGAAATTTTAGTCAAAGGAGGTACAACTGAACCCTATAAACTCCTCCGGATCAGCCCAAGGCCCCTTAATTTATCCTGCTCCACGGAACAACATCAAGGTACAGTCAACCCTCTTAATACTGACACCTGATACGACGTCAAAATTTGCTATAATGACATTTTAAATGTACGAATGCAGTTTTCATTGACAAATACAGGTATCACGATATTGTTTCTAAGGATTTACGCATGGGCGTGGTTATAGCCTTCTGATGGAGGAGTCAATTGACTCGATACTTGTTGGTAAGAATTAGCATCGGGGTTACTTGTAGATTAAAAATAGCTAAAATCGTGCCGATCAGAAATCCAAGATGGCCGCCATCTTGAAAATCTATTTTTCGCTTCTTCTCCTGAACTGAAAGGCCAATTGAGTCCTCCGTGAAATCACCTGACCAGTAAATGACACCAAAATCTGACCAACCAAACTAGCTTACCAGTTAACGGTTAATGTTATTGCTTAGACAAACAATATTACCTATGTACTTTTTCATTGATAAATACAGGTACGAATGCAGATTTCATTGACAAATACAGGCGGTCACACGAATCACCGAAATACCGGAATACTACCGAAATACCGGAATACTCGTGAAAAATATAGGTATACCTGTGAAAGACACCTATTAAAGACACCAGTATTGGCTTTAATTAATCAATTAAGTAATATTATGTCAACCTAATGGAAAGGGATAATATTTTAACCTCAAATAATTTGCAAATTGTCTTTGAAGTTTTTTTTTTTTTTTTTTTTTTTTTTATGAAAACATTGTTGATAGTCCGCTAAATCAGAGCCGGAATACGACCGGAATACCCGTGAAAAACGGAATAGCCGTGAAAAACGTGAATTACCTACTCTTCAAACGAAAAGTACATACGACTTTTTGTATAAAATATTTATCAGTTGAGTGAATAATTTTATATAAAAAAAATATATGGCCAGAAGTAAGTATCAAACACGACACACCGAAAGTTAATCATTTACGCATGTTTGAAAGTTACGCAGATTAAACAACCAATGCAATCATGATGAGAAACGACATCCTTACATCCATGGAGCTTGTATGGATATTATTTTAAATATAATATAAATATATTAATATAAATAATGTGTTCCAGCAGCACGCCTTTATAAATATGAGAATCGTTGCATCAATCTGTGTAAATATTACCCTGAATACATCGCGAAATTTTATATATAGCGCTCTCCCCGCAAAAAAAAAAAAAAATACTTTGCAGGTGCTGCTGCTGCCAAGAAAATAGTTTGAACCCCCGAAGCACTGCTGAAAGTTCTAGAGGAGATGTCGATCTTACTGTTTTAGTATTTTACGATGAAAATTAGGATGAACATTTCTTTTGAATCGTCTGCCCCAGCAGATGATTCACATGTAATGTCACGCTTAATTTACACAGGAAAATAAGAAAAAAATGTAAATGCCGTCTGCTGAATATGCTAAGCGCTTCAAGGGTTAAAGTATGGATACATTTCATTTGACAAGGGAGACAGAAACGGACACGCTGGAATGTATCTACATTGCTCGGATCGAGGCCTGGACGGTTGATGATTGGACCAGGGATACGACTGTCCATTTAAATCACCGTGACTTGATGTCTTATGCCTCTTTCAACAACAACAACAACAGCAAAAAAAAAAAAAAAAGTCATATTGAGATGATAGAATGCGGCGTCTGGTCAGGTTTCACTGTTTGCAAAAACAGTTTAGCCATTTTTCTAGGAATAACCAAATCTCATAGCCTGGACCAGCCAGAATCTTACAAGTTTTGCAAACTCTCTCTCTCTCTCTCTCTCTCTCTCTCTCTCTCTGGAAAGCTCTTTCGTTATACCCTCATATAAATATGACGCGTCTGCTTTCGAGCTATAAGTTGTTTGCACTGACTTCATTGGAAAAATGATATCGCACCGGCGGGAATCGAACGCGATTCGATCCCCACTTAACATGAAACACATGTATTTGCTACGGTCATTCGCTTCTTCCACTGCTTCAAGATTGGCATTTACAAGTTTCTGGAGGAAGAGGGTTCAGTGTACTGGTTAAACGCTTATTTTATAAGCTTGATTGGCGCGATTCGTAAAAAAAACGATGTTCCCCATCCCGTTTCGCATGGGCCAGACTAGTAAAGCAATTGCAGTTAACTCCCTTTTAATAGTCAGTTGCAGTTAGCTCCCTTCAAAGAGTAAAACCCTGCAGTGTGAGGACGTTACCCCGCATTTACCAGGGTACAAATGAATATTGTTATGTTATGCTCTTACGGTATATACATTAATAACATTAGATTTAACGGCTTATAGAGCAATCTTCAAAACTTTCGTTTCCAAGTAAAATGTTCTGTTTTTTGTGTCTTCAACATTCGATATGCAAAACCAAGACCGTAATTTATTGAACGAGTAAAAGAGATGCACGTATAAACCTAGCATCGGCGGGAAGGCATCTTCACATAATATTGCTATATGTCTTCGCGGACATTCTAGGCAGCGTCTTCCTGGGTAGAAACCAATACTAAGATACGAGGATAAAGTGTCTTGCTCAAAGACACAACACTTGGTGCTCGCGGGTATCGAATTACCACTGTCTGGGCTAATTCAGCAGACGACAGAAAAAAAAAAAAGAAAAAAAATCGTTAGTTGTTTTATTACCAAGAAAACAGGATTTGACATTTCATGCAATGGAGACAATTTGCATGAAATGCAAATCCTGTTTTCTTGGAAGAATGATAGAAATATTTCAAAATGTCTGTTGAAAACTTTACCCAGAATGTTAAGCGTTATGGTTTGCAGAAACAAATCGCGCATGGGTCTGTGCATGGTAAAACCTATAATAACTTGTACGAAGAGACGAATTAGCCTGCACACTCTGAGCCTGCACATCAGTAGTCTGATCAGAGCCTTCTCTAATCGTATGTACCGCCTACAATCTATGGGTTTAACAAAACGTCTTGTGCGACGAGCGAAGACTTGGGTCAATCTGCGCAACTGCACATTCTGATCAGAGCATTCGCTGATCGTATTTACCTTCGATAGCCGGGCTGTCCAAAGCGGGATAAACAGTGTGACCGTAACATCACATTCTGATCAGATCCTTCGCTGATCGTACAGTATGCACCTTCTTCGGACTCCGGGCTATCCAAGAAGCTTGCTTTATATAGTGGGTCGATGCACAAACTGACCCGAGTCTTTGCTGGTCGCATTGTACTATAGTACGTTTTGTGGCCTGGTTCATTATAAGAGCATTGTAAATCATACTTTTGTACCGACGTAATTTTGGTTTAATCTGGGGTTAAAAACGGCCCAGTCAACACTATGTAGGTCTTGTCGAGCCCGCACACTTTTCCGGGGTGGGCTTATTCATAAGCTATTAATCATTTCAACAGTTCATATACTTTGACGATAGAGCCTACTTTTGGAGTTATGGCCCTTTGAACACCGAAAATATTTTAGTGATTTCTGTAATATATTTTTGTCCACTCTATAACTTGAAAACTATTTGAGATATATATATATATATATGAGATACTATATGACCTAGCTTGTTACTGGGACGTAAAAAAAACTCACTCACTCATTTGAATTGTCATTAGCCTCTCTTGCCCCTTGTGTGCGTAAAGTGTATGTTTTTGTGTGACAGACACCCTTTTCACATGGGCTGTCTTATTGATTCAATGCCTCTTTGATAGCAGAAGCGCCCCTTTAAGTTGGTTTATATTGACACGTGCGGTTGCTGCACGCGACTGAGAATTTCCCGGTCTTTTACCATAGTACGTCATTTATATTGAGCGCGTGCGGTTGTTGCATGGGAAAAGGCAGTTACAGGAATACCAAATATAAATATGTTATTCGTCGATTGGGGGCAGATGTTTGATTCTCTTTGTGATTTTTGTGATTTTCATGTGTTTGTTTTGTTTTCTACAGCATATTAAGTAAAAATGACCATGCCGGACCCACTTATGTGGCCGGAGTAGACTGAGCCGAAGAATCCAGTACTTTTTCATATGGAGCGTTGTTGAGGCCCATGTTACGTGCTCGAACAGTGAATGGGGCTACCGGGGTTTTCTTTGGACCAAGGGAGCACCCAAATATATTCAGGGAACAAGGCACCTAATTTTGGTGGATCAGAATGCGGAAATTTGGAAAACACTTTTGGGATAATAAGACCTTTGCGACCAGCGCAGACTCAGATCAACCTGTGCATCCGCATGAGCGTGGACGATGTAACTTTCATGCAGACTGTTCTATATGGTGGAAAAATGTCTCCGGGTACTACATTACGATTCCGAGTAACTTCGCACAACTTTGCATAACACATACTTTGCGCGGACTTGCGAGTGTTGTCCGCCGAATATTACGTTTACTCGGTTTGATTCCGAGTGTTTGGGAGAAGTCCGCAAAACGCCGATATTGGGGGTAAAGAGTTTTTGGGTTTTTTTTGTTCTTTTACCTGAGCTGTACTGCATGTACTTTTCGTTTGAAGTGTAGGTAATTCACGTTTTTCACGGGTATTCCGGTCGTATTCCGGCTCTGATTTAGCCGACTATCAACAATGTTTTCAAATAAAAAAAACACTTCAAAGACAATTTGCAAATTATTTTAGGTTAAAGTATTATCCCTTTTCCATTAGGTTGACTTAATATTACTTAATTGATTAATTAAAGCCAATATTGGTGTCTTTAATAGGTGTCTTTCACAGGTATACCTATATTTTTCACGGGTATTCCGGTATTTCGGTAGTATTCCGGTATTTCGGTGATTCGTGTGACCCAATACAGGTATCACGATATTGTTTGTCTAAGGATTTACGCATGGGCGTGGTTATAGCCTTCTGACGGAGGAGTCAATTGACTCCAAACATGCTAGGAAGCATTGGGATGACTTGTAGATCAAAAACAGCTAAAATCGTGCAGATCGGAAATCCAAGATGGCCGCCATGGCAGCCATCTTGAAATTCTATTTTTCGCTACTTCTCCTGAACTGAAAGGCCAATGGACTCCAAATTTGCTAGGAAGCATCGGGGTGACTTGTTTAAGCAATCAGCATGAATCTTGCTAAAAATGTTTGTCTTGATGATTTCTAGGTCAAGTTCGAAACTGGTCACCTGAGGTAAAAAACTAGGTCACCTGGCCAAATCAGCGGTAAAACTTATTACTCTAGGGGTCACATTTTTGAAACAATCCTCATGAATCTTGCTAAAAAATGTTTGTCTTGATGATTTTTAGGTCAAGTTTGAAACTGGATCACTTAGGGTCAAAAACTAGGTCAAAAACTAGGTCACCTGGCCAAATCAGCAGAAAACCTTGTTAACACTCTAGCGGTCACATTTTTTAAGGAGTCGTCATGAATCTTGCTTAAAATGTTTTTTCTTGATGAGTTCTAGGTCAAGTTTGAAACTGGGTCACTTGGGGTCAAAAACTGGGTCACCGGGCCAAATCAGCAGAAAACTTTGTTAACACTCTAGCGGCCACATTTTCTAAGCAATCATCATGAATCTTGCTCAAAATGTTTGTCTTGGTGATTTCTAGGTCAAGTTCGAAACTAGATCACCTAGTTCCAAACTAGAAAACTTTAACACTCTAGTGGTCACATTTTTCAAGCAATCATCATGAATCTTGCACAACATGTTTGTCTTGATGATTTCTAGGTCAAGTTTGAAACTGGGTCACTTGGGGTCAAAAACTAGGTCACCGGGCCAAATCAGCAAAGAACTGTTAACACTCCAAACTGTTAAATAATCATAAATATTGCTCAAAATGTTCGTCTTGATAATTTCTTGGTCTAGTTTAAAACTGGGTCACTTGATATCAGAAACTAGGTCACCTGGCCAAATCAAAGGAAAACCTTGATGCTCTAGAGGTCACATTTTTGAATCATCATGAATTTTGCTCAAAATGTTTGTCTTGATGATTTCAAGGTGATGTATATTTTTCGATCCTGTGACTTTCTTAAGTTTTTCCATTTAGGTCAGTTTCTCAGTAATTATTGGTTCTACAGAGTGATATTTGGTATTTGTGAAGTGTTTGTGTTTAGGTCAGTTTCTCAGTAACTGTTGCTCCTACAGCCAGTGATACTTAGTACATGCATACATCTTAGCATGGCCTCTTGAGTGCAGTCATCCATACTTGACCTTGACCTTTATTTCACAGTCCATTAGACATGCTACATTGTCTTACTTGTTAGCTCATCTGAGCGCGAAGTGCTCATGGTAAGCTATTGTGGTCAGTCAATTCTTGTCGTTCGTCGTGCGGCTTCAACAATTACTTTAAAAGCCTACTCCTCCTGGGCCAGTTGACTTGTTACTTGGTAGGAATCATCGGGATGACTTGTAGATCATAAATAGCTAAAATCGTTCCGATCGGAAATCCAAGATGGCCACCATGGCAGCCATCTTGAAAATCTATTTTTTGCTTCTTCTCCTGAACCAAAAGGCCAGTTGACTCCAAACTTGCTAGGAAGCATTGGGGTGACTTGTAGATCAAAACTGGCTTAAATCGTGGTGATCGAAAATCCAAGATGGCCGCCATGGCAGCCATTTTGAAAATCTGTTTTTCACTTCAAACTTGCTAGGAAACATTGGGGTGACTTGTAGATCAAAACTGGCTAAAATCGTGCCGATCGGAAATCCAAGATGGCCGCCATCTTGAAAATCTATTTTTCGCTTCTTCCCCTGAAACGAAAAGCCAACTGACTCCAAACTTGCTAGGAAGCATCGGGGTGACTTGTAGATCAAAAATAGCTAAAATCATGCCGATCGGAAATCCAAGATGGCCACCATGGCAGCCATCTTGAAAATCTATTTTTTGCTTCTTCTCCTAAACCCAAAAGCCAATTGACTCATACATTGTAGGAAGCATCGGGGTGAATTGTAGATCAAAAATAGCTAAAATCATGCCGATTGTACATGGCGGCCATCTTTGAAAATCTATTTTTTTTTGCTTCTCATAACCCCAAATGCGAATTGACTCGAAACTTGGTATTAAGCATCGGGGTGACTTACATATCAAATGTCGCTAAAAAATCATTCCAATCGGAAGTCTAAGATGGCCGCCATGGCCGCCATCTTGAAAATCTATTTTTCACTTCTCCTGAGCGGAAAGGCCAACTGACTCTTGGTAGGAAGCATCAGGGTGACTTGTAGATCAAAAATAGTTAAAACCATGCTGATCAGAAATCCAAGATGGCTGCCCTGGTGGCCATCTTGAAAATCTTTTTGGGCCCTCGTAGCCTAGTGGATAAGAGAGTTGACTCTTAATCCATTAGGTTTCTCACCGCTGTGGTTCGAGCCTGGCTCGGGTCATATGTGGGAAAGCCATGTTCTGCTTACGGATGGTCAGGTGGTTTTTCTCCGGGTTCTCCGGTTTTCGCCCACCTTCGATGAACGATCGGCTCGATATAAGTGAAATATTCTTGAAAGGGCCGTAAAACCCAAATCAAAAAAAAAAAAAAAAAAAAAAGAAAATCTTTTTTTCGCTTCTCCTAAATCCAAAAACCAATTGACTTGAAGCTTGGTAGGAAGCATCGGGGTGACTTATTGATTAAAAATGGCTAAAATCGTTCTGATTGGAAATCCAAGATGGCCACCATGGCAGCCATTTTGAAAATCTATTTTTCACTACTTCTCCTGAACCGAAAAGCTTATTGGCTTTAAGCCGGCCTCGCCGAGGTCGGCAACATTCTTTCATAGAGATTGATCATGAAATATTTTCTACAGTCATTGTCTCCCTTCTGCTGATTCAAGAAGGGCAGTTGTCAGTTTCTGGCGAACGAATGTGCACAATACTGGTTAACCGCTTAGAGGACTAAGCCTGCCCCGTAAACGTGTGGTTAGGTAAACTGACTGCGCTCGACATTACCCCATTTGGTTGACTGGGTCGTAAAACCTCAACACAAACAAACTTATTGGCTTTAAACTAGGTAGGAAGCATCAGGGTGACCTGTAGATCAGAAAATAGATAAAATCATCCCTATCAGAAATCCTATTTTTCACTTCTCCTCCTGAACTAAAAGGCCATTTGACTCGAAACTTGGTAGGAAGCATTGGGGTGATTTGTAGAGCTAAAATAGTTCAACTTGTTTTGATCGAAAATATCTTGAAACTCTTTTTTATGCCCCCAACTTCAAAGAAGTTGGAGAGGCATATTGTTTCTGGGTTGTTCGTCCGTCCCTCCTTCCGTCCGTCCATCCATCCATCCGTTCATCATGCTTTTTAGCTCAACTGAGCAAAAGCTCAGGGTGAGCTATTGTCATCACCCTCTGTTAAGCTCAACTGAGCAAAAGCTCAGGGTGAGCTATTGTCATCACCCTCTGTCCGTCGTCGTCCATCGTCAACAATTAGTTTGGTAACACTCTAGAGGTCACAGTTTTGA
The DNA here is from genome assembly GCA_964016985.1 of Anodontia alba. Classification (NCBI taxonomy): domain Eukaryota; kingdom Metazoa; phylum Mollusca; class Bivalvia; order Lucinida; family Lucinidae; genus Anodontia; species Anodontia alba. The sequence continues at coordinate 1,687,946 of OZ024838.1, read as the reverse complement.
CCCAATCTTGATGAAACTTGGTCAGAATGTTCACCTGTATGAAATCTAGGTCAAGTTCGATACTGGGTTATTTGGGGTCAAAAACTAGGTCACCAGGTCAAATCAAAGGAAAAACTTAACACTCTAGAGGCCATAGTTTGACCCAATCTTGATTAAACTTGCTTGAAATGTTTGCCTCTATTAAATCTAGGTCAAGTTTGAAACTGGATCACTTGGGGTGAAAAACTAGGTCACCGGGCCAAATCAGCAGAAAACCTTGTTAACACTCTAGCAGTCACATTTTTCAAGCAATCATCATGAATCTTGCTCAAAATGTTTGTCTTGATGATTTCTAGGTCAAGTTTGAAACTGGGTCACTTGTAATCAAAAACTAGGTCAACGGGCCAAATCAGCTGAAAACCTCAACACTGTAGCGGTCACATTTTTCAAGCAATCATCATGAATCTTGCTCGATATGTTTGTCTTTGTGATTTCTAGGTCAAGTTTGAAACTGGGTCACATGGGGTCAAAAACTAGGTCACCAGGCCAAACCAGCAGAAAACCTTGTTAACATACTAGCGGTCACATTTTTGAAGCAATAATCATGAATCCTGCTCAAAATGATTGTCTTGATGAGTTCTAGGATATGCTTGAAACTGGGTCATGTGGGGTCAAAAACTAGGTCACCTGGCCAAATCAGCAGAAAATCTTATCACTCTAGCATTCACATTTTTGAAGCAATCATCATAAATCTTGCTCAAAATGTTTGTCTTGATGATTTCTAGGTTAAGTTTGAAACTGGGTCACTTGGAGTCAAAAACTAGGTCACCGGGCCAAATCAGCAGAAAACTTTGTTAACACTCTAGCGGTCATATTTTTTAAGCAATCATCATGAATCTTGCCTCAAAATGTTTGTTTTGATAATTTCTATGTCAAGTTTGAAACTGGGTCACATGGGGTCAAAAACTAGGTCACCAGGCCATATCAGCAGAAAACCTTAACACTCTAGCGGTCACATTTTTGAAGCAGTCATCATGACTCTTGCTCAAAATGTTTGTCCTGATGATTTATAGGTCAAGTTCAAAACTGGAATACCTGGGGTCAACAACGAGGTCACCTGGCCAAATCAGCGTAAAATCTTATCACTCTATCAGTCACATTTTTCAAGCAATCATCATTAATCTTGCTAAAAATGTTTGTCTTGATGAGTTCTAGGTCAAGTTGGAAACTGGGTCACTTGGGGTCAAAAACTAGGTCACCAGGCCAAATCAGCAGAAAACCTTGTTAACACTCTAGCCGTCACATTTTTGAAGCAGTCATCATGAATCTTGCTCAAAATGTTTGTCTTGAGTTCTAGGATATGCGTGAAACTGGGTCACATGGGGTCAAAAACTAGGTCACCTGGCCAAATCAGTGGAAAATCTTATCACTCTAGTGGTCACATTTTTGAAGCAGTCATCATAAATCTTGCTCAAAATGTTTGTCTTGATGGTTTTTAGGTCAAGTTTGAAACTGGGTCACTTGGACCCAAAAACTAGGTCACCTGGCCAAATCAGCAAAAAACTTTGTTAACACTCTAGCGGTCATATTTTTTAAGCAATCATCATGAATCTTGCTCAAAATGTTTGTCTTGATGATTTTTAGGTCAGGTTCAAAACTGGGTCACTTGGGATAAAAAACTAGGTCACCTGGCCAGATCAGCGGAAAATCTTGTTAACACTCTAGTGGTCACATTTTTCAAGCAATCATCATGAATCTTGCTCAAAATGTTTGTCTTGGTGATTTCTAGATCAAGTTTGAAACTGGGTCACTTGGGGTCAAATACTAGGTCACCTGGCTAAATCAGCAGAAAACCTTGTTGATACTCTAGCGGTCACATTTTTGAAGCAATCCTAATGAATCTTGCTCAAAATGTTTGTCTTGATGATTTCTAGGTCAAGTTTGAAACTGGGTCACATGAGGTCAAAAACTAGAAAATCAGGCCAAATCAGCAGAAAACTGTTAACACTCCAGAGGTCACATTTTTGAAATAATCATCATAAATATTGCTCAAAATGCTTGTCTTGATGATTTTTAGGTTTAGTTTAAAACTAAGTCACTTGATATCAGAAACTAGTCCACCTGGCCAAATCAAAGGAAAACGTTGTTGATGCTCTAGAGGTCACATTTTTGAAGTGATCATCATGAATCTTGCTCAAACTGTTTGTCTTGATGATTTCAAGGTGATATATAGTTTTCTGTCCAGTGACTCGCTTAAATTTTTTACGTTTAGGTCAGTTTCTCAGTAATTATTGGTCCTACAGAGTGTTATTTGGTACTTGTGAAGTGCCTCGGTGGCTCAGTTGGATGCGCCGTCCGACTGGAGACCAGGAGGTCGCGGGTTCAACCCCCCCCCACCCCCCCCCCCCCCCCCCCCCGAGGTCGGCAACATTCTTTCGTGGAGATTGATCATGAAATATTTTCTACGGTCATTCTCTCCCTTCCGCTGATTCAAGAAGGGCAGTTGTCAGTTTCTGGTGAAAGAATGTGCACAATACTGGTTAACCGCTTAGAGGACTAAGCCTGCCCAGTAAACGTGTGGTTAGGTAAACTGACCGCGCTCGACATGACCCCATTGGGTTGACTGGGCCATAAAACCTCAACACAAACTTGTGAAGTGTTTGTGTTTATGTCAGTTTCTCAGTAACTGTTGCTCCTACAGCCAGTAATACTCAGTACATGCATACAGCATGGCCTCTTGAGTGCAGTCATCCATATTTGACCTTGACCTTTATTTCACAGTCCATTAGACATGCTACATTGTTTTACTTGTTAATATAATCATTTTGAACTTTGATCAGAATGTTTGCCTTGCTCAGTTCTAGATCAGGCTCTCAAAGTGCTATGTTGCTCAGGTGAGCGCTACAGGGCCATCATGGCCCTCTTGTTGATGCATCATAACTTTAGAACCGTGAATGCTACTGTTTTGAAATTTCTTATATGGATTCCTCATGAAAAAATAGCTGACACATACTTTTTTTCTTGACAGGATTATGTCCCTTTTCTGAGTTATGGCCCTTTGAAAAAATATGGATGAAATATTGTCAGCAAAATATCTCAAAAACTATAGAAGCTAGAGCCTTGAAACTTGATGAATAGACTTGTAGTGATGAGTAGACAACCTGATTAACTTTTGAAGAAATTTTGAAAAATACTTCTAGAGTTATGGCCCTTTGTAATTTTGGGCATTTTTGCCTTGTCAGCAAAATATCTCAAAAACTGTTAGAGCTAGAGCCTTGAAACTTAGCAAATGGATTTGTAGTGATGAGTAGATGACGTGATCAACTTGAAGAAATTCTGATAAATACTTCATGAGTTATGGCCCTTTGTAATTTTGGGCATTTTTTACCTTGTCAGCATAATATCTCAAAACCCGTTGGAGCAAGAGCCTTGAAACGATGAATAGACTGGTAGTGATGAGTAGACAACCTGATTAACTTTTGAAGAAATTTTGAAAAATACTTCTTGAGTTATGGCCGTTTGTAATTTTGGGCATTTTTTTTCTTTGTCAGCAAAATATCTCAAAAATTTGTTATATCTCAAAAATTTGTTAGAGCTAGAGCCTTGAAACTTAGTAAATAAATTTGTAGTGATAAGTAGATGACCTGATTAACTTTTGAATTAATTTTGAAAAATACTTCATGAGTTATGGCCCTTTGTAATTTTGAGCATTCTTACCTTGTCAGCAAAATATCTCATAAAACGTTGGAGCTAGACCCTTGATGAATAGACTGGTAGTGATGAGAAGACAACCTGATTAACTTTTGAAGAAACTTTGAAAAATACTTCATGAGTTATGGCCCTTTGTAATTTTGGGCATTTTTACCTTGTCAGCAAAATATCTCAAAACTATTTAGAGCCTTGAAACTTAGTAAATGGATTTGTAGTGATGAGTAGATAACCTGATTAACTTTTGAAGAAATTTTGAAAAATACTTCATGAGTTGCGGCCCTTTGTAATTTTGGTCAATTTTACCTTGTCAGCAAAATATCTCAAAACCCGTTGGAGCTAGAGCCTTGAAACTTAATGAATAGACTGGTAGTGATGAGTAGACAACCTGGTTAACTTTTGAAGAAATTTTGAAAAGTACTTCTTGGGTTATGGCCCTTTGAATTTTGGGCATTTTTATCTTGGCAGCAAAATATCTCAAAAACTGTTAGAGCTAGAGCCTTGAAACTTAGTAAATGGATTAGAAGTGATGAGTAGATGACAGGATTACCTTTTGAAGAAATTCTGAAAAATACTTCATGAGTTATGGCCCTTGGTAATTTTGAGCATTTTTACCTTGTCAACAAAATACCTCAAAAATCGTTGGAGCTAGAGCCTTGAAACTTGATAAATAGACTGGTAGTGATGAGTAGATAACCTCATTAACTTTTGAAGAAAATTTGAAAAATACTTCTTGAGTTATGGCCCTTTGAGATTTTGGGCACTTTTACATTGTCAGCAAAATATCTCAAACTGTTAGAGCTAGAGCCATGAAATTTGCTGAATGGATTTGTAATGATGAGTAGACAGCCTGATTAACTTTTGAATAAATTTCGAAACATACTTCTTGAGCTTCATGGCCCTTTGTAATTTTGGGCATTTTTATCTTGTCAGCAAAATATCTCAAACTGTTAGAGGTAGAGACTTGAAACTTGGTGAATTGATTGGTAACGATGAGTAGATGACCTATTAACTTTCGTGTAAATTCTGAAAAATATTTTGTAAGTGATGGCCTGTTGTATATCTGGGCATGTTTCCCTTGTCAGCAAAATATTTCAAAAACTATTGAAGCTTGAGCCTTGAAACTTGATGAATAGATTGGTAGCGATGAGTAGATGACCGAATTTATGCCCCCAATTTCGAATGAAATTGATGGGGCATATTATTTTGACTTTGTTTGTCCATCCGTCCGTTTGTCCATTTGTCAAGCTTTTTTCAGCATGCCATATCTTAAGAACCCTGCATGCTAGGGTTTTGAAATTTTATATTTGGGTTCCCAATGAAAAAATAGCTGACCCATATTTTTTTTCTTGTCCGGAATATTTGTTTAGAGTTATGCCCGTCTGAAAAAAATCAGAATTAAATCTTGTGAGCAAGATATCTCGAAAAGTATTTAAGCTGGGTTCTTGAAATTTGATATAGTGAGTGGGAATGATGTGTAAATTACCTGATTATATTTTGAGAGAATTCCGTGAAAAAAATTGATGTTATGGCCCTTTGCGGATCTGCGCATTTTGACCTTGTCCACAAGATCTCGAAAAGTACTTAAGCTAGAGTCTCGAAATATTATATGCTGATTGGGGATGATGTGGAGATTATCTGATTTGTTTTTTAGGGAATTCCATGAAAAATTGACAGTTATGGCCATTTGTAGTTCTAGGCATTTTGACCTTGTCAGCAAGATATCTCCAAAAGTTTTTAAGCCAGAGCCTTGATATATGGTAATACTGATTGGAATTGAGGAGATCACCTGATTAAATTTTGAACCAATTAAATGAAAAAATGGAGTTATGGCCCTTTGCAATTTCTGGGGTAGAGTTATTTCCCTTTTGATAAAATAACATTGGAATCTCGTAAATTTGTACTGTTGTTACTGTCATGGGCAAGCAGTGTTTGAGTCAAGCAGTGTTAGAGTTTTAGTGTGTTTTACAAACACCAGCTCTAGTTTCACTTATTTTCCTGAACCAAAGGGCCAGTTGATTTGAAAATTGGTAGGAAGCAAAGGGATGACTTGTTGATATAAAAATAGTTAAAATCATTCCGATCGGAAATCCAAGATGGCGGCCATCTTGAAAATCTATTTTTCTTTTCTTCTGAACTGAAAGGCCAATTGACTCGAAACTTCGTAGGAAGCATCGAGGTGACTTGTAGATCAAAAATAGCTCAAATCGTTGCAATCGGAAATCTCAAATTGCGGCTATAGCAGCCATCATGAAAATCTGTTTTGAACTTTTTCTCTTGAACGGAAAGGGCAGTTGACTTAAAGTTCATTGGAAGTATCAAGGTGACTTGTATACTAGCCCAAACTGCTAACGTAACAAAGACTTCAAGTTCAAATAGCTCAATCAATTTTTAGGATAATTTCATGAAATTTGACACATATAAAGACAAATAATCTGACAGTGAACAGCATAAGCGGTTTTGGGTTAACTCATCAGATAACGCCACAGTGATCACAAACACGTCACTGGGGTTGGTTTTCAAAAGTTACCACATTTCAGTATCTCGTGTGTCCTCCTGAGCAGACTGAATCACTGCGCGACAGTGGCGTCTCATTGACCGTATATACCGCCTAATCACATTCATTGGGATGTTGTTCCATTCTTGCACCAGTGCATGCTGGAGCTGGCATAGCGTCTGCGGCTGAACAGGACGTTGACGTACACGTCGGTCAAGCAGGTCCCATACCTGCTCTATAGGAGAAAGGTTGGGGGATTTCGACGGCCATTCCATGACATCAATGTTGTTCGCCTGCAGATACTGCGTCGTCAGTCGCGCTGTGTATGGACGTGCATTGTCCTGTTGGAAAATCGCGTTTGGATTGGCGTTTACATACAGAATGACCACGGGTGCCAGTATTTCATCCCTGTAACGTTGGGCGTTTAGATTTCCATTAATAATGACCAAGTTTGTTACCCTGTTGTTGCTTATGCCAGCCCACACCATAACCGATCCTGCACGGAATCTGTCAGTCTGTTTGACACAAGCGTCAATGTAGCATTCACCGGAACGACGGTAGACGCGAGCATGTCCATCTGATCTCTCTAGGGTGAACCTGGACTCATCAGAGAACAGAACCTGGTTCCACTGACCTGCCTGCCACCGAACATGTGCTCTGCACCACTGTAGCCTGAGACTTCTGTCTTTGCAGCAGCTGTGGGCCAACGTAAGGGCGACGTGGGCGTATTCCATGGGCTCTCAGCCGATTGATAACAGTCTGAGCATTGATAGGTCGACCATGGTTCCCAATCGTTGTCACAGAGGTCCTTGTCGCTGGTCGATATCTGTCGCGAATGTGTTGGGTTCTCAGTTGAATATCTTGGGCTCGAGTCATCATGGATTCTGGGAGCTCTGGGCCGATCTTTGACATGACCTGAAATGGAAAAAAATCGTTGTCAAGCGGTGTGGGTGGAGAGGGGGTAGGGGTCGAATATGGCACAAAAAGGTTATCAAAACGAAAAAACACAAAGCTACGAAGGTCTAAATGATATTGCTGAAAATGACTTACCGGTCTGTTGAAATTTCAGCCAGAGTCGGGATATTGACGACCTCGAGCAGCGCAGTATGCGGGATACCGTAGTTTTGCTGCGACCAGCTCTGAGCATCTCAATGGCTTGTCTGCGCTCTTCTGTGCTTAGTCTCGCCATAAAACAATGTTGTTTGTCTTATCTCATCGGGCGATCGTGTGGCTCTATGCAGGTAGAACTGGTTTTAAAAAACTCAACTCGTGCTGCACGTGCAGCACGAAAATAAGATTTTGTACCCTGGACTCTGTGCTCGACGAATAGCAATCAACCTTAATATTTGCACATATTGACTTAAACGTCATTGTCTAGAAACAAACATTACGGAGTTTCATGATCATAGCTTTTCTAATAAAAAAGATACAACAAAAAGTCTTGTTGCGTTAGCAGTTTGGGCTAGTATAGATCAACAGTAGCTAAAATCATTCTGATTGGAAATCCAAGATGGCTACCATCTTGTTTATGTTTATTATATTTCCCTGCCACTGTGCTGTTTACATGTATAAAATCATGATTCTTCAGAAATCACTCAGGCAATTGCAACCAAATTTCACATTGATCCTACTGTTGAAAGGTGATTGAGATTTTGATCGAATGATTACGCTCCATTGACTGTCATGCCATATACAATATTCTACTTCAAAATTAAGAAATAATTAAAGGATCTTTTCATTAGTTGCGATGACAGGATTGGAAAAATGTTACATAACTGGATATGTGCACTCGCTATGCCACTCAGTTGAGCGACCCGTGACCTGTGGGCCTCTTGTTAATATAATCATTTTGAATTTTGATCAGAATGTTTGCCTTGATCAGTTCTAGATCAGGTTCTCAAAGTGCTATGATGCTCAGGTGAGCGTTACAGGGCCATCATGGCCCTCTTGTTAATGCTTAGTATTCTGGATAAAACTTTTAGCAGATGACATTTTGAAATTTTTGTCATACCTTTTAAGTGAAAATATGCTTTGGGATTTCATGCAAATTGTCTCCTGAGGAGACTGTGCATGAAATGTAGAAGCCTACTTTCTGTAAAAAAATTGTCAGTGTCGTCTGCTGAATCTGTCCAAAGAGTGTTAAAGGTTAAAGTCAGCAGGCCCCCATAGCCTAGTGGACAGGAGAGTTGACTCTTAATCCATTAGGTTTCTCACCGCTGTTGTTAGAGCCTTGCTCAGGTCTCATGTGGGAAAGCCAAGATCTGCTTACAGATGGTCAGGTGGTTTTTTCCCCGGGTTCTCCGGTTTTCGCCCACTTTTAATGAATGATCGGCTCGATATAAGTGAACGATTCTTGAAATAGCTGTTAAACAAATTATTCTTGTGAAAGACGAAATCTAGGTAACAGTTATTTATAGCTGCATTATTCTTGTCGCTGTGCAAAGGTTATCTGTAAAACCTGGACTGGGCTTAGTGCTGGGACATTTGCAAGCAGTGCATATACTGATAGGTCTTCTACCGGCCTCTGTGGCAGTTTGACGCGGGTCCAACTGGTGATCAGGAGGTTGCGGGTTCAACCCCGCCAGGTCGGCAACATTGTTTGGTGGAGATTATGAAATATTTTCTGCAGTCATTCTCTCCCTTCCGCTGATTCAAGAATGGCAGTTGTCAGTTTTTGGCGAAAGAATGCACAATACTGGTAAATCGCTTTGAGGACTAAGCCTGCCCAGTAAACATGTGTTCAGGTAAACTGACCGCACTCGACATGACCCCATTGTGTTGACCGGGCCATAAAACCTCAACACAAACAAATCGATAAGGTTAAATTAGTGGACAGGAAAGAAACTGGAATATAAAAAAAACAATTGATTGTTTAACTGTATGTTTTTGGGTCAGTTGTTGTTTACAATTGACCCAAAGTATTTCCTCAAGGTTGTTGTCTGTGTGTTTATCAGCGACCGATGAAATCAAACCGCGCGCTAGACGAAATCTAGGTAACAGTTATTATAGCCAAATTATTCTTGTGAAGTGGTTGCTGTGACAGAGTGCTGTGTAAAGGTAATCTGTAAAGCCTGGACCGGGCTTAGTGCTGGGACATAAGATGGCGTCTGATCAGGCTCTGCCTTATTTTACATAAATTATATGAAGTTACGGATTAAATGAAGCAATCTTAACCCTTAAAACGCCAAGAAAACCTGCATCTGAAAATGTCTGTTTATGTCGTCTGCTGAATATTCTTGCAAACATTTCAAACCTATTTTTGCATACACGCAAACAGTGTGGACCCAGATCAGACTTCTCCTAGAGGAGCAGTCTGATCTGGGTCCACACTGTTTGCAGAAATGACTTAAAATCACAAGCAGATGACAAAGCAGACGACAATTTTCCCAGCCTACATTCAGAGACAATCCCTCAGTGCTGCCAGTGCTTTGATTAAAATTGTCAACCAGTTACGGTCATACAATGACCTTTATCAAGACCTAATAATAGTTTGTCTGTCATTACTGACAATGACCAATCTTAATCACATGCGAGAAATGCTACTGTTTGTTTGTTCTAAGATGGCTGATCAGACCAATTCTAGCTCTAAACTGTCTGTTGCAGATAGAACAACAGAAGTCTGAGAGCAAGACAGCTCTGATGGTGATGCCTTATGTCTGGCTTTGCGCTTTGCACGTTTCTGCTCGGCTTGGCTGATTCTTTTTGCCTCATATTCACTAGCACCTCTTCTGATGAGGCCTCGCCACTTTGCTCCTGTGCTATTTGCTCCCATGACTCTGTTGGTATGTTGAAATCCTTGAGGGAGGCTTTCACCGTGTCTTTGTATCGCTTCTTCTGACCACCATGGGAGTGTTTGCCCATTTCTAGTTCTCCATAGATGATTTTCCATCACAAAAACATACCTTTATAATTTTGACCCCCTTAAACCCCAGATTTATGTAGTAAAACTGGGGTTTACAGGGGTATACATTATTTTTCTTATTTCTGCTCAAAAACATAGATTGTGGTACCCGTTAGAACAGCCTCATTGAGGCTGTTCTAACGAGTACCCACAATCTGTTTTGAACAGAAATATGAAAAATATCAGAATTTTTATCTGAAAACTTCCAGTTTTTGGTGGTGAAATTTTCAATATATCTGAATAGGCGCGTTCCCGTAATGTTTGGCAAACATTCTTCAGGCGTCCTGGTAACGTGGCCTATATCCCCTAAACCTTTCAATTAGTGGATAATGAAATTCAACAAAAGGGCTTGATGATATGGCTGTATAAACTTAAACACAATTTTTTTTTTTACTTTTATATGAAAATTCTAAGTCTGTGACCTTGACCTCAGTCACACCTGGGTGGGGATCGAGCTATCAAGAACTACTTAATTAGTGTAATAATTAATATATTTGCTATTTGTTTGCCCCTGCCATGAAGCATAGGAGTGCATATTATTTTTTCCATTCATCATACGTACTTTGGTGTGTCCTGTCACACTTAATTTATAGTACTGTTAGTGCCTCCGCAACTCCTCCTATGATTATACCCCTGGCATACGAAGTATGTAGGGGTATATAGTTTTCGCTTTCCCGTTTGTCTGTTCATTTGTTCGTTCGTTCATATGTACATATGTTCGTTCGTTCATTCGTCTTTCCGTCACAGGGTCAAAAGTTTTTGCGTTAAAAGTTTATAAGACCTCATATTTTGAAGACTCTTTGATGGATTTCATTCATATTTGGCCTGATGGTAGATATAGGTCTAAAGGTTTTATCAGCACCATTCCCATGCTCGGGGGTGACCTTGGGTCAATGTCATGGGGGTGACCTTGGGGTCAAGGTCACAGACTTAGAATTTTCATAAAAGTAAATTTGTTTTTGTGTTTAAGTTTAAATAGCTATATCATCAAGACCTTTGAGGAATATCTTTGTTTGACATGTTGGTAGATATAGGCCTAGAGTCCTACTCAGCTTGATCCCCACCCGGGTGTGTCTGAGGTCAAGGTCACAGACTTAGAATTTTCATATAAAAGTAACTAGACAAAGTGCCCAGTGGGGCACGTATACCCCCAACCAGAGCTACCGCCACTTTTTAAAGAGCACAAAGTATGTAGCTTTGACTGGAGATGGCAGTTGTATGCTATGTTATGAAATTGACAAAATTCAATCACACATAATATGAAGCCCTTGACCTCAAAGGTCAGGCACAGGTGCAGGGATTGAACTAAATAAAACTTTAGCCCTGTAACTATCACCATATACAGTGAAATCAATCAGTCTTTATAATATAAGCAAAAAATGACATTTGTATGAAAAGTCTGTGACCTTGACTTAAAAACCATGCCCCGGCTTGGGGATGGTGCCGAGAAAAGCTTTAGACCTATATATACCATCATGCTTAATATTAATGAAACCAACAAAAGGGTCTTCATAATATAGCTATATAAATTTTAATGAAAATTTTAAGGTGACCTGCCCACTCAACGCCCTCTACATATCGGTAAAGTATCACAAATGTTCAGATATTTTAGAGTTATTGCCCACTCAAGATTTAAATAGCTAAGGAAGAAAACTGCAGAATGGAGTCAGTTAGAGTGTCATTCTTGAATGTGATATGCCTACTCAGTTTCCTGTACATACTGGTGAAGTATCATGAAAATATCTTAACATGTTTTAAAGTTATGGTTCGCACAAAATTTTTACAATTCTTGAGACATTGGGAGATCACTCATGGACCAAGTCAGTTAGAGTTGTCTTTCTTGTACCTGACACCCATACCAAATGCCCTCTACAACCTGACAGTTTCCTGAAAATAGCTCTAAGGGTAGTTAGGAGTTATGGGGTGCACAATAATGCGTTTATGGACAGACAGATGGATGGACGGATGGATTCCATGATGATAGCTATATCCCCTAAACCCTAAGGATAAAGAAATTCAACAAAAGGTCTTGATAATATAGCTATATAAGATGCAATTTTTTTTTACTTTTATATGAAAATTCTAAGTCTGTGACCTTGACCTCAAGGTCATACCCTGGGATGGGGATGATGCTGAGTAAACCTCTAGACCTATATCTGCCAACATGTAAAATATAAATGAAATTCCTTAAAGGATCTTGATGGTATAGCTATATAAACATAAACACAAAAATTTTGACTTATTTATGAAAATTCTAAGTCTGTGACCTTGACCCCAAGGTTATCCCCCGGGATAGGGTTGGTTCTGATAAAAACTTAAGCTCTATATCTACCATCAGGCCAAATATGAATGAAATACATCAAAGGGTCTTCATAATATAAGGTCTTATAAACTTTAACGTAAAAACTTTGACCCTAAGACAAAAATAAAGTATGAACAAATAATGCTTCAATGGATGGACGGACAGACAAACAGATTCCTTGCTGATAGCTATATCCACTCAACCTTTCCATTAGGGGATAATGAAATTTAACAAAAGGTCTTGATGATATGGCTATACAAAGTCAAATGCAAAAATTTTTACTTTTATATGAAAATTCTAAGTTTGTGACCATGACCTCAGTCACACCCGGGTCGGGATTATGCGGAGTAAGACTCTAGGCCGATATCTAGCAATATGTCAGATATAAATAAAATTCCTCAAGGGCCTTGATGATATAGCTATATCTATATAAACACAAAAATTTTGACTTTTTTATGAAAATTCTAAGTGTGACCTTGACCCAAGGTCACCTCCGGGTCGGGATGGTGCTGATAAAAACTTAAGCCCTATATCTACCATCAGGCCAAATATGAATGAAATACATCAAAGGGTCTTCATAATATAAGGTCTTATAAACTTTAATGTAAAATCTTTGACCCTAAGACAAAAATAAAGTATGAACGAATAATGCTTCAACGGATGGACGGACAGACAAACAGATTCCTTGCTGATAGCTATATCCGCTGGACCTTTCCGTTAGGGGATAATGAAATTCAACTAAAGGTCTTGATATGACTATATAATATCAAATGCAAATTTTTTTACTTTTATATGAAAATTCTGTGACCTTGACCTCAGTCACACCCGGGTCAGGGATTATGCGGAGTAAGACTCTAGGCCGATATCTAGCAACATGTCAGATATAAATAAAATTCCTCAAGGGCCTTGATGATATAGCTATATAAACTTAAACACAAAAAGTTTGACTTTTTTTATGAAAATTCTAAGTGTGACCTTGACCCAAGGTCACCCCGGGTCGGGATGGTGCTGATAAAAACTTTAGAGCTATATCTACCATCATGCCAAATATGAATGAATTACATCTAAGCGTTTTCAAAATATGAGGTCTTATAAACTTTAACGTAAAATCTTTGACCCTAAGACAAAACTAAAGTATGAAAGAATAATGCTTCAACAGATGGACAGATAGACAAACAGATTCCTTGCTGATAGCTATATCCGCTCGAACTTTCAATTAGGGATTAATGAAATTTAACAAAAGGTCTTGATGATATGGCTATATAAACTTAAACGCAAAAATATTTACTTTTATATGAAAATTCTAAGTTCGTGACCTTGACCTCGGTCACATCCTGGGTGGGGATCATGTGGAGTAAGACTGTAAGCCGATATCTAGCAACATGTCAAATATAAATGAAATTCCTCAAGGGTCTTGATGATATAGCTGTTTAAACTTAAACACAAAAAACTTTGACTTTTTTATGAAAATTCTAAGTACGTGACCTTGACCCCAAGGTCACCCCCAGGGTGGGGATTGTGCTGATAAAAACTTTAGACCTATATCTACCATCATGCCAAATATGAATAAAGTCCATCAAAGGGTCTTCAAAATATGAGGTCTTTGTGACAGAAAGACGAACGAAAAATAATAATTTTATAATTATATAAAAGTAAAACATTTTGTGTTTGTTATATTGCCATATCATCAAATCATCAAGACCATTTATTGAATTTCATTATCACCTAATTGAAAGGTAGAGGGGCTATAGCTATCAGCAAGGAATCTTTTCGTCTGCGGATCAGTAGAAGCATAATTCTTTCATACTTTAGTTTTGTCTTAGGGTCAAAGTATTTACATTAAAGTTTATAAGACCTTATATTATGAAGACCCTTTGATGGATTTCATTCATATTTGGCCAGATGGTAGATATAGGTCTAAAAATTTTATCAGCACCAATCCTACCCTGAGTGATTACCTTGGGGTCAAGGTCATGGACTTAGAATTTTCATAAAAAGTCAAAATTTTTGTGTTTAGGTTTGTATAGCTAAACCGTCAAGACCCTTTGAGGAATTTCATTTAGTTTGTACATGTTGGTAGATACAGGTCTAGAGTTTTATTCAGCATGATCCCCATCCCGGGATATGACCTTGAGGTCAAGGTCACAGTCTTAGAATTTTCATATAAAAGTAAAAATATTTGCATCTAAGTTTATATAGCTATATCAAGACCTTTTGTTGAATTTCGTTATCCTCCTATCGATAGGTTTAGGGGATATAGCTATTAGCACGGAATCCATCTGTCTGTCCATAAACACATTATTGTGCACCTCTTAACTCCTAACTACTAACTACCGTTTGAGCTATTTTCAGGAAACTTTGTCAGGTTGTAGAAGGCGTTTGGTTGGGGTATTGGAACAAGAATGATATCTCTGAATTGGTCCACGAGTTGTCTACCCTAGTCTCCTAAAATTGTAAAAATTTTGTATGAACCATAACTTTAAAACATGTTAAGATATTTTCATGATACTTCACCTGTATGTAGAGGACATTGAGTAGGCATATCACATTCAAGAATGACATTCTGACTCCATTCTGCAGTTTTCTCCCTTGGTTATTATGCCCCCAACTTCGAAGAAGTTGGAGGGGCATATTGCTTCTGGGACGTTTGTGGGTGCGTGCGTCCGTCCGTTACACTTTTTGATGCAAAGCATAACTTCTGAACCATGCATGCTAGGGTTTTGAAATTTCATTTATGGATTCTTCATGAAAAAAATAGCTGACCCGTATTTTTTTCCCATCAGGATTATGCCCCTTTCCTGAGTTATGGCCCTTTGAAAAAATATAGATGAAATCTTGTAAGCAAAATATCTCAAAAGCTATTAAAGCTAGAGCTTTGAAACCTGGTTAATAGATTGGTATTGATGACTAGATGACCTGATTAATTTTTGAATAAATTCTGAAAATTACTTCATGAGTTATGGCCCTTTATAACTATTGGCATTTTTACAATTGCACACTTTTTGATGCATAGCACAAGTTTTGAACTGCATGCTAGGGTTTTGAAATTTCATATATGGATTCCTCATGAAAAAATAGCTGACACATATTTTTTTTCTGATCAGGATTATGTCCCTTTCCTGAGTTATGGCCCTTTGAAAAAAATATGAATGAAGTCTTGTCAGCAAAATATCTCAAAAGCTATTGAAGCTAGAGCCTTGAAACCTGGTGAATAGATTGGTATTGATGAGTAGATGACCTGATTAACTTTTGATTAAATTCTGAAAATTACTTCATGAGTTATGGCCCTTTATAACTTTGGGCATGTTTACATTGCTCACTTTTTGATGCATAGCATAGGTTTTGAACTGTGCATGCTAGGGTTTTGAAATTTCATATATGGATTCCTGATGAAAAAATAGCTGACTCATATTTTTTTTTCTGATCAGGATTATGTTCCATTCCTGAGTTATGGCCCTTTGTAAAAATATGGGTGGATTTTTTTCAGCAATCTATCTCAAGAACTATTGAAGCCAGAGCCTTGAAATTTGAGGAATAGGTTGGTAGCGATGAGTAGATGACCTGATTAACTTTTGAATAAATTCTGAAAAGTACTTCTTGAGTTATGGCCTCTTGTCATTTTGGGCATTTTTAAATTGCACACTTTTTTATGCATAGCCTAAGTTTTGAATTGTGCATGCTAGGGTTTTGAAATTAGATTTCTCATGAAAAAATAGATGACACCTATTTATTTTTTTTCTTATTAGGATTATGCCCCTTACCTGAGTTACGGCCCTTTTAAAAAAATATGGATGAAGTCTTGTCAGCAAAATATCTCAAAAACTATTGAGGCTAGAGCCTTGAAATTTAAGGAATAAATTGGTAGTGATGAGTAGATGACCTGATTAACTTTTGAATAAATTCTAAAAAAGCACTTCTTGAGTTATGGCCCTTTGTCATTTTGGGCATTTTTACATTGCACTCTTTGATGCTTAGCATAGGTTTTGAACTGTGCATGTTAGGGTTTTGAAATTTCATGTATGGATTCCTCATGAAAAAATAGCTGACATATTTTTTCCCCATCAGGATTATGCCCCTTTCCTGAGTTATGGCCCTTTGAAGAAATATGGATGGAATCTTGTCAGCAAAATATCAAAAAAAAAACTATTGATGCCAGAGCCTTGAAATTTAAAGGAATAGATTGGTAGCGATGAGTAGATGACCACGCCAGAGCCTTGAAATTTAAAGGAATAGATTGGTAGCGATGAGTAGATGACCTGATTAACTTTTGAATAAATTCTGAAAAGCACTTCTTGAGTTATTTTGGGCATTTTTACATTGCACACTTTTTGATCCCGGCAGTTGAGGGCATAGTGTTTTATAAACACCAGCTCTAGTTTAAATCTTGTGTGGACAATAACTCTAAACATTCTTTAAGATATTTTTGTGATACTTTACCAATATGTAGAGGGCATTGAGTAGGCAGGTCACCTTAAAATTTTCATTAAAATTTATATAGCTGTATTATGAATTTTGTTGGTTTCATTAATATTAAGCATGATGGTATATATAGGTCTAAAGTTTTTCTTGGCACCATCCCCAAGCTGGGGTTAATGTCACAGACTTTCCATACAAATGTCATTTTTGCTTACATCATAAGGACTTGATTGATATCACTGGTATATGGTGATAGTTATAGGGCTAAAAGTTTATTTAGCTCAATCCCTGCACCTGTGCCTGAGGCTTCACATCAAGGGCTTCACATTTTGTGTGATTGAATTCTTTCAATGTTATAACATATAGCATACAACTGCCATCTCTAAAGTCAAAGCTACATACTTTGTGCTCTTTATAAAGTGGTGGTAGCGCTGGTCTGGGGTATACGTGCCCCACTGGGCACTTTGTCTAGTTTTCAAAGTAATAGTTTGAAACTTGCAACATATTAGGAATTTATTCTGAGCATGTGCGTGAAGGTCACAAAACTCTGCTGTCATTATAATTGATAGAGATACATAACCTTTATTTACCATTACGAAAACATACCTATATAATTTTGACCCCCATAAACCCCACTTTTATATAGTTAAACTGGGGTTTACAGGGGTAGGCATTATTTTCATTATTTCTGCCCAAAACATAGATTGTGGGTACTCGTTAGAACCGCCTCGCCGAGGCGGTTCTAACGAGTACCCATATTCTATGTTTTGAGCAGAAATAAAAAAAAATATTCAGAGTTTTTTATCTGAAAATTTTCAGTTTTTGGAGGTGAAATTTTCTATATATTTGAATAGGCGTGTTTTCGTAAAGCTTAGAAAAATTTGTCTTACACACCTAACATGGCACATAAGAGCTCACAGTGATTTTTTTACCTGCGCATCCCGAGTCCCGTACTCACATTTTTGCTTTGGGACTCACATTTTAAATCTCAGCGAGTCCCAGGACTCACAAAGTTATAGTGGAAAATTCTATAACGGACGCAATGATTTTCTAGTAGGACTCACTTTATATAGCCCAAGCGAGTCCTGGGACGCATAGGTATAAAATTGTAAATAAATCACTGAGCTCATGTGTCTGCTCAGTTTAATAACTGTACAGATCTGAAACTGGCGTGGAGGCATTCATCTTGTTTCTTTATGTATACCTTTCAGACTGGATAAAACAGTTTACTAGTTTATTGTTTATATTTTTTGTTTAGCTTCGAGAGTGGGACATCGAAGAACTACAGACAGACTCGCCAGTGCCATGAAAGAATTGCAGCAGTTCAAGTTCAACATGATAAAAATCAGTGTTGAGGCATCAAGAAATCAGTGTTGAGGCATCAGTATATTATAGTGACAATTTCATCCCATCATGAAAACATGCCTATATAATTGTGACCCCCTTAAACCCCACTTATATATAGTAAATGGGGTTTACAGGGGTATACATTATTTTTCTTATTTCTCCTCAAAAACAGATTGTGGATACTCATTTGAGGCAGTTCTAATGAGTATCCACAATGTACAATATCAGAATTTTTAATCAGAAAATTTTCAGTTTTTGGTGGAAAAAGTTTCAGTATATGTAAATAAGCATGTTTTCGTAATGCCAAAACAGGGACATGTAAAATAGATAATAGTCAGCTGTGTCTGGTAAAAAATTCATAGGTCTAGTTAATGCACTTTTTTTCAGTCCAAAAGAATTGATATTTTTCTTATTTCTCCATGAAAACATGATGCTGAGGCACCTCTACTGAATACCCATAACATGTTTAAATCAGATAAGGCACTTTTTTCATCCATAAATGCTGATACATTATGAAAACACTCCTATTCAAATATATAGAAAATTTCACCTCCAAAAACTGAAAATTTTCAGATACAAAAACTCTGGGCCCAGTTGTTCAAAACTAACGATGTCGTTAGTTAACGATTCGTTAAAATTTACATTGAGTGATATGCAAATATGCTGAAATTTTTTGCTGAAAAAATGTGAGTAGCTTTTGCAATGCAAAAGCTACTCACATTTTTTCAGCAAAAAATATCAGAATATTGTGGATTGAATCTGCTAAAACAGTTAACGAAATGACCCTTAATGAGCTCGTTAAGCGAACAACGCTTTGAACAACCGGGCCCTGATATTTTTTTATATTTCTGCTCAAAACATAGATTGTGGGTACTCATTAGAACCGCCTCGGCGAGGTGGTTCTAATGAATACCCACAGTCTATGTTTTGAGCAGAAATATGAAAAATAATGTATACCCCTGTAAACCCCAGTTTACTATACAAAAGTGGGGTTTAAGGGGGTCAAATTTATATAGGCATGTTTTCGTGATGTCTTTCTTATTTCTCCATAAATGCATATGTTGTGGTACTCATTAGAAATACCTTGACGAGGCGCTTCTAATGAGTACCACAACATATGTTTTCGTTTCGGTCTGTATTTTTCTTGACCTTACTGAGTATTTTGGTGATAGCATCAGTGAGAATAATTTTTTTTATTTTTCCAGGAAAAGGGTTGTTGGTGTTCATTAGAAGCGCCCCTCCGAGGCACTTCTAATGAGTACCCACAACATATGTTTTCGTGAAGAAATATAAGAAAACTATCAAAACTCGCTGTTGAAAAGAAAAGCCCTGGAGCTTTATTATGTACTGTTGATATCACTTGGATGGACGTTTTTGACTTGGCATTTTAATTAACCCTTGTCCTGCTGAACCCAGATATACATGTACCGTCCAGATCAGCTGGCTTCTGAAGATGCCAACTAATTTGGATCTGCACTGTTTGCCATTAAGTATGTGAATTTATAGCAACAATCTGGATCAAGCAATCCGATTGGCTGAAAATTAGAAGTGGGTGTAGCCTATTAAATTACTCAGCATGTCAAGGGTTAAATGAAAATGTTTTGTTCTGACTGACCATATCTTATCAGAAAGCAGTTGTCTTTTCGTTTTTTCTGTGTTTTCTTCTAAGAAAATACTTTTACTTATACTTTGCTATATTAAATTCACATACTTAATGCCAAGCAGTGTAGATCCAGATCAGTTGGCTTCTAAAAGCCAACTGATCTTAAGTCAATTGATCTAGATCTACACTGTCTGCAAAGCATCTGGGTGGCCGAGTGTTTCATGCGTCTGACTTCGGATTACCTAGACTCTTCAACATTAACCCTAGTCCTGCTGAACCCGGATATGTCCTACCTTAGCAAACAGTGTAGAACTAGATCAGTTGGCTTCTTCAGAAGCCAACTGATCTGGTTCTGCACTATTTGCCATTAAGTATGTGAATTTATATGAACAATCTGGATCAAGTAATCTGATTGGCTGAAAATTAGAAATGGGCTTAGCATCTTAATTTATTCAGCAGGACAAGGGTTAAAATAAAGAATTCCATTAATTATGTTTAATAGATCTACAAAACATTTTACATTATAGTAAGTGTAAGAAAGCAATTCCAGTGGTAGGGGTTTGAATTATGTATGAATTATATTTGAATTCAGTTTTGTTCTAAATGCTGAATGTTATAGGACAGCTGTTATAGGACAGCTAGAATACAGTAAAATTTCTCTATTAACCCTTAAAACCTGCCTCTGTAAATTTGTCTATGTTGTCTGCTGAATATTCTTGCAAACTTTTTCAACCTATTTTTGCATACAAGCAAACAGTGTGGACCCAGATCAGACTGCTCCTAAAGGAGCAATCTGATCTGGGTCCACACTGTTTGCAGAAATGACTTATAAAATCACAAGCAGATGACAAAGCAGACGACAATTGTGATTATTCTTGCAAACTTTTTTAACCTATTTTTGCATACAGACAAACAGTGTGGACCCAGATCAGATTGCTCCTAAAAGAGCAATCTGATCTGGGTCCACACTGTTTGCAGAAATGACTTATAAAATCACAAGCAGATGACAAAGCAGACGACAATTGTGATTATTCTTGCAAACTTTTTGAACCTATTTTTGCATACAGGCAAACAGTGTGGACCCAGATCAGATTGCTCCTAAAGGAGCAATCTTATCTGGGTCCACACTGTTTGCAGAAATGACTTATAAAATCCCAAGCAGATGACAAAGCAGACGACAATTGTGATTGGCGCTTTAAGGGTTAAGACCAAGCTTATTCCAGTCCCCAATGTTTTCTGTTACGGTAAATGTCTTTAAATTTCATACACCAATTTTATATGCAAACACTGTGGCCCCAGATCAGACTGCTCCTGCAGGAGCAGTCTGATCAGGGGCTACACTGTTTGCCGTGACACAAACAACAGCACTAAAGTTTGCCAGCCTTGGTGGCTCAGATGCGCATCCTACTGGAGACCAGGTCACGGGTTCGACCCCCGCCGAGGTGGGAAATATTCTTTTGTGAAGATTTGATCATGAAATTTTCTACGGTCATTCTCTCCCTTCCGCTGATTCAAGAAGGGCAGTTGTCAGTTTCTGGCAAAAAAATGTGCACAATACTGGTTAACCGCTTAGAGGACTAAGCCTGCCCAGTGAAAGCGTGGTTAGGTAAACGGACCGCTCTCTAGATGTCCCCATTGTGTTTACTGGGCCGTAAAACCTCAACACAAACAAAGCAAAAGTTTGACCAAAAAAAGTGGGGGTGGTCGGGTGGTGCGAAGGTGTCGTGTATCTTATGTCACCGGGGCGTCCAACTGATATTGGCTTACAGTTGGGCAAGGCCTGCTATCCTTGTAGCAGGTTAGGGTAGAGGGGGAATGTTTTTATTTCTTCTGTTTCTTCACTTTCATTCCTGTTCCTCTTTCTTCCCTGTTCCTCTCTTTCATCTCTTCGACTATCTCTTCTATCACTCTTCTCCCTTTCTCTGGGAGACGACACAAAATGACCCACAAGGGTTGACGTGTCGTTAAACCCCAACACAATCAAAAATGACCAAAAAAAGTATGAAATAAAGTGTTCAAAGTTTTAGGACATTTACTGTATTCTATATTCAATATTAAGACCACCCCACTGATAAGACCACCCCACTGATAAGATCACATTTAGACAGTTCAAAAAGTGGTTTAAACAGCAGAATTACTGTATTTTACTTTATCTCTAAAGGAATTGTTTACGTATTTGTAAATTGCTCTGTATAACATGTACCAGTAATAGATTAAATAAAATCAAACATCGAGGTGAATGGATATACCCCAAGGGAGATTAATTTATCTGACAGTATTTACCTCCCTTCTGAATGTGGGTTACTCTGACAGGAAAGAACTACATGTAACTCCCTTTCAGATGGCATTTATGTAGAAGGGACGCCAGGTCCCGAGGTTATAAAACTTTTGTTTGAAAGTTGTCATGCTAAAACATCTCAGATCACTGACAACTGCTGTGTCTTCATCACGAAAACATACCTATATAATTTTGACCCCCTTAAACCCCACTTTTATATAATAAATCTGGGGTTTACAGGGGTATACATTATTTTTCATATTTCTGCTCAAAACATAGATTGTGGGTACTCATTAGAACCGCCTCGCCGAGGCGGTTCTAATGAGTACCCACAATCTGTTTTGAGCAGAAATATGAAAAATATCAGGTTTTTATCTGAAATTTTTCGGTTTTTTGGAGGTGAAATTTTCTAATATTTGCATAGGCTTGTTTTCTAATGTTCTTGCTAAACGTAGCTGAGCATGAAACAAGTCTCTTCTAATAATTATGAAAATGCCAACTATTGTTGGTATTTTCATATTTATTAGCAGTTAAAATCTGTGCTCAGCTCAGTGGAGCATGAAAAAGGTTTTATAACAAGTCATGCTGGAGTGATCTCCCTTTGAAAAAGGGTGGTAAACACTTTCAGCTAAGAGCGCTCTCTTTGGGATGTCATTTCACCTCAATTTGGAGGCTTACAATTTGTTCTGAGGTGTCTTTTCACCTCATTCTGGAGTTTTTACCATTTTTGCTATGTCAAACGAAACTGTGCCCTTAAACATGCAAAATGCGTAGATTCAGGTGCACACACACAGTTTCATCAGACCCAATTGCTCTTCATTTATACGTAATGGATTATCCAATGACTCTTGGGGGACATTGAAGGCCCTGATCAACAATACTGGTTAACCGCTTAGAGGACTAAGCCTGCCCAGTAAACGTGTGGTTAGGAAAACTGACCGCGCTCGACATGACCCCATTGGGTTGACTGGGCCGTAAAATCTCAACACAAACAACCCAGTGGGGTCGAGTGCGGTCAGTTTACCTAACCATACTTTTACTGGACAGGCTAAGTCCTCTAAGCGGTTAACCAGTATTGTGCACATTCTTTTGCCAGAAACTGACAACTGCCCTTCTTGAATCAGCGGAAGGGAGAGAATGACCATAGAAAATATCAATCACAAAAGAATATTGCTGTCCTCAGCTTGGGTTGAACCCGGGATCTCCTTGTCTGCAGTCGGACGTGCATCCAACTGAGCCACTGAGGCCGGCAGTCTGTGTGTCCATCCATCCTGTCCGTACTTCCTGTCTGTCCAGCTGTCTGGTATATCCATCCATCCATCCATATTTTCATGTCCGGATTATCATCTGAGTAAATGTCAATGGACTGTCACCAAACTTGGTTTTTGCATTAATATTGTGGAGATGTGGTCAATTTTGTCAATTTCTGGGTTTTTTTTTTTTTTAAATCCGTCCTTTAAAGTAGCAATGTCCGGACGGGTGGGTGTCTGGCGTCGTCCCAGGTTTATCTTTTGGTTAACTTTTTTTTCAAAGTTGTATGTTACCTTTATTATACGCCCGTTTGAAAAATGTATGGCGTCCGTCCGTCCGTAAACTTTTTCGTTTCCGGCTAACTCCTCCTACAGTTTACATCCGATCAAGCTGAAACTTGGTATATAGTTAGACCATGATGTGGCGCAGCGCATAATGTTTCGGGGTTACAGTCCACCAAATGTTTGCAGAGTTATGCTCCTTAGAAAATTTCTGTAAACTTTTCATTTCCGGTTAACTCCTCCTACTTTTTACATCCGATCAAGCTGAAGCTTCATGTATAGTTAGACCATGATGTGGAGCAGCGCATATTATTTCGAGGTTACAGTCCACCAAATATTAGCAGAGTTATGCCTCTTTGAAAACTTCAGTAGACTTTTCGTTTCCGGCTAACTCCTCCTACAGTTTACATCCGATCAAGCTGAAACTTGGTTCAGTTGGATGCACGTCCGACTGGAGACCAGGAGGTCGTGGGTTCAACCTCCTCCGAGGTCAGCAAATTTTCTTCTGTGGAGATTGATCATGAACTATTTTCTACAGTCAGTCTCGCCCTTCCACTGATTCAAGAAGGGCAGTTGTCAGTTAATGGCGAAAGAATAAGCACAATACTGGTTAACCGCTTCGAGGACTCATCCAATCCACTAAGTGTGTGGTTAGGTAAACTGGCCGCACTCGACATGAGCCCATTGGGTTGACTGGACCATAAAACCTCAACATAAACAAATAACAGACTTATCTGATGAGTTATGTCTGTTTTCACTCAGCTAGAATTTACATACATTTGTAATTTCATTCTTAACCCTTCTCTTGCTGAACACAATATACCCTGTCTTAACAGTGTAGATCCAGATCAGTTGACTTCTGAAGAAGCCAACTGATCTGGATCTACACTTGTCATTTCATACGTGAATTTCTATTAAAAAAAAAAACCTGCATCAAGTAATCTGTTTGGCTGTAAATTAGAACTGGGCGTGGCATCTTAATTTATTCAGCATGAGAAATGTTAAAGAAGCGCCAGGTTTGCTGAGTGGTTAACCCTTGTCCTGCTGAATCCGGATATACCCTACTTTTGCAAACTGTGCAGATCCAGATCAGTTGGCTTCTGAAGAAGCCAACTGATCTGGATCTGCACTATTTGCCATTTACTATGTGAATTGATATCAACAATTTGGATCAAAGAATCTTATTGGCTGACAATTAGAAGTGGGTGTGGCATCTTAATTTATTCAGCAGGACAAGGGTTAAGGCTCCAGATTTCAGATCATGAGATCACAGGTTTGAATCCCGCTTGGGACGGAATTCAGCTCATGACTGTACAGGGCTTCATTGCACAGACCCTTTCATCATCATCCTTCCGTTGTCTCAATATTGGCTTGCATCAAGTAATCTGATTGGCCGGAAATTAGAAGTGGGCGTGGTTAAGGCTCCAGATTTCAGATCATGAGGTCAGAGGTTTGAACCCCACTAGAGGTGAAATTCAGCTCTTGACCGTACATCGCTTCATTGCACTGAAGTCTTTCATTATCACCATTTCAGCATCTCAGTATCATAGCAACAGATAAGGCACTTTTTTCATCCGAAAACTGCTGATATCTTATGTTACGACCGAGCACTCCTACCTTCGATTATCTGCCTTGGCAGATTACGCATAGCTTCTAAGTACATGTATTCAATCTCTGACAACTGCGTCAGGGAGTCGACTCTTTGGCTCAGTGGTTAGAGCATTGGATTTTTATCCGGGAGGACCCGGGTTCGATTCCCACGAAAGGCGGAATATTTTTTCAGCTGTGCTTCATTCCTTTGTTACGACTTGCATGTCGTAAGATGGGGGCTCGTCCAAAATTGGACTTTATTTCGCCGAAAATGGCTTCACGTCATCATAAATGATGACTTCCTTGAAGAGGGGGAGTGTTACGACCGAGCACTCCTACCTTCGATTATCTGCCTTGGCAGATTACGCATAGCTTCTAAGTACATGTATATATTCAATCTCTGACAACTGCGTCAGGGAGTCGACTCTTTGGCTCAGTGGTTAGAGCACTGGATTTTTACCTGGGAGGACCCGGGTTCGATTCCCACGAAAGGCGGAATATTTTTTCAGCTATGCTTCATTCCTTCGTTACGACTTTCATGTCGTAAGATGGGGGCTCGTCCGGGATTGGACTTTATACGCGGAAAATGGCTTCACGTCATCATAAATGATGACTTCCTTGAAGAGGGGGAGTGTTACGACCGAGCACTCCTACCTTCGATTATCTGCCTTGGCAGATTACGCATAGCTTCTAAGTATATATTCAATCTCTGACAACTGCGTCAGGGAGTCGACTCTTTGGCTCAGTGGTTAGAGCATTGGATTTTTAACCGGGAGGACCGGGTTCATCTTACGACATGCAAGTCGTAACAAAGGAATGAAGCATAGCTGAAAAATTATTCCGTCTTTCCTGGGAATTGAACCCGGTCCTCCAGGTTAAAAATCCAATGCTCTAACCACTGAGCCAAAGAGTCGACTCCCTGACGCAGTTGTCAGAGATTGAATATATACTTAGAAGCTATGCGTAATCTGCCAAGGCAGATAATCGAAGGTAGAAGTGCTCGGTCGTAACACTCCCCCTTTTCAAGGAAGTCATCATTTATGATGACGTGAAGCCATTTTCGGCGTATAAAGTCCAATTTCGGACGAGCCCCCATCTTACGACATGAAAGCCGTAACAAAGGAATGAAGCATAGCTGAAAAAATATTCCGCCTTTCGTGGGAATCGAACCCGGGTCCTCCCGGGTAAAAATCCAGTGCTCTAACCACTGAGCCAAAGAGTCGACTCCCTGACGCAGTTGTCAGAGATTGAATATATACATGTACTTAGAAGCTATGCGTAATCTGCCAAGGCAGATAATCGAAGGTAGAAGTGCTCGGTCGTAACACTTATTTCTCAATGAAAATGTGGGTACTCATTAGAAGCGCCTCAGTGAGGTGTTTCTAATGAATAACCACAACATATGTTTTCATGGAGAAATAAGAAAAATATTATGTGGATACCCCCTCTTTTCTGTAGCTATGAGTATGGCTTGAAAAATATGCATTGAAAATTGATGACCATCAAGCACATTACCGTATTTACCATATGTATTCGGACAGACAGGCCTGAGCAAACAGTTTAGACCCAGATGAGACGCTGCAGAACGCGGCGTCTCATCTGGGTCCACACTGTTTGCCACTCATCCAGCAATTTTTAGACACAACATCGGGTAGTTAATTGTACTGGTTCAAATTTTAGAACATATGGTAAGGAGTGAGGTGTCCGAATACTTAGGGTAAATACGGTACTGTAGTCTGTAAGGGTATATAGTCTGTTCAAATGAATACAGTTGCGTCTCATTATCTCGACTTCCCTTGTGTTTGATAACTGCCTGTCATTACGTTACGAAAACACGCCTATTCAAATATATAGAAAATTTCACCTGCAAAAACTGAAAATTTTCAGATAAAAAAAAACCTGATATTTTTCATATTTTTGTTCAAAACAGATTGTGGGTACTCGTTAGAACTGCCTCACCGAGGCAGTTCTAACGAGTACCCTTAATCAATGTTTTTGAGCAGAAATAAGAAAAATAATGTATACCCCTGTAAATCCCAGTTTTGATATATAAAAGTGGGGTTTAGGAGGGTCAAAATTATATAGGCATGTTTTCGTGATGATCTCGACTTCCCTTGTCTTTGATAACCGCCTATCTCGAAGTGAAAATCTGTTCCCTAGTTTCAACATGGAAATCTAACAACAGGAAACATAATACTGTGGAAAAGGGGAGATATTTCTCCTGAAGAGCAATGTATCTTTTTTTTCCACAATATTGTCGGTATAACTTTAACTTCAGGAGTCAGATTGCATATTTATTTCTGGAATGTGGGTCAAATGTTTACATCAATTCCGCAAATCTGACATGTCGAGGTATGGATATCTTAAATCTATTTCAGAGAGAGTTCCTTGGTCTTCGAGATAATGAGAGTTGACTGTTTTTTAGATTTATAGAAAAGGGTTTCCTGTCTTGCCATACTTATTGTTGTTTGCAGTTAGGAGCCGGTCTCAGTGGCTTAGTCAGATATGTGACCGACTGGTGATCAGGTCGCAGTTAGCATGCTGAATAAAATTTTCAGCAGCTGACCTACTGAAATATTTTTATTATTCCCAGAACACCAGTTTGCAATTACATCAAATGAGATAATTTGTATGAACTATCAAATCCATTTTGTGTGTGCGTACGTGTGCGTGCACGCGAGGCGGGGGTGGGGGGTAGTTTAATTTGTCTGCTGAAAATTTTACCCAGATTGCTGAGCGGTTCCAAGCTGTATTCCATCAAATAGAAAATGGAAACCAGAAGTCACAGATCACTGGGCAGTTATATTTAAGCCTATATTTTCTGTTGTAAATCCCGCTTAAGGCAACTGCGACCTCATTATTGACCAAAGAAGATAGTCACCAGTCTGTACTACTATGTAGGAGGAATTACTTGTAACGTCAGTATTACATTCCTTGAATCCAGATTCTGACTGCAACAGTGAATGGAACTTAACTTTTTCAACTTGCATTTTGATAAGTTTTTAATATGTTTTTTGAAGAAACTGTCTTGGATTAACGTTCTGTAGGGAGATAGGTGTGAACTTGTCAGAGATTTCAGTTTTGAGCTACTCATGGGTCCCACTATAATCAGATGTGATTATCATTTTCTGAAGTCATGTACAATTTTAAAGTCAGTGCACGGTCCCTTTACTTTAGTTGAAATAAGCAGAACGTTTGGCTGCGTTTTCTTATTCTACAGAAAGCAGTGTTCCAGCTAGCCCTAAATGGCGGGCTGCCTCTCTTTCCCTCTGCAGCCACTGCCCTCCTTAAGCTGCCCCTGTCTTATTTCAACTCCAGACATAAAACAGTACATTTTGATGAAAATTTCATGAAAATCGGACCAAAATTGAAAAATTTATCCATTTTTAAAAGTCAGTTCTATGTGTACTCTATTTTTGAAGTATTTATTGTGGAATGGGATTACATTTTGTAACATGTCTTAATACTAGGCATATCACATGACACACAGTGCCCTCAATCTTGTATGACTGTACAAAAAGTGCCCTACACGGCACCCCTCTGCCCTAAAATCCTAGCTGGAGCACTGGAAAGTGATGTAATATTTTAAAATTCTAAAATCATCTTGGACAATAGTAATGAATCATGTCCTACAACTTAGTGAACAATAAGAGATTTTAATTATTTTTCCTATGAAAAAATAGTAGTTCTAATGATGTTAAAAAATGCATTTTTTCTGTGTGAAGGAAATAGCAAGGACGTAAATAATAAGTAATTTTATACCTCTTTGGAAATAGTAAAAAATATTTGATCTTGGATTCTGACATTTGTTGGGATCTGGAGGGCAGCAATTTGACTTTAAAAGTTCCATCACGAAAGTAAGCCTATATAATGTATGACCCCTTATACCCCACTTTTATATAGTAAAACTGGGGTTTACAGGGGTATACATTATTTTTTCTTATTTCTGCTCAAAAACGTAGGCGGTTCTAATGAGTACCCACAATCTGTTTTTGAGCAGAAATATGAAAAATATCAGATTTTTTTATCTGACAGTTTTCATTTTTTGGTGGTAAAATTTTTTGTATACTTGAATAGACGTAAAAGTTTTCGTAATTATGAACTGAATCTTTACCACTCACTCTCTTGGCTAATTCAGAAGGACAAACTGGGGCTACTTTCCTTTTTTTTTACCAGAAAATAAAAAAAACATACAAAAAAACAAACAAACAAACAAACTTTGACATTTCATGCAAATTGTTTCTGCAACTTTTATACATTTAAAATAAATGTTTACTGTAAAATTTCAAAGACTCAAACATCTATGGTTGTTTACAATTGCTGTTTAGAACTTGTTTTGGAGTCCCAAGGAAATTCTTAGCTCAAGAAAACAAATTTAGTTTAAACATATTTATTTCTCAAGTTGACATGCATGATATATATACATGTACATACAATAGCTATCTATAGGATTGGAACGAAAGCTTATATAGCTAATGGAGTTCCTTTCCTTTCCTAAAACATATTTAGGGATATTGTATTGTATTTTATTATGAAAATCTGTTGTGTGTCTCGATAGACGATTCTGTTGAGTACACTCAACATACAATTATTTTATAGAAGATCCATCACGAAAACATACCTATATAATTTTGACCCCCTTAAACCCCACTTTTATAAAGTAAAACAGCGGTTTACAGGGGTATACATTATTTTCCTTATTTCTGCTCAAAAACATAGATTGTGGGTACTCGTTAGAACCGCCTCATCGAGGCGGTTCTAACCAGTACCCACAATCTGTTTTGAGCAGAAGCAGAGAAAATATCAGAATTTTTTATCTGAAAATTTTCGTTTTTTGGTGATAAAATTTGCAGTATGTTTGAATGGGTATGTTTTTGTAATGCCTGTTGACCTGGCGTTGTACAAGCCACGCCTGGAACAAAAGATATATTACAGTAAGGCAAGGATTTTCCCTAATTGGCCCAGATGTTGAAGGTCAGATTTCAGAAAATACAATTTTCAAATTTTTATTGCATCTTCCGGTAACCCCATCACGAAAACACACCTATATAATTTTGACCCCATTAAACCCCACTTTTATATAGTAAAACTGGGGTTTACAGGGGTATACACTATTTTTCTTATTTCTGCTCAAAAACATAGATTGTTGGTACTCGTTAGAACCGCCTCGACGAGGCGGTTCTAACGAGTACCCACAATCTATGTTTTGGGCAGAAATATGAAAAAATACCGGAATTTTTAACTGAAAATTTTCAATATTTTTTGTGATGAAATATTCAATATAGTAGAATAGGCGTGTTTTCATAATGCAATGTCTAAATTATAACTGACTGGGCTGTCAAACCTAAACGCAAAACAAAATAAAAAACAAGACTGAATTATCATCCAGTAAAATAAGCCAGAAGCATAAATTTTCCTTTCCGCTATGATTCAGACATAGGGCTACGGGAATATGTAATAAAAATTTGAATAATGTAATTGCTGAAATGGTCTTCAACACCTGAGCTGATTAGGGAAAATACTTGCCTTAATGCAGTATCTCCTTTACGTGGTCCCAAATGATGTTTGAGTCTTCGTTTATATTTACTGATTTTTTTTTTTTCACTTTAACCTTTAAAGCGCCAGTCATAACTGCAGCAGACAACATTTTTTTTTTTTTTTTTTTTTTTTTTTTTAATTTTTCAAAGAAAACAAGTCCTGATATTTCATGGGAATCGTCTATTCACATGAAATACCAAGACTTGTTTTCTTTGAAAATTTAAAAAATAAAATGTCGTCTGCTACAAATTTTGCTTGGCGCTTTAAGGGTTAAAGTGCCTTGCAGCAGACATTGGAATATTTAATAACTTGGCATTTCAAATAAATCTGATAAACAGATGGTTCATATGAAATGTCAGCTTATTACTCTAAAAATGTGTGCTACAGATTTTGCTTGCATAAACTTATGTAATCAGCCCCATTCACTGTTGCAGATAAAATATTGATTTCGGGTAACAAGGTTATTATGGATTGACAAATGAAATCTCTTCATTGCTATATTTGTAAAATAAGAGTCAAAAATAAAAAGAATAATGACAAAATATTAGTTACTATTTCTTTATAATGCTGTGTTTCCTTGGAGATTCTTACCTCTTTTCCCCCCATCCTCAAAGAGCTATGCTGCTCAAAACACACATACGTATTTGATGCACAAATAGAGATTCTTAAAGTATTATACAGGAATCCTAATTGTATCGTCATAACGTAGTGGAATATTCTAAAGCTGCTGAATGGATTATCTGAAAAGAAGGCAAATAAAAAGCAAAAATTTAGTAATAATGGGTAAATAATTTTTCACATGTTGTAAAAAAAAAAAAAAAGCTTCCCAGAGACGGAAGCTAATTTTTTGCTAAGTTCTAAAAAAAAAAAAAACCTCCACAACGAAAAGCTAGCGGAGGAAAAAAAAAAATTTTTTTGCTAGTATAAATACTTTAATCTTACATACTTTATATTTCATCAGAAGCAAACATTCTAGAAAAAATCTGACGATGGAAGCTAATTTAGACGAAAAAAAAAAAAAAAAAAGCTCGCTAAGTATAAAATAAAATGCACTAGATATAATATTCTGAAGCATACTGAAAAAAAAAAAAAGGTAAAAACTCATTTCACAAAAAAAGCAAAAAAAAAAAAAAAACTCCTCCCATCAATGGAAAACCAATTAAATATTTTTCACAATTTTCTTGGAAAAAAAAGCTTCCCAGGGAAGGAAGCAAATAGGAAAAAAATAAGAATTCATTTTTTAAAGGCTCCATATTCAATGTCGGGAAACAAACTCCGTGGTAGCTACCATTTGTGCTTATGTCACACAATCGGAAGTGTTGTCGGATGAGATTTATGTTCGGAAAACAGGTATTTCCATTTTGCGCTTTATTGCTTTTCAAACTGAAAATTTTGACACATTTGGTGGCGCATAAATTTCTCTTTCTTTACCTACTTTCATTATCTGCGTGCTTACCACGGTTACCGAGAACACTTGGGACAAACCCCCGAAAAACTGACTGGTAGCGAACACGGACAATTACGATCTTGTAACAAACACATTTTATTGCATTACCCAACTGGAAATTAAAATCGAAACAAGCTTCGCCCGGATGCATAATTATGTTACCCATGTCTATTCCTTTGGCGCGGACGAAAACTCGTCCTTGGTTGTATGAAAGAGAAAAACAAAAATGTTATCTACCACGGACGCGAAACACTTGGTAGCTTCCACAGTGAATATGAAGAGTCGAGTTTGCTTTTCAAACTTAAATTAATATAATTCGCTTTTTGCCTTCCAGAAGATAATACAAGATAATACAAGCTAAGGAATCGAAAGAAATACAGCCTATAATTTCCTTGCAGTGCCGAATATTGCAGTAAGATATCAGACATGACGCGATCAAGTCCAAGAAATTGGAAACTTTACCAGGAAATTCAGAGTTGTCTATCAAAGATCGGCATTGTTTAGCACCGAAAAACAATTTTCAATTTTATTTATTTATACTGGTGAGCCTAAATTAAGAGATACTATACACTGATAAACATGGCAGTCTGTGCTGCAGGCAAAAATCTGAGCATCCCAATATCATATGGACAGGATGTGATTAATCAGTACCGAAATCGCAGGCATTACATCTGAATCGGTGACGGGAGAAAACATCATCCAATTTGTGATAAGACCAATCCCGTACAATGTACGGAAAACGACTGGAGATACGGAAAACGCCAAGTGAATAGAATCTTACCTTGTGAAATACAGCGTTTTGAGTTTTAACAACGAAAATGAGCAGGTAAAGAAAGTAACAAAATGTATGAACTAACAATTCTAAGGCTTCGGGTCTAACGTTGTTCGCGCTTTATGTGGTGTCTTTTGGGTATTTACCTTTTTTCGGGTGTTTTTTTCTTCGTCTTGTTGGTAGTTTGTTGTTTCATTGCAATCACCGTTTAAAAAGTAGAGGGAGTTGATTGTTTTATCGTTACTATGTTTTTTTTTCTCATGTCCTGTTATCGTTCATATATGTTTTTTTTTTCTCCTATCTTCAGTTCTTTTTGATCCATTGGGATCGGGGTTTTATTTTTGTTGCTTTTGGGGTCTTTCACATACAAGGCTTCCAGCTGAATGTCAATTAATACAATACATGTATATGCTCACGTCACAAATGCACCAGGTTATTAGCAATTTTTGGCTTAAATACTTTTGGACGCACACATCGCCGGATAATATAGCAGCTGGAAAGAATTGAAACGCTGTATTATCAGAACCATAATTTGCGAAAAGTGTAAGATTTCAAATTCTAGCAAATATTATTGGGCCAAATAAAAAAAATGTGTGTTTAGGGTAACCCTACCCTACCTAATTTTCCTGATGAAACCTAGCATTTTTTTTTTCATGTTTTCTCAAAAAAAAAAAAAAAAACATTCTGATACGGAGGGCTGAGCAAACAGTGTAGACCCAGATCAAACTGCTCCTAAAGGAGCAGTTTGATCAGGGTCTACACTGTTTGCCATTCTATCAGTACTTTTAGAAACATTTAAGGAAAATCAAAAGACTTGGTAAAATTTTATGTGCATTACAATGTATGTGCAAAGTCCAAATATAGTTGGTAATTATGGTATTATTCTTCATAAAAAAAAATGTAAAAAAAAAAAAAAAAAAAAATCCCTGCCTACCCTACCTATTTTTTTCTTACATGTTACCCTAAACACACATAATTTTTTTATTTGGCCTTGTAAAAGTTATTTCTGCCCCCTGAGCATCGTCTACTGATGATTCGCACTATATAACTACCTAAGAACAGAAGACAGGATTTGTGATTTACATACTACTAGCAGACAGAAAGTTGAACATATAATCTTGGATACATGAATAAAACTAGACACCCAATTGGACAAGAAATCGCTTACCTGGATGAGACTGATTGTAATATGTTACATATACTACAGCTCATCATAATATGTTACATATACTACAGCTCAACTCATTGTGTAGTAGATAAATGAAAAATTGAAATGCATGATATAACAGCAGATCATATATTAAAGCAATATCTTAAAGGATAAGAGTTTTACCAGCTAAAATTACATTGATATTGATATACATTTTAACATAAAACTGCGCCCCCCCGCCCCCCCCCCCTCCGCCCCCAATGCCTTAGTGGGTAAGGATGTTGTCTCTTAATCATTAGATTCTCACCTCTATGGGTACGAGCCTCGCTCGGGTCATATGTGAGACGCCTAGTTCTGCAACGGATTCTCCGGGTAGCCCGTTTTCCGCCCACCACTGATTAACGATCTGCTCGAAATAAGGGAAATGATCTTGAAAAGGCCGTAAACCCCACACCTGCCCGCACCCCCTCCCCGCCCGCCCCCCACCCTCCCCGCACACACACATAAACACAGAGAAATATAAAAAGTAGAGTTGTCGGTATCCGACAAAGGGCAAAACCATGAGAAATGGCCAAGTGATGGGGCTGCAAGGTGAAACTAGGCGGTGGCCATTCTGATGGCCGTTTTGTCGGCCATCATTCCGAAAACATGCCTATTCAAATATACTGAAAATTTTACCACCGAAAAATCGGAAAATTTTCAGATAAAAAATCCAGATATTTTTCAAATTTCTGCTCAAAACATAGATTGTGGGTACTCGTTAGAACCGCCTCGATGAGGCGGTTCTAATGAGTACCCACAATCTATGTTTTTGAGCAGAAATAAGAACAAGAATTCCGCGGAAGGCGTTATCGCACCTGCTGGGGCAAAAGTCACAGGAGCCACAATCAGAACGTGGTTATTAAATAAGTTTATTTCATTCTTAGCAGTGCTTACTTGGAAAACTGGGTTGAAAAAAATGTAGACAAAGTGCCTAGTGGGGCACATATATTCCATGCCAGTCCCATTCCCTCTAATGGCTATATCTTCAGCACTGACTTTTCGTATCATACAGCCCAATGATAATGGAATGTTGACGTAAAATGTGTAAAAGTCACTGGAGCATGAAATATAGGTCAAGGTCATGGGTCAAGGTACCTGCTAATTCAGTACATCAAGGAGAAGCACAGTGCAAGGTATGGTGGTTGTAGGCCTTATAGTTGAGGAGTTATCAAACATCAACGTAAAATGTGTCAAATATAGGTCAAAGTCATCGGGTCAAGGTACCTGCCAAGCCAGTGCAATGAGGTGAAGCACTATGCAAGGTTTAGTGGTTGTAAGTCTTATATTTGAGGAGATACCGAACATTAACATAAAATGTGTCAAAGTCACTGGAGTGCACAATATAGGTCAAGGTCACCAGGTCAAGGTACCTGCCGAGTCAATACATCAAGAAGAAGTGCTATGTAAGGTTTGGTGGTTGAAGGCCTTCGGGACAGTTGAGGACATATGGAAGGGTGACGTAAAAGGTGTAAAAGTCAATGGAGCGCAAAATATAGGTCAAGGTCACCCAGTGAAGGTACCTGCGGAGTCCATACATTGAGGAGAAGCACTATGCAAGGTTTGATGGTTGTAGGCCTTACAGTTGAGGAGATATTGAACGTTGACATAAAATGTGTAAAAGGCACTGGAGCGCAAAGTATAGGTCAAGGTCACAGGGTCAAGATACCTGCCGAGTCAGTACATCAAGGAGAAGCACTATGCAAAGTTTGGTGGCTAGAGGTCTTACACTTGAGGAGATCTGGAACATTGACGTAAATTATATCAAAGTCACTGCAGCCAAAATATAGGTCAAGGTCACCAGGTCAAGGTATCTGCCAAGTCCGTACATTGAGAAGAAGCACTTTGCAAGGTTTGATGGTTGTAGGCCTTATAGTCGAGGAGATATCGAACGTCGACGCAAAATATGTCAAAGTCACTGGAGCGCAAAATATAGGTCAAGGTCATCGGGTCAAGGTACCTGCCAAGTCAGTACATCTAGGAGAAGCACTATGCAAGGTTTGGTAGTTGTACGCCTTATAGTTGAGAAGATATGGAACGTCAACGTAAATTGTGTCAAAGTCAATGGAGCGCAAAATATAGGTCAAGGTCACTGGGTCAACATACCTGCCAAGTCAGGAGGTCAGGGAGATGTGTCATGCAAGGTATGATGGTTGTTGTAGAATTGTAGTTGATTAGAATACTAACTTCGACGTAAATGTCGAACTTCGACATAACAGAACTGTTAACAGACAGACGGACGGATGAACGGACAGACGAATGGAAAAGCGGGCACCTATGTCGCAAAGTCCGGAGGTCAGGGAGATGTTTCATACAAGGTTTGATGGTTGTTTAGTTTTGTAGTTGATTAGAATACTAACTTTGACATAAATGTCGAAGTTCGACATAACAGAACTGTTAACAGACAGACAGACGGACGGACGAACAGACAGACAAATGGAAAAGTGGGCACCTATGTCGCAAAGTCAGGAGGTCAGGGAGATGTTTCATGCAAGGTTTGATGGTTGTTTAGTCTTGTAGTTGATTAAAATACTAACTTTGACATAAATGTCGAACTTCGACATAAATGTTGACAGACGGACGGACGAATGGACAGACATACGGAAAAGCGGACGCCTGTGTCGCAAAGTCAGGAGGTCAGGGAGATGTTTCATGCAAGGTTTGATGGCTGTTTAGTCTTGTAGTTGATTAGAATACTAACTTTGACATAAATGTCGAACGTCGACATAAATGTTGACAGACGGACGGACGGACGGACGGACGGAAAATCGGACGCCTATATCGCACCCTGCTACAAGCAGGTGCGATAAAAATAATATATACCCCTGTTAACCCCAGTTTTACTATATAAAAGTGGGGTTTAAGGGGGTCAAAATTATATAGGCATGTTTTCGTGATGATCAGGGAAACGGGATGTTGGGAAATACAGTTAAACTCATACAAGACATTGATTGCAGAAAGGTTTGTGTGAAATGTTTGAGGAATTCAATGTAAAATGCCAGATATTTGGTGTTCACAAGTCACATTGGGCATATTAGCTAGCATAATGTCAGCCATATTGGAAACAGGAAGTCAAAGAAAAAAACATCTTCAAACTCATCTGAAACAATGGTGGCACAAAATAGAAGTGAATGCCATGAACGGGAATCGATGTTCTTTTAGACCTGTATCTAGTTCAAAGACTTGTATCTTATTTGGAAAGAATCCGACAAAATGCAAGAGATGTGCACCCAATTTCGTAGTCATTATTCGATATAAAAAGATTTGATACAACATAAATGTTACACAACTGACTGCATGATGGTACTTAACCCAATTACGATTGATGATTTACTTCACTTTTAATTGCACATCGGCGGGTCGGACATCAGATTCTATGACGGCTCCGGCCTACAGACTCACTTTTGCCTCGGTGGCTCAGTTGGATGCGCCGTCCGACTGGAGACCAGGAGGTCGCGGGTTCAACCCTCGCCGAGGTCGGCAACATTCTTTCGTGGAGATTGATCATGAAATATTTTCTACGGTCATTCTCTCCCTTCCGCTGATTCAAGAAGGGCAGTTGTCAGTTTCTGGCGAAAGAATGTGCACAATACTGGTTAACCGCTTAGAGGACTAAGCCTGCCCAGTAAACGTGTGGTTAGGTAAACTGACCGCGCTCGACATGACCCCATTGGGTTGACTGGGCTGTAAAACCTCAACACAAACAAACTTACTTTTGAGGTAACGTCAGTGGGTGCCTGATGCTGTGTCTCTAGTCGCGCCAACGGATTCCAACTGTTTGGTTTTTTTTTTGTTCCAAAATTTCAGTTATTTCATGGTGTCGGCCTCATCGTTGTTTCATCTCTGTATTCGTTTGATTTTTATGTTCGCGGAGATGTTGCACTGATGAGTTAGAAACCCCATCGCGCGGACTGAACAAACTCTTTGTCTAAACCACGACAAAACTAAACCTCGACGTCGCCCCAAAGCTTCCTGCCAAGTTTCAGCCTAAGCAACCAACCTTACGGGAGGAGATGTCGTTTGAAGATTTTGAAAATGGCCACCGTGACGGCCATTTTCGATATCGGAACGGAACGACTTTATAAGTTCTGAATCTCAATGTCATCCTGAAGCAGCCATCAACTTTTAGTTCAATCTGTTGTACAGTCTGTGAGGAAAACAATGTCGTTTGAAGAATTTCAAGATGGCTGCCATGGCGGCCATCTTAGATATCGGAACGCAACGATTTTAGAGATTTTGAATCTACATGTCGCCCGAATGCCTCCCACCAAATTTCAGTTCAATCTGACGTGGTTCTGGAGACGTCGAAACTGAATTTTTTACGACAGACGAACGAACGTAGATACGACAGACGGACGAACGTAGAAACGACAGACAGACAACGGACAGCAAATCATCTATATTATCTTTTTATCTTATAGCTAAAGTATGAAAACGGTGATGATAAGAACTTGCTTGTAAGGAGTATAGATATCATAGGTACTTGTTGGGTTCATGTAACCCTGGCTCACAACAATGTCTCATTTAGAGAAAATTGTTTTCTTTTCTTTTTTTCTTTTTTTTTTTTTTATTTATTTTTATGGCCCTTTCATTTATTTCCAGCCGATTGTTAATAAGAGGTGGACCGGGGTACCTAGAGAAAAACCATTTGACCTTCCGTAGAGAAGTGATCAAGACAAGATGTCATATTACATAAATTCATATTTTTTTCTTTTTGTTGAACCGAAAATCCGATGTTTCAGTGGTTGTTATATGTATTGAAACGATACGTCCAGTCCTATCTATGCCTTTGCAGGATTGATCTGCTAAAGAATAACTTCCCACAGCAGCTGTATGAAGATTTCTCGCCGGGACTCCTTTCACGGTCACTTAGACCGGAACGGCTCCGAAACACCTTACCGCAAAAGCGACACACCGCCGGCTGATATTTAATGACTGAAATAAATAATTTGACACGTACGATGGCAGATAAAAATATGCTGATTATATATAACTAGCAGCAATAGTGAATAATACATGTACTTTGTAAGTGGAACCCATGTCCACGGAAGCTAACACTTTCAACTCGTGTCCGTGTAAGTTAACATTTAAAACTCATGTCCGTGGAAGCTAACGTTTAGGACTCCTGCCCGTGAAGGCTATCGTTATTAACTTTATAATTTGCTCACCTGGAGCTTCGGTCAATTTGTGCATGATATGCTGTCCGTTTTCTGCCTGTCGTTTCTACGTTCGTCCGTCTGTCGTATCTACGTTCGTCCGTCTGTTATAAAACTTTCACAGTTTCGACATCTCTAGGCCCATGTCAGATTTAGCTGAAACTTGGTGGGAGGCATTCGGGCTACATGTAGATTCAAAATCTCTAAAATCGTTGCATTCCGACATTGTTTTCCTCACAGACTGCACAAGAGATTGAACTGAAAGTTGATGGCTGCTTCGGGTTGACATTGTGATTCAGAACTGATACAGTGGCTCCGTTCCGACCAGGCATCAATTGACATTACCTTAAAAGTAAGTCTGAAGGCCGGCGCCGTTATGGAATCTGATGTCCGACCCACCGGTGTGCAATTAAAAGTGAAGTAAATTATCAACCGTAATTGGGTTAAATACCATCATGCAGTCAGTTGTATAACATTTATGTTGTATCAAATCTTTTTATATCGAATAATGACTTTACGAAATTGGGTACACATCTCTTGCATTTTGTCGGATTCTTTCCAAATAAGATACAAGTCTTTAAACTAGATACAGGTCTAAAGGAACATCGATTTCTGTTCATGGCATTCACTTCTATTATATGCCACCATTGTTTCAGATGAGTTTGAAGATGTTTTTTTCTTTGACTTCCTGTTTCCAATATGGCTGACATTATGGTAGCTTATATGCCCAATGTGACTTGTGAACACCAAATATCTGGCATTTTACATTGAATTCCTCAAACATTTCACACAAACATTTCTGCAATCAACGTCTTGTATGAGTTACTATGTATTTCCCAACATCCTGTTTCCCTGATGGCCGACAAAATGGCCACCAGAAGAATGCCTAGTTTCACCTTGCAGCCCCATCACTTGGCCGTTTCTCATGGTATTGCCCGTATGCAGAATCCTTTGTCGGATACCGAAAACTCTACTTTTTAAAAATATTTGTGTGTGTTTGTGTGATCGTAATCAGAGATGGGCGGAAAACGGGGTACGCGGAGAATCCGTTGCAGAACTAGGCGTCTCACATATGACCGGAACGAGGCTCGTACCCATAGATGTGAGAATCTAATGATTAAGAGACAACATCCTTACCCACTAAGCCATGGAGACCCAGTTTTATGTTAAAATGTATATCAATGTACCTTTAGCTGGTAAAACTCTTTACCTTAAAGATATTGCTTTAATATATGATCTGCTTTTATACCAGGCATTTCATTTTTTCATTCATCTATTACATAATTAGTTTAGCTGTAGTATATGTAACATATTATGATCAGTCTCATCCAGGTAAGCAATTTCTGGTCCGATTGGGTGTCTACTTTATTCATGTATCCAAGATTATATGTTCGACTCTCGGTCTGCTAGTAGTATGTACATCACAAATCCTGTCTTCTGTTCTTAGGTAGTTATATAGTGCGAATCATCAGTAGACGATGCTCAGGGGGTCAGAAATAACTTTTACAATAATATTTGCTAGAATTTGAAATCTTACTCTTTTCGCCAATTGTGGTTCTAATAATTCTTTCCAGCTGCTATATTATCCAGAGATGTGTGCGTCCGAAAGTATTTCAGCCAAAAATTGCTAATAACCTCTGGTGCATTTGTAACGTGAACACATATTGTATTACTTGATAGTCAGCTAGAAGCCTTGTACGTGAAAGACCCAAAAAGCAACAAAAATAAAAACCGATCCTAATGGATCGAAAGGAATAGAAGATATTAGAAAAAAATAAAAATAAATAAAAAAATAAAAATAAAATAAAAAAAATAAATCAATAAAAAATAAAACAAAACAAAACAAACATATATTAACGATAAAATGACATGAGAAATGAAAACACATAGTAACGGTAAAACGACCAGCTTCCTCTACTTTTTAAGCGCTGATTGCAATGAAACAACAAACTACCAACAAGACGAAGAAAAAGACACCCGAAAAAGGGTAAATACCCAAAAGATACCACATAGAGCGCGAAAAACAATAGATCCAAAGCCCTAGAATTGTTAAATACATTTTGTTATTTTCTTTACCTGCTCATTTTCGTTGTTAAAACTCAAAACGCTGTATTTCACGAGGTAAGATTCTATTATCCCGAGGTTCACTTGGCGTTTTCCGTATCTCCAGTCGTTTTCCGTACATTGTACGGGATTGGTCTTGTCACAAATTGGATGATGTTTTCTCCCGTCACCGATTCAGATGTAATGCCTGCGATTTCGGTACTGATTAATCACATCCTGTCCATATGATATTGGGATGCTCAGATTTTTGCCTGCAGCACAGACTGCCATGTTTATCAATGTATAGTTTCTCTTAATGTAGGCTCACCAATATAAATAAATAAATAAACAAGTAAATAAATAAAATTGAAAATTGTTTTTCGGAGCTAAACAATGCCGATCTTTGATAGACAACTCTGAACTTCCTGGTAAAGTTTCCAATTTCTTGGACTTGATCGCGTCATGTCTGATATCTTACTGCATGATTCGGCACTGCAAGGAAATTATAGGATGTATTTCTTTCGATTCCTTAGCTTGTATAATCTTCTGGAAGGCAAAAACCGAATTAAATTAATTTAAGTTTGAAAAGTAAAATCGACTCTTCATATTCACTGTGGAAGCTACCATGTTTTTCGCGTCCTTGGTAGATAACATTTCTTTTGTTTTTCTCTTTCATACAACCAAGGACGAGTTTTCGTCCGCGCCAAAGGAATAGATATGGGTAACTTATTATTATGCATTCTTGCAAAGCTTGTTTCGATTTTAATCTCCAGTTGGGTTGCAATAAAATAAGTTTTCGTTCCAAGATCGTAGTTGTCCGTATTCGCTACCAGTCAGTTTTCGGGGTTTTGTCCCAAGTGTTCTCGGTAACCATGGTAAGCACGCAGATAATGAAAGTAGCTAAAGAAAGAGAAATTTATGCGCCACCAACTGCGCTATGTATAAAAAAAATTCGGTTGGAATGCAATAAAGCGCGAAATGGAAATACCTGTTTTCCAAACATAAATCTCATCCGACAACACTTCCGATTGTGTGACGTAAGCACAAATGGTAGCTACCACGGAGTTTGTTTAACGACAATTATATTATCAAAAACAGACCTTTTATTATTCAAGAAAATATATGATATTAATACAATCATAAAAAGTGGCACCTGACAACTTTAAAATTCCAGATGGTCTCTCTTGAACTGGTTCAAAAATGATTATTATTATTATTATTATTATTATTTTTTATCATATCTCTGAATTGATATTGTGAATGTTAATTCGGAGATACGATAAAAAAAACCTTTCACTATTGATCCAGTTAAAAATCGAGAAATACTATATATCAATTTCTTTAACCTTTCTTGGATAAATATTTTTGCGGAATATGGAGCGTTTAAATAATATTATTCATTTTTTTTCCTATTTTTGAAATAATCCGTAAATATTTTACATTGAATATAATCTAGTTACCAGTTGAAGAAACTGAAGTAGTAAAGGCTTAAAACCCTTGTCCTGCTGAACATGGATATACCCCCTCTTTGCAAACAGTGTAGATCCAGATCAGTTGGCTTCTGAAGAAGCCATTTGATCTGGTTCTGCACTGTTTGCCATTAAGTATGTGAATTTGTATCAGTAACCTTGATCAAATAATTTGATTGGCTGAAAATTAGAAGTGGGTGTGGCTTCTTAATTTATTCAGCAGGACAAGGGTAAATGCAAAAAGGTGTCTTTGAGCATGCACAATTTGCACAGATCATCCCACGCATGCGCAGTCATGACGAAAACACGCCTAATCAAATGTATAGAAAATTTCACCTTCAAAAACTCAAAATTTCTAGATAAAAAACTGCCATGTTTTTCATATTTCTGCTCAAGCATAGATTGTGGGTACTCATTAGAACCGCCTCTGATGAGTACCCACAGTCTATGTTTTTGAACAGAAGTAAGAAAAATAATGTATACTCCTGTAAACCCCAGTTTTACTATATAAAAGTGGGGTTTAAGAGGGTCATAATTATATAGGTATGTTTTCGTGATGCTCACCCTGGCATTTGATCTCCATTGATATATTCTATAGCATCCTATGATTCTGTTAGTGGACAGTAAAAGCCCTGGTCGGACTGCACAGATGTGCAGGCTGATCTGGACTTTCGCTGTCCGCATATGTTCGATATTTTCACATGCACAGCCCAAATGAAGTTGTGACAATAAAGAAACAATTTGATGTTTAAAGGCAGAGTGTCAAGTAGACCATTCGTGTAAAATATTAAATAATATCGACTTCCCAAGTTTAATAAACTTAGCAAACATTTAAAATAAAATTGGATTATGCCATATCCAATGCAAAAGTATTTTTCTACTTAGCAAACTTTTCCTGTTAATTATCTTCAATTGTCAAGAACCTTTATTTTTAAAAGTCTGTATATTCCTCTAAAATTATACGTTTTATTATCCAAGAAAGGTTTGATAAATTGATATATGGTAGTAATACAGTTATAAAATATTAGCTAGATAAACCCGACAACATAACAAACGACACCTGATTGTGTTCAAGCAATCGCCTTATACGTAGCGAATAGTAAACAAAACCAAAGAATACTTAAAACTTTTGAAGAAATAAGATACAATATCGCAGCCGAATATGAATACTCCAGCCCAGCAGGCACACATTAAAACAACGTCGATCCAACGTTGATCCATCGTCAAGACCTTGAGTCAACATTGTTTCAACATTTTGTGTCCGCTGGGAGTAAACGCACCTAATCAACAG
Organism: Anodontia alba; assembly: GCA_964016985.1. NCBI lineage: Eukaryota > Metazoa > Mollusca > Bivalvia > Lucinida > Lucinidae > Anodontia > Anodontia alba. The sequence continues at coordinate 1,643,888 of OZ024838.1, read as the reverse complement.
TGATGTGAAGAGGTGTTATCCGAGTCGCAAAAGGACCTTGTCCACCGAAAGGAGGGTATCGACGTCTACGCGTGGCTTTTTTTTTTTTTTTTTTTAAATCAGCATACATCCCAATTGGCTCTTCTGTCAGGCAGTTATAACCACGCCCACGTGAATTTTCTTAGACAAACTTTGTATTGATATGCCTGTGCTTACCTGTAAAAAGCATGTGTTGATTTGTTTGTCTAAGAACATTGACAATTACCTTATTAGCTATTTTTAATGGTCAGTTGCGGTTGTCAGTTAAATGGTCAAGTGACTTGATGGAGGAGTCAATTAGGCCAAATAAAAAAAAAATGTGTGTTTAGGGTAACCCTACCCTACCTAATTTTCCTGATGAAACCTAGCAATTTTTTTCATGTTTTCTCATAAAAAAAAAAAAAAAAAAAAATGCTAAACATTCCGATAAGGAGGGCTGAGCAAACAGTGTAGACCCAGATCAAACTGCTCCTAAAGGAGCAGTTTGATCAGGGTCTACACTGTTTGCCATTCTATCAGTACTTTTAGAAACATTTAAGGAAAATCAAACAGACTTGGTAAAATTTTATGTGCATTATGTGCAAAGTCCAAATATAGTTGGTAATTATGGTACTATTCTTCATAAAAAAAAATGTAAAAAAAAAAAAAAATCCCTCCTACCCTACCCATTTTTTTCTAACATGTTACCCTAAACACACATAATTTTTTATTTGGCCTTAGTTCTAAAGGCCTATAGATGCAGGCAATTGGCCCCAGCACTCTCAATGCTTTTATTTCAAGTAAGGTTTGATATATCATTCATGACATTTCATTCATGACATTTCTAACTGGGTAATGTTACGTATATTTTTCAGAGGCAAAATTAAATGTTCACCTTTAGCCAATCAGTTAAAACTCCAGCGTGTTCCATTACGGGAACCACAAACCGCTTTTATGTGACCAGATGGTAACATCACATACGCATGATATCTGTATGTCCCGAAGAGTCTTGTCATCATGTAAACGACACACAAACATTGTGGTTTGTTTACCAACTCATCCCCGCCTCTCCCACTCCCCACCTCCCGCGAGAATTCAAATACAGACTTACAGCTACATATAATTTTCAGAATAAGGTGCACGTGACAAACGTGCAAGTAACCATTACACTCTCTGGGCTAATATCAGCAAACAACAAATTGATGACATTTTTCTTATCTTTCCCACTAATATAGATCGAACTTCGAATGTCGCATGGATGGACGGACGGACGAATGGACGGAAACTTGCACGCCCAAGTCGCCCATGCTAAAGCATGTGCGACAAAAAGGATTTGACATTTCATGCAAACTGTCTCCATTTGAGAATTTGCACGAGACAATTTGCATAAAATGTCAAATCCTGTTTACTGGGAAAATAAGATGTCAGCTGCTGAAAATTTACCAAGAATGCTAAGCGTTGAAATGGAAATATACATACAAGCCCCAGCGGGTACCCAGTAGGCACACATTATCAAAATGACGTCGAATCAACGTCGATGCGACGTGATCACGTCACATCGACGTTGATACGACGTCATTTTAACGTTGTGTGCCCCAGCGGGTACATGCCTTTTATACAACGTCGCATTACGGCTATGTAACGCCGAGATGTTGCATAGAAGTTAATGCGATATTGCATAAACGTCATGTGCCTATCCAGCAATATTTGTATCCTGGGTAAAATATATCATGCACGATACAAGATCTGTAAAAAATAAGAAAAAAAAATACAGAAAAAAAAAAAACAGAAAAAAAAGAAAACAGAAAAAAAAAAAAAAAAAAAAAAAAAAAAAAAAACAGAAAAAAAACAAGATAGGTTTGTTGTGCTTTTAAGTTTGTTGTGTTTTTGAAACACGAACATGTCCCCGGGCCAAGGTCATTTTTTTTAAAGTAGGTAACAGGTCAAGGTCAAGGTGACAGGTCAAAACTTTTTGCATGAGTGGGAAGCCCTTGTCACAAGGAACCTATATGCCAAGGCTCTATCTCAAACGGTTCAAAAGTTTTTATTTTTTCCTTAAAGTAGGTCACAGGCCAAGGTCAAGGTCACAGATCAAATTATTTATGTATGAGTGGAAAGCCCTTGTCACAAGGAACCTACATGCCAAATATAAAGGCTCTATCTCAAACGGTTCAAAAGTTATGTCCAATTTTATTTTTTCTTTTCTTTAAAGTAGGTCAAATATTTTCGTTGGTAAAGATTTCAAATTATCACTTTTCTATAGAAACTGCATGAGCCAGGCCAGGTTTTCACCATAAATTTAATGTCAGGGTAAATATCTGAGAACAAAACATAGAAACAGAAAAGACAAATGGCTTCTGATAAAATATGGACAATCGGGTCAAAATATTTTCATTTACAATAAAACGCCAGACAAGACAAAAAGCGTCTTTCCGAGTGGTGTTGAATGACACTAGTTACTGATAACACATGTGATTGATTGTTAGGGTTTAACGACACATCAACCCTTGTGGGTCATTTTGTGACGTCTCCCAGAGAAAGGGAGAAGGTAAATAGATGACATAGTAGAGGAGATAAAAGTTGGACAGGGGAGAAAGGAAAATAAATGACAGTGAAGAAACAGAAGAAACAAGCAAGTTCAGAGAATTTATGTCCCGCGTCTATTAAAAATTTTCCAAACAAGAGCATCGATGAAACCGAAGAATGCTCCCCGAAGATGCGCAGTAGTGGGCGGGTTATGTTAGTGAAAGAGTAAAATACTTTAAGAGATATGCTACAGACAAGCTTATTATTGCAATCAAAGCGCTGTAGACGCTGGTGGCTTGGGAATCAGAGGGCCCAATGACAAATGGCTAAAGATCCATTTGAAAGCCTGTTATATGTACAAAAAAAAAAAAGCTGTGGGAGGAGTTGTGCTCAGGAGGTACCTACTATTATATGCACTTTCATAGTATTGAAGCATGAAAAAATGTCTGTGTTAAAAGTTAAAAATGTGAAAATAGTAAAGAAAAAAGTATTTTCAAGATTCTATAAAAATCATATGCATATTTTCAGACTATGGTTAAAACATCTGTATAGTTACAGTGGGAATGGTATAAAACTGTAGGAGGAGTTCCATTCACAAGTACCTACCACATATATACTTTCATAGTATTGAAGCATGAAAGAAAGTCTAAGTTAAAAATGTGAAAAATCTGAAGAAAAAAATATTTCAAGATTCTGTAAAAAGCACATGCATATCTTCAGACCATGATTAAGATACCTGTGAAGCTTCAGAAGGATCGGTATAAAACTGTAGGAGGAGTTGCACTCACAAGGTTCCCACTACAAACTCTGAACCATGCAAAAAAAGTCTAAGCTAAAAATCTGAAAAACGTGAAAAAATAATAATTTTAGGATTTTGTAAAAAAGTGCTTGTAAATCTTCAGGATATGATTAAAACACCTGTAAAGTTTCAAAGGTATCGGATTAAAACTGTAGGAGGAATAGCGCTCACAAGGTACCTACTACAAACTCGGAACCACGCACCACGCACCACGGAAAGCCAAATACCATGTCCCCTCGCTTTTCTTCGAAAAGGCGGGAGACAATAAAACATTTCCCCTTCTACCCTTACCTGCTGCAAGGACAGCAGGCCTTGCCCAACTGTAAGCGAATATCAGTTGGACGCCCCGGTGGCGTAAGATACATGACACCTTTGCCTCACCCAACCACCCCCGATAACACATGTGAAATAATTCACTAAATACTGATAACATAAGTGAAGATATTGATAACATAAGTGAAATAATTCACTAGTTACTGATAACATATTGGAAATAATTCACTAATTACTGATAACATATCGGAAATACTTCACTAGTTACTGATAACATATTGGAAATAATTCACTAGTTACTGATAACATATTGGAAATAATTCACTTGTTACTGATAACATATTGGAAATACTTCACTAGTTACTGATAACATACCGGAAATAATTCACTAGTTACTGATAACATATTGGAAATAATGTGTTCGATACTGATAACTGTATTGCAGAGTAAGTATTTCTTCTAATGAGTTACCACAACATACGGTCGAACTTCAATGGCTCGAACATCTTTGAGACCATAGAAAATTGTTCGAGGCATGGGTAGTTCGAGCCACTGAAGGTTAATCATGGCACCAGTTCAGGAAGCAAATAGCGATAATTTAGGGAAATCTTTTCGATTTTCTACACGATGATTGTATGTTGAGTGTACTCATTAGAATCGCCTCGATGAGGCGATTCTAATGAGTACACACAACATACAATTTCATGATAAAATAAGAAAAAAATCCCTAAATATTTGCTTTCTTGAGCTATTGGAAAGATTTTGTAGGACTGAAAAAGAGTTCGAATCATCCAGGGTAAACGAGCCATCCGGGTTCGAGCCAGTGAGGTTACACTGTATGTTTTTGTGAAAAACAAGAAAAAAATATGTAAATATTCCATTTTATTTAGGGCTATGCTTGAATAATTGCTTGCCTTTTTTGATGTTTGTTTAATACAGCATTTTTTTTTTTTTTTTTTTTTTTTTTTTTTTGATTTGGGGGTTTCAAGAATATTTCACTTATATCGGGCCGATCGTTCATCGAAGGTGGGCGAAAACCGGAGAACCCGGAGAAAAACCACCTGACCGTCCGTAAGCAGAACTTGGCTTTCCCACATATGACCCGAGCGAGGCTCGAACCACAGCGGTGAGAAACCTAATGGATTAAGAGTCATCTCTCTTATCCACTAGGCTACGGGGGCCCGCCTATTTTTTCATGAAGTAGACATCGTCAGGCCATTTTGAAACATCTACTGACTCTAAAGGAAGCTTTCCATAGAGATCTTCAAATGGTTGTAGGCCTTTAGAAGACAAGTAATTTTTCATTTTTATTCCATCTGGGTGTGTTTTGTGGTAATACCATTCCATCTGAAGCACGACCACATCAACTTCCTGAAAGAATTTATTTCCTCCAAGAACAGCTAGATACTCACTGTTCTCTATGTCCATTTTAATACCGACACGTTTACCTTTAAAGAACTCTAATAAATCATCCAGTGTTATTGTGCTGGCCAGATAGTCTTTGGCTTGTACTGATTTAGACAGATTAGCTGCTGCAATTTCCGTTCCGCCTACATTTTCAACTCCTTCTTGTTTCTTAAGTTTTACCACTGTATGCTTATTTGCAACCGCATTCCATAAAAGCGTGACATTGTCCTGGAAATGGCCCAGACTTAATGACAGTAATAATAATTTCAGATTTTCTATAACTGGATCGACAGCAAAGACTTGTACACCTATATGGGCCATACTTAGTGTATACGTTCCAATATTAGATCCCAAGTCTAAGAAAATGAGGTCAGGCTGCGCAATGAAATAACGCGCAAGGTTATCCACAGCTGGTCCTTCCCACGTGCCCAATTTTCGTAAACTATCAGAAACGTACCAGTCAAGATGTACAGGGTGTGTACATATTGGTGTGACTCCACGTAATGTTTTAAGAGGCACGCATCCTTTAGTGCTGTGGATTCTTTGCTCTGTGTCGCAGATAGTGCGTACACATTTAACTTGATGGTTTTCCATTGTGGTTCGTGAAAGACCGCTTACACATGGATAGTTTGAAAAATCGTCCAGGGGAGCCAGGTTGTTGAAATTGGCAGATTTCTCGTAACTCAGACTCTTTTTTGCGCCTATCACTTGACGACACTGTGGAGATTGATTTAGGACAACAGCTGGAGGAATGTCTAGATGAAGCCTAACTATTTGCGCACTATACAAATACGTATAATAGAGACAGGTAGTGCTGGCTAGAAACAGGGTAACGACAAATAAACAAGTTCGTGCTTTGTTGTTTAGAAGTAGCTTGATCATCTTGTTTCGATGGTAAAAAGCGTTGTCAGGTAACATCTGAAAAAGCGAAGAAAATGTATTCCTGTGAGTTAAAGGGTAAAAACAAAACTGGCACTGGTCAAGAATCCCAGCGAGCACATCACGTTTTTAAAACGTTGCATTAACGTCGATGCAACGTCGTTTATACAACGTCGAATTAACTTCGATGCACTGATTGTTTGGGTGGAGGTTTCACGGCCCAGTCAACCAATTATGGTCATGTTGAGAGTGGTCAGTTTGTCTAACCACACTTTTACTGGGCAGGCTTAGTCCTCTAAGCGGTTAACCAGTATTGTGCACATTCTTTCGACAGAAACTGACAACTGCACTTCTTGAATCAGCGGAGGGGAGAGAATGACCGTAGAAAATATTTTATGATCAATCTCCACGAAAGAATGTTGACAGACTCGTAACCTACTGAATAGTAGTCGGAGGTGCATCCAAATGTTCCAACGAGGCCAGCTAATGACGTTTATACAACGTCTCATTAACGTTGATGCAACGTCATGCTACACCGACGTTAATGCGACTTGGTATAAACGCCATGACGTTGCATAGACGTTAATGCGAGGTTTTATAGTGGCATGCCGCTGCAATGTTGCTGCTCTTTCGACTGGAGCTCAAGATGAGAAAGTAGCTAGGAATCGAATTTGGATGGCCCGGTGTAATTATAATGTGACCAGGTGGAATATCACATCATGTGTCTTGGGCATGATATTTCGGTAAAGCAGCACTCTAAAAGTGAACGCTGAGCTCCTTTCCACACCCAGGCACCGCCGTGATGTGAATGATTGTTGAAAGTGACGTTAAATCTGAATAAAACAAAAATAAACCTTGCTTTCTTTTTTACTTTCAGGTTGAAATATGTCCGATGGATCAAAATTAAACCCTTAAAACGCCAAGAAAACCTGCATCTGAAAATGTCGTCTGTTTATGTCGTCTGCTGAATATTCTTGAAAACTTTTCAAACCTATTTTTGCATACCGGCAAACAGTGTGGACCCTGATCAGAGAGCAGTCTGATCTGGGTCGACATTGTTTGGTAAAAATGACTTTTAAAATCACAAGCAGATGACAGAGCAGACAACAATTGTTGTGATTGGCAGTTTAAGGGTTAATGATATACTCGCGCTTGTGCGTGTCCTTTTCTAGTAGTGACAATAATAATGGTTGATGTCTTAAATAATGAAATATGATCAGTGAGCCTTCAATAAATGAATAATGATTATATTGATAATATTTACAACTAGAAATGTGTCCACAGTACACGGATGTCCCCGCTGTGGGATACCGGACTATAAAACTGCAAAATTCTACCTGCTACAAATACCTTAACCTGAGTCTAACAGGATCACGTACGTACGTATGTACGTACGTACACACATTCGTACAGAAGGACGCACATTCGTACGCACGTACCCACGTACGCACGAACGGAAAACCAAAATAAAACTATATGCCCCCGGCATCATCCGATGCAGGGGCATAAAAATCATAATAAATAAATAAATAAATAAATTATCACGAAAACATGCCTATATAATTTCGACCCCCCCCCCCCCCGCCCCCCTTAAACCATGTGTAAACGCCACTTTCATATACGTAGTAAACCTGGGGTTTACAGGATTATACTATAATTTTCTTATTTCAGCTGAAAAACATACATTGTGGATGCTCATGAGTACTGCCTCGCCGAGGCAGTTCTAACAAGTACCCACAATCTATGTGTCGAGCAGACAAATGAAAAATATCAGAATTCTTAATTAAAAATTTCACTTTTGGTTGTAAAATTTTCAGTATATTTGAATAGGCATGATCTCGTTTGTTTGTGTTGAGGTTTTACGGCCCAGTCAACCCAATGGGGTCATGTCGAGCACGGTCAGTTTACGTAACCACACGTTTACTGGGCAGGCTTAGTCCTCTATGCGGTTAACAAGTATTGTGCACATTCTTTCGCCAGAAACTGACAACTGCACTTCTTGAATCAGCGGAAGGGAGAGAATGACCGTAGGAAATATTTCATGATCAATCTCCACGAAAGAATGTTGCAGTCTGATCTGGGTCCACACTGTTTGCCTTTATGCCTGTATAGGTTTGAAAAGTTTGCAAGAATATTCAGCAGACGACATAAACAGACGACATTTTTAGATGCAGGTTTTATTGGCGTTTTAAGGGTTAAAAGATATGCTGCGGACAAGCTTATTATTGCAATCAAAGCGTTGTAAGCGCTGGTGGCCTTGGCATCAGAAGGCCCAATGACAAATGACTAAAGATCCATTCGAAAGCCTGTAAAATGTAGAAAAAAATAAAACTAGCAGGAGTTGCACTCACGAGATACCTTTCCCTTGTCCACTTCCAAAGTATTGAAGTAGGTAAAAAATTGAAGCTAAAAAATGTGGGGAAAAAAATAAAAATACAAAAAAGCACAATTTCAAGATTCCAAGAGCACATCTATATCCTCAGACCACAAGCAAAATACCTGTAAAGTTTCAGAAGCATTTGCTTAAAGTTGCGGGAGGAGTTGTGCTCAGAAGGTACCTGTTACTATATGCACTTTCATAGTATTGAAGCATGAAAAAAAGTTATGTTAAAAGTTTAAAATGTGAAAAAAGTATAAAAAGTAATTTCAAGATTCTGTAAAAAGCATATGCTTATCTTCAGACTAAGGTTAAAACATCTGTAAAGTTTCAGTGGGAATGGTATAAAACTGTAGGTTAAAACATCTGTAAAGTTTCAGTGGGAATGGTATAAAACTGTAGGAGGAGTTGCACTCACAAGGTACCTACTACATGTACACTTCCATAGTATTGAAGCATGAAAAAAAAGTCTTCAAGTTAAAATGAAAAAAAAAAAAAAAAAAAAAAAAAAAAAATATTCCAAGATTCTGTAAAACGCATATGCATATCTTCAGACCATGACTGAGATACATGTGAAGATTCAGAAGGATCGATGTAAAACTGTAGAAGGAGTTGTACTCACAAGGTTCTCACTACAAACTCAGAACCATGCAAAAAAGCTGTTGAAAATGTGAAAAAAAGTAAAAAAAAAATAACTTAAGGATTCTATAAATTTACAGAAGCACATGCATATCTTCAGACCATGATTAAAACACCTGTAAAGTTTCAAAAGGATCGGTCCAAAACTGTAGGAGGAGTTGCGCTCACAAAATACCTACTTCAAACTCGGAACCTCGCATCACGCACCACGCACCATGGAAAGCCGAATACCATGTCCCCTCACTTTTCTTCGAAAAGACGGGGGACAATAACAGAGGTAATAAGCTATAACTGATATGTTAAAATAGAATAAAATAAAACTTACCTTTTTGTGTCAGGAAACAAAACTCGCAACGTTAACTTGATGTACAGCTCCACATCATTCCCTTGGCATCAAGGATCCGACAATGTTCAATGGTAATTTCTTAATAAGTTTCTACATCTAATAGCACAAAATAGAAAATTCTTAACCCTTGGTATCCGCTGATAGAAACATTTGCGAACCAATAATTTAATATTTTCTTTATTATTCCAAGAAAACAGGACTTGACATTCCATGCGAATCGTCTCCCTTAGGGAGACGATTCGCATGGAATATCAAGCCCTGTTTTCTTGGAAAATGAAGAAAAAATACATAATGACCATTTTTAGGCAGTGCAAAATTAAAGTTGGTCTTAACAGCAGAAATTACTTTAATGATTAAGCGTATAAAATATTCAAAGCAGACACATCCTTTGCTTCAAGGTGTGATTGAATTCATAAATCGATAACGGACCGTTATCGATTTATAAAGAATGCTAGCTGGGATCCCGTAGAACAGCACAGCTCTAATCTACACGTATGCAGCAATTATTATCGTTTATCAATGATCCTTTACTACAAAAAAAAAAAAAAAAAAAAAAAATGTCAAAAATGAAACCAGACTATGATTTGTATCCAAAATCGCGACTCGTTTTTTTTTTTTTGTTTTGTTTTTTGTTTTGTTTTTTCTTTTTAATCCACACCATGATAAAATGTGCCCCGAGGAATATGCGGCGAGCGAAGGCAAAGATTAGTTTGAACATCCGCGCAATCTGATCTGGATCTTCACTCCCGTTCACAGAATCACTGAATATTGTAGAACAGATAAGTATAAAGCAAGGCCTTGATCGAATTATGCGATTTCGCTGGATAATCCGGATCGCTACTGTTCACGTATGACCCTAATAACATTTTCTCATGACCCGCTCATATACAACAATAAGAATTAAGCCGCACCATGCCAAAATTATCTTCGGGCATAAGCGGACAGCGAAGGCCCAGATCAGCCTGCGCATCCGCGCAGTCTGATCAGGGCCCTCACTGTCCGCTTACAGATTAGATACTACAGAACGTATGAATGGAGAGCAGAGACCCGGATGATCCTTTGCGCATGCGCACGATGATCTGAGTGAGCATTTTGCAGGTATTCGAAACTAGGTTTTCGCTTGACGGTGCCCAAGTTTCTGGTCTAAACATATAAAATTGTGTGCATGTGTCTCTAGACTCTAAAAAAGGGTCTTTCAATGTTTTCCATGCTAGACTGGCTCCATTCAAATTGACAAAAAATACGTATAGAAACATGAAACGCTGTGTATGGGCAACACAAAGTTAAAGCACAAAAGCAATTATACAGATCTGTATAAAGTACCTGTCAAATTACCTGTTTTATCGAACGTTCAAACGGGTGCATTGTTCAAGATAATATGACTTATAGCTGTTATTCCCATTACGAAAATAGGCCTAGTCAAATACCTATAATATTTTTACAAAAAAAAAGGAAAATTTTCAGATAAAAAATTCTGATATTTTTCATATTTTTTTCTCAAAACGTCAATTGTGGGTACCCGTTAGAACCGCCTCGGCGAGGCGGTTCTATTGGGTATCCACAATCTATGTTTTTTTTAGCAAAATAAAAAAGATAACATATACCAATGTAAACCCCAGCTTTACTATATATATATAAGTGGGGTTTAAGGTAGTCAAAATTATATAGGCATGTTTTCGTGAATACTACGTTCTTTCACAAACTATACTCGCTGTAGCAATCTTTGAAAATAACTGTTTTCTTTGTCTAAGCTATCTTTGAAAATAACTTTTCTTTGTCTAAGCTATCTTTGAAAATAACTGTTTTCTTTATCTAAGAATTGATTTATTGCTATTATTATTTGTTTTTATTTCATCGAGTCACAAATGAAGAAAAAATCAAAACACTGATAGCATTGGTGGGTCGATTGTCTCTGAGTGCAGGCTCGGAAAAATTGTTTGTTTGTTTGATTTGGGCTTAACGTCGCTTTCAGCAATCTTTCAATCATATCGCAACGGTGTCTGGATGTGGCAGGGAGCTCAGTGCTCAGTTTTAGAGTGCTTCCTCACTGAAATATCACGCCCCAGACACTTTGACATGATATTTCAGTCACCTTATGCTGAAACTGAGCTGACCAGTTCTAGCTCTACTTTCTTAATGCTGAGCGCCAAGCGAAAGAGCAGCTAGTGCCATTTTTTGTCTTTGGTATGACCCGGCCGGGGATCGAACCTGCAACCTCCCGGTCACAAAGCGGACGCTCTACCACTGAGCCACTGTGCCGGTAATAGGCAGGGAAAATGGTCCTAAACAGGCACTTAAGATCGTTTCATTTAACCCTAAACTTCCTGTAATTTAATTAAACAGTGCAGACCCTGATCACGCGCCGCGTTCTGCGGCGTCTGATCTGGGTCTGTACTGTTTGCCAGGTTTTCAGTCCAGGTTTTACAGATAACCCTCTTTACACTGCACTGTGACGTCACAGTGACAAGGATAGCGCGGCTATAAATAACCGTTAGCTGGATTTCATACAAACGCGTGGTTTGATTTCATTGGTCAATGATTATCACATGAACAGCAACCTTAAGGAAATTTTGGTGTATGTATACTTGGCTCGATTGTAAACAATTAACCCAAAAACAAAATAAATAGCGCGTCCATGTATAATAGCGTCCTTTTTTTTTTTTTCTTTTTTTTTTTTATTTACGTTTTGTTTTATTTGTTTTTCATTCATGGCTCGATGAAGAGAGAGAGAAAAAAAAAAAAACAATTCTTACTTTTCTGTTTGAAATTTTCACCAGTTTGCTTTCGGATATGGTAAAAAGCATCATATTTTTAGCGTTAAAGCGTTTGATCCGGATGTTTTAACTAGCGGAAGAAGCCATTACAGTGACAGACGTTAATCGCCTCCTTGCCGACCTTTCAAATTTGCACAGAAGATAATGGTGGGAGAATTACCCAGCTAGCATTCTACATAAATCTATAGCGGGCCGTTATCGGCCCGTCAGGGTAGCTGACGGGCTGATAACGGCCTGCTATAGATTTATGTAGAATGCTAGCTGGGTAAAAACAGAAACGTTAAAGATATATGTTATTTTTATTTGAGATACAAAAGAAGTGCACGTACACAATCAAAGTACTGAGAGTACTGATGGTTCGATTGTCTCTGAGTGCATGCTGGGAAAATCGTCTTGAACCGGGACTTAAGAAAATTTAATTTAACCCTTAAACTTCCTGTAATTTAAGCAAACAGAGCAGAGCCTGATCGGACGCCGCGTTCTGCAGCGTCTGATCAGGGTCTGCATTGTTTGCAAATGTTCCAAATGTCCCAGTCCAGGTTTTACATATAACCATCTATCAACAACACTGACGTCACAGCGACAAGACTAGTATACTGTGGCTCGATTGTAAACAATCGACCCTAAAGACGAAGAATTAGAGTGAAGTCTCAGCTAAGGGGGACCGTCATACAATAACTCGCAACGTATGAAAACGTACGCCCAACGGAGACTCAGATCAGCCTGTTCATCCGCGCAGTCCTATTAAAATCTTCGTTATCCACTTAAAGAAATTTTGCAACCTTGGCTATCTTAATGCCTCAGTGAGGATTATATTCAGAATGCGCGAATGCGCTGACAGATCTGAATCTTCTCGATGCGCACAGGCCCAGGTACCTTTTCTTCCTTTGCGGCTCATGTAATAATAACAATGATGATGATGATAATAATAATAATAATGATAAATCATACTACTACTTCTACTTCTGTTATTACTACTACTACTACTAGTACTAATACTTCTACTTCTTAATAATAATAATAGTAATAATAATGATCATAATTAAAATAATAATAATAATTAATAATAATAATATCATATCTCTAGATAAGAGGGTATAGGGAATATATTTTTCTTATTTCTCCGAGGCACTTCTAATGAGTACCCGCAACAAGTTTTATGGAGAAATAAGAAAAACATCAACAATTTTTGGTGGAAAAAAATGCCTTATCTGGTGATAATATTCATTGTATTTCATACGACATAAATATTGTGGTTGAGTCCCCTATACATGATTGATAGCCTGTCAATAATCACATCATAATACATAACTATTGGATGTAGAACATAACTGCACATTATAAGAATGTCCTAATAATTTGTTTAAATATTTAGAAATACAAGTTGAGTATTAATCCGGCATTTTTGTTTCAAACGTCAACCAGTGCTGTGGTAAACATTTTGATGGCAGGTATAGGAAAAAATATAACCTTTTCCCGTGACCCGTGTCTTCCGGTTCCCTGCTGTATTTCACCAGTTAAAAAAAATGAAACCAGTAGTCACAGGTCACCGGACAAGGTTTTATAAGGAAACCTAAGCATTTTGATTCCGATTGGTGTCGCTTATAAAATGTTGCTTTTTTTTTTTTTTTTTTTTTTTTTTTTTGTTTGTTTTTGTTTTGTTTTGTTTGTTTTTTTTTGTTGTTTTTTTTGTTTGTTTATTTTTGTTTATTTCTTTTTCCCTTAACTATTCAGATCGTATTGTTAAGAAGGCATTTTAATGACGTTATCATAGGCAAGAAACTGCTAATTCCTGTTTGATCATGGAAACCTGAACAAGAAACTCTCCATAAATACCTGATAAAATGTGAAGAAAATAATACTCAATATAAATTTATTTCTCAGATGATAATATGAAATCAAAACGAACAAACTGAACGCAGCGGGCACATGACGTTTATACAACGTCATGACGTTGCATCGACGTTGAGGCGACGTTGCATAGACGTCATGTGTCTGCCGGGAAAACAACAGAAAACATTCAGTCACTCGCAAGTTTCCAAAAATCCAGGTCTCCTTTTATTTATCCAAGGACGGATCCAGGAGGATTTCTGAGGGGTCGATTTAATCATATTTACTCTAGGTATTCGGTCAGACAGGCCCGAGCAAACAATGTACATCGAGACCAAATGCCACAGAACGCGGCGTCTGATCAGGGTCTACTCTGTTTGGCCCACACCAAGCAATCTTGCACACATTCACAGGTAGTAAAATCTATACTCCTTGATGATAATAATTAGCATTATTCTTATTATATTATTGCTTGTTCAAGAGAAGTATAAGGTAAAGTGTCCTAAATTTATGAAATTTATCCGAAATTTCCCACGAAAATGAAATTTTGAGTCAAAGAAGGGCGGGGTTCGAGTAAACCCCAAACCGCCGTTGAATCCGTCCGTGTTTATGGTAACACCGATTTAAGAAACGGAACGTTATGCGGCATCTGATCTGGGTCTACACTATTTGTCAATGTCTCTTTTAGGCGACGTTAGAAATTCCTGTAATCCGAGCTGTGATCTGGATCTACATTGCCAGTGCCCTTTCTCCGGGACGCTAATTAAATTTGAGGTTGGCCCTGTATATGATTGCCAAAATGGCGAATGGCAGGTCACTTCTGGTCACAGTCAATATCTATAGTCCTCATGCTGACAACGAAGACTCTGAACAGACTGCAAGGATGCGGAAGCGTATTTGAATTTTTGTTGGGCGCGTTTCACAGAATGCATAAACATGCCTATATAATGCTGGCCCCCTTAAACCCCACTTTTATATAGTAAAACTCGGGGGTATACATTTTCTTATTTCTGCTCAAAACTTAGATTGTGGGGTCGAGGCGGTTCTAACGAGAACCCACAATCTACGTTTTGAGAAGAAATATAAAAAAAAAATATCAGAGTTCTTATCTGAAAACTTTCAGTTTTTGGTGGTAAAATTTTCAGTATATTTGAATTGGCTTGTTTGCGTAATGGGACGCTTTCTCACGTAATGGCTCCATAAAGTTCCTTACCATTGCATAAATAGGCGGGCTGTGGGGAAATCTCGTCTGACATTTGTTTGTGTTGAGGTTTTACGGCCCAGTCAACCCAATGGAGTCATGTCGAGCGCGGTCAATTTACCTAACCACACGTTTACTGGGCAGGCTTAGTCCTCTAAGCGATTAACCAGTATTGTGCACATTCTTTCGCCAGAAACTGACAACTGCCCTTCTTGAATCAGCGTAAGGGAGAGAATGACCGTAGAAAATATTTCATGATCAATCCCCACGAAAGAATGTTGCCGACCTCGGCGGGGGTTAAACCCGCGACCTCCTGGTCTCCAGTCGGACGGCGCATCCAACTGAGCCACCGAGGCTGGCATCTCGTCTGACATTAGACTATCCCTGGTACTACAAAATTTAGTACCGATGTACTTTTCCGGTAAGCATTCTACATAAATCTATAGCGGGCCGTTATCGGCCCGTCAGGGTAGCTGACGGGCCGATAACGGCCCGCTATAGATTTGAAAAGAATGTTAGCTGGGTTATTAACCCTTCCCGTGCTGAATAAATTAAGATGCCACGCCCACTTCTTATCAGGTCAGATTACTTGATCCAGGTTGTTGATAGAAATTCATGTATCTCAAGACAATAACCGTAGATTCAGATCATTGGCTTCTTCAGAAGCTAACTGATTTGAATCTACTTTGTTTACAAGAACAGCGCATATCCGGGGTCTGCAGGATCAGTTTAAAAGATATGGACGTGTCCACTGCTATTTTCTGTGGCCTGCTCAACGTTATTATAAACAAGTAGATAGATAAATAGATAGGTAGATAGATAAATAATCTTTTATTATATTGACTTATGTAACATGTACAACAAAATGATAAATATATAACTGTTTCAAGTCACCCGGCCGCATGGGACTAAAAGTCACCTCAAACAATCATATAAGAAACTGTCCGAGTATAAACATAGATATTTGTAATACTTTCCAGTTAATCCACACATCAGCCATATAGACCCATCGGTTCAACCATCATAGCATCTAACAGAATTTCTCCACTTCAGTAGTGGAATCGTCCCGATATATGCAACATCCAAAAGACCAAACCGATAAGTGCATCTGATCGCCATACAATCCAAGTTTGATTGTGTTGCAGTTTTACGGCCCAGTAAACCCAATGGGTCATGTAGAGCGCGGTCAGTTTACCTAACCACACGTTTACTGGGACAATCCAAGTAATATGTGCCATTGCCTTAACAACACACGCCGATAATGTCCGTAAGTATCACCTGTGTGAGCTGTATACACGTCAGAGAGCATCAAAAGAATAAAAAGGGCAGATAATTCCGTAAAAATTTGACGAAATTTGCCCATTAGCACTCCCAAACCAGATCTCCACAATATTAATGCACATACCAAGTTTGGTGAAATTCCATTGATGTTTACTCAAGTTATCACACGGAAACGAAAAACGGGCGGACGGACATACGGCTGACGGACGGTCGGACACACGGACATCCAACATGAAACCATAATAACCCGCTACTGTCGAGTGGCGGGGTATGAAAAGGGAAAAGAAATTGTTTAACCTATTTCTGCCGAGTGGACTATTCTACCTCAGCTATTTGCACAGGCTCAGTTCATATGGGTTGTCTGATTTAGGTTTTTAATGCAAACAGTGTAGACCCTGATCAGACGCCGCGTAGTGCGGCGTCTGATCAGGGTCTACACTGTTTGCCCGTGTCCCTACTGTCCTTTTGACATCATTTGGAAAGACGTTTTTAGCTTGGCATTTAATTTAAAATGAAGAAAAAAAAAATGTTCTGATCAGAAACCATTTGTCTTTTCTGTTTCTGTGTTTTGTTCTGAAATACCTATCCTAAAATTAAATTTGTCTGACCTATGCATTTTCTATAGTAAAGTGTTTGTGTGGAAATTTTGACTAAGAAAATATTTTTATTTTTCTTTGCTGAATTTGAATTATTGATGTTTCACAGCAGTATTGCGAAAATTTGAGAAAAATTGAACAAGCGGAAATGGTTGAAAATCTGCCTCCAAGTTACCTACCCATAATTCTGCTTAATTTGCATTCATTTTTACTGTGGAAAAAATGAAAATATTCGATTTTTTATCAACCAATTACTAGAATGAAACTTCTTATAGATTGGTAGGTACGACAAATGGTTTTGCATTAAATCAAGACAAAAGTTTGCAAGTTTACACCAAGCAAACAAAATAAATAAATAAATAAATAAATAATAATAATAATAATAACGACTTCCTGAAATATGTCGAAAGCACAGCAGGCATTAATGGGTTAATATAACGTTCTACTATATATAATTATGTAATGAATTGCGTCTAATTAAGAAAGATTTCGCAATGAATTTAGCAACATGTCTGTGTTCAACGGTTAATAAAGATTAAGAATTATTTGGTCGAAATTAAATGACTGAAAGTCCTAATAATTAACTTTCCTATACAACTCCCGTCCTTCAGTTCTGTATTTTTCACAACATAAAATAAACGGAATGACTATTGCCAGACGTCTGTCAATAGACAAAATCTCGACGAGTTTGCTATTGTCAGACGTCTGTCATTAGCAAAACCTCGGCAACTTTGCTATGCCACACGTCTTTCCTGAAGGATCTTGTACAAGGTCAAATAGGAGATAATGACTGTGGATTATTTCCAATAGCTCTTGCTGTCTGAATTTGTTTTGGCATGAACCCATCAAATGTAAATTTTGATCAAGAGAAAATGCGAAGTCATCAGATTCAATTAAGGTCTCGAAAATAATAAAACAAAATGCAATTTCCCTTTTTACACTCAAATTGGGGAAAAAAAAAGATAGCGGCATTGGCGTCCATCTTGAATTTCTGATCAGAACGACTTTAGCTATTTTTAATCTACAAGTCACCATGCTTCCTACCATGTTTGGAGTCAGTTGGCCTATCGGTTCAGGAGAGGTGTAAAATCGATTTCAATGATGGCAGCCATTTTGAATTTCCGATCAGAATGATTTTAGCTATTTTGATCTACGAGTCACCACTGTACTTGAAAATAAATTTTCAAGATAGTGGCCAAGGTGGCCATCTTGAATTTCGGATCGGAAAGATTTAAGCTAGACACCCCAATGTATCCTACCAAGTTTCAAGTCAACTGGCCGTTCGGTTCAGACGAAGAAGCTAAAAACAAATTTTCAAGATAGCAGCCATGGTGGCCACCTTGTATTTCCGATCTGAACGATTTGAGCTATTTCTGATCTACAAGTCACCATGATGCTTCCTACCAAGATTAGAGTCAACTGGCCTTTTAGTTCAGGAAAAAGAAGAAGCGAAAAATAGATTTTAAAGAGGGCGGCCACGGCGGCCATCTTGGAGTTCCGATCGGAACGATTTTAGCTATTTTCGATCTACAAGTCAACCTGAAGCTTCCTACCAAATTTCAAGTCGATTGGCGTTTTAGTTCAGCAGATGACACTAAAAATAGATTTTAAAGATGGCGGCAATGACGGCCATCTTGGATTTCCGATCGAAACAATTTTAGCAAGTTTTGATGAGCAAATCACGCCGACGCTTCCTCTCAAGTCATTTGGCCTTTCGGTTCGGGAGAAGAAGCCAAAAATCGATTTTAAAAAATGGCGACCATCTTGGTTGGTTGTGTTGTGGGATTACGGCCCAGTAAACCCAATGGGGTCATGTCGAGCGCGGTCAGTTTACCTAACCACACCTTTACTGGGCAGGCTTAGTCCTCTAAGCAATTAACCAGTATTGTGCACATTCTTCCGCCAAAAACTGACAACTGGCCTTCTTGAATCAGCGGAAGGGAGAGAATGACCGTAGAAAATATTTCATGATCAATCTCCATGAAAGAATGTTGCCGACCTCGGCGGGGGTTAAACCCGCGACCTCCTGGTCTCCAGTCGGACGGCTCATCCAACTGAACCCCCGAGGCCGGCTCGCAGCCATCTTGGATTTCTGATCGTAATAATTTTAAGTGTTTTTTATCTACAGGTCATGGTGTAGCTTCCTACTAAGTTTCAAGTCAATTGGCCTTTTGGTTCAGGAGAAGAAGCGAAAAATAGATTTTCAAGTTAGCAAGCATGGCAGCCATCTTTGATTTCCGATCGGAGCGATTTCAGCTATTTTAGATCTACAGGTCACCCTGATGCTTCCTACCAAGTTTTCCAGTCAGGTGGCTTTTTGGTTCAGAGCAGAAGCAAAAAATAGATCTTCAAGATGGCCGCCATGTCGGCCATCTTGGATTTCTCGTCCCGAGAATTTCCATCGTTTCCAGTCAATTGGCTTATGGTTCTGGAGAAGAAATGAAAAATAGTTTTTCAAGATGGCCGCCACGGTGGCCATGGCGCTTTGAAAACAGATTTTCAAAATGGCCGCCACGGCGGCCATCTTGGATTTTCGATCGGAACGAGTTTAGCTGTTTGTAATCAACAAGTCATCCCAATGCTTCCTACCAAGTGTCAAGTCAATTGGCCTTTTGGTTCAGGAGAAGAAGCGGAAAAATAGAATTTCAAGATGGCAACCATGGCGACTATCTTGGATTTCCGATAGAAACGATATTAGCTATAATGATCTACAAGTCTACAAGCATCCCGATGCTTCCTCTCAAGTTTCAAGTCAACTCAACTTTTTGTTCAGAAGAAGAAGCAAAAAAAAAAAAAAAAAAAAAAAACTGATTTTTAAGACGGTCGCCAACTGGCGGCCATCTTGGATTTCCGATCGGAACGATTTAGGCTAGTTTTGATCTACAAGTCACTCTGATGCTTCTTACCAAGTTTCAAGTACACTGGCCCTGGGGTGTAGGAGGAGTAGGCCTTTAAAGCAAATTGTTGACGCCGTCCGACGGACGACGAAGGATAGCTCACCTTGAGACCACGCTTTGGTGAGCCGATAAGGTCTTATAAACTTTGACTTAAAAACTTTGACCCTGGTATTCACGAACGTGTCGGAAAAACGAACTAATGAATGATCGAACGTACGTACGAACGAACGCAAAAACGAAAACTATATGCCCCTCGACATACTTTGTATGCCGGGGTATAAAATAACGTATATGGCGCGATTTTGCATCATATCACCTTTACTGAAATGGCCCACACAGCTGTACAATAATCTGTTACATGTGTTATACAATTTAGAAATTGTTTGTAACCCTGTATCTTTAGAAACTACGGGTTTTCGAAATCATTGATTCTAATGCTCCTCCGCCCGAACTAAATGAAGTGTTAGCAGTCTCATTAAATTTCAGCTATTTACACAACAATGTTTCCCTGTCAACATAATCAAAAGCGAAGGTTGAAAATGCACATTTTTTTTAACCAGAAGATGACCAAAGCAAGAGTTGTTCTTCCTCCATTCTGATAACCAAGTATTAGCTTTCACAAAAAAAAAAAAAAAAAAAAAAAAAATACGCTCAGTGCTGGCGGTCGTATGCAAACGTGGACCAAGCTAACGTTTGCAAACGTTTGCTGGTTCGTGAAAGCTAACGTTTGTTGGTTTTTAGGTTCGATATTATGTTAGCATTTGACATCATGTCATGAAGTATATATCAGATTCATGGCGCCAATAAAAAAAAAAACAACAAAAGCTAGAATTCCGAGAATCGGATGTGTCGCCTACTTTAAGTGCCATCATTGGATATCAAAAAAAAAAAAAAAAAAAAAAAAAAAACACACACACACACACACACAAAAAAACAAAAAAAACACTGTATTTGTCCTGATAATCGATCATATTCCTTGACCGGCACTTACAGTGGAAACTTCCAATGAAATCAATGTATCTGCAAAAAATAATTGTGCGGAAACCATTATCAACACTACAAAAATGACATAACAAAGAGTTGTCTTTCTTGCAAGAAACACTTCTGCATGACCTGATTTATGTCTCTACCCATTATTTTCAAATTATCACAAAGAGTATGGGAGCGATGGCCTGCTCAAGGTTTTCGCTTCATGGGACACAAGTACATAACGAAGTGAGTTGTCTCCCTTGCATGTGAGGCTTACAGGTACTTATCTCTGTCTCAACCAAATATCATTTTTTTTTTCCAAATAATAAGAAGTTAAGGAACGGACAAGAACTTGGCTTAGTAATTTGTTCAGGGGAGATAACCAGAAGATGACCAAAGCAAGAGTTGTTCTTCCTCCATGCGATACTCCTACTTGACCAGATATATGTTCCTACAAATTATTATCAAATTATCTCAAACAGTACGAAGTTATGGCATGCAGAAGATTTTGGCTTTAGGGGAAATTAGTATATAATGAAGAAAGTCTCTCTTGCACTCATACCAAATGTTATCAAAATATTTCTAATCATAAGGAAGTTGTGGTGTGCACAAGAATTTGGCTGAGAAATTCGTATATGGTAGATAACTAGAACAAGAACAAAGCAAAAGTTGTCCTTCTTGCATGGGACATTCCTATTTGAACTGATATATGTCCCTGCAGAATAATGTCAAATTATCTCAAACAATATGGGAGTTATGACCTATACAAGATTACTACTTTAGGGGAGGTAAGTACATATCGAAGAAAGCGAGTTATCTCATTTGCACGCGACATGCCTACTGGTCCTCCTCTTCAGCCCTACCAAATATTAAGTGTATCAGAATTATGAAACACACAAGGATGCAAATACGTACATAACCTAACAGCCGTAAGCTATGTCGAAAAAGGACCATAACTCGGGCCAAACTTTTGCGAATGGTCATCAATATCGAACTGGACCTGTTTTTGTGTTTTTGTTTTTGTTTTTTTGTTTTTTTTTTCTTTTTTTTTTTTTTTTTTTTTTTTACAATGATATACCCTTTTGCAAACTTCTGATAAAATAAATGTATCCCTTCAGAACTTCTTGAACAGCAACCAATATCTTAACCCAACAAAAAAAAAAAAAAAAAAAAAAAAAAAATGAGTCAAAAAAGGGCCATAACTCAAAGTGATTACCAATATCAAACTGGTTCTTCTATTTTACAATGATATAAACTTCTGCAGACTTTGAATGAAAATACATCCCTTCATAAGTTATTGAGCGGAAATGAAAAGTGTGACGACACTGACGCCGCCATCAACGACGACGACGATGTGGACGGATACATGATTTTTACGAGTCTGGCATGCTACGCGGGCGACACAGTAAAACTTTAATAGACTTTGATCTACTGTCCATTCGACATCTCTTGGAAAGACGTTTTTTTTTTTTTTTTTTTTTTTGCTTGGCGTTTTATTTTAAATGAAAATATTTTGTTCTGATTGACCATATCTTATCAGAAACCATTTGTCTTTTATGTTTCTGAGTTTTGTTCTCAAATATTTACACAAAAATTAAAGTTACGGCCAAAAGTTGGTCTGACCTATGCAATTTCTATAGTAAAGTGATTTTTTGGAATTTTTGTCTAAGAAAATATTTTTGACTTTTCTTTGCTGAATTTGAATTATTAATGTTTTACAGCAATATTTTGAAAATTTTAGAAAAAATGAACAAGTGGAACTTGTTGAAAATTTGGCTCCAAGTTACCCACCCTATAGACTTCTGTATGATTTGGCTTCATTTTTACTATGTGAAAAAGTTAAAATATTTGATTTTTTTTTTAAAAACCAATGACTAGAATAATATTTTTTTTACATAGGTAGTTACGACAAATGGTTTTGCATTAAATCATGACAAAACTTTTTTAATTTACTTCTTCTGTGTAAAGCGCCAAGCAAAAAATGACTTTCTGAAAGATGTCGAAAGCACAGGAGACTTTGATCTTGCCCATTACGAAAACACGCCTATTTAAATACACTGACAATTTTACCACCAAAAAATGGCAATTTTTCAGATAAAAAATTCTGATATTTTTCATATTTCTGCTAAAAACATAGACCGTGGGTACTCGTTAGAACCGCCTTGTCGAGGCGGTTCTAACGAGTACCCACAATCTATGTTTTTGAGAAGAAATAAGAAAAATAATGTATACCCCTGTAAACCCCAGTTTTACTATATAAAAGTGGGCTTAAGGGGGTCAAAATTATATAGGCATGTTTTCATGATGGATTTCGCGTTACATGGCTTGATACACGTAAAACACACATTTAAATACTATATTTCTAGTATTCTCACTATACACGGTGGGTAGCCATTACGGGGGCTAGTGATCATATCGCCTGTTACGGCATTACGAAAACACGCCTATTCAAATATACTGAAAATTTTACCACCAAAAATTGAAAAATTGTCAGATAAAAAATTGATATTTTTCGTATTTCTGCTCAAAACATAGATTATGGGTACTCGTTAGAACCGCCTCGGCGAGGCGGTTCTAACGAGTACCTATAATCTATGTTTTTGAGCAGAAATAAGAACAATAATGTATACCCCTGTAAACCCCAGTTTTACTATATAAAAGTGGGGTTTAAGGGGGCCAACATTATATAGTCATGTTTTCGTGATGGGGCTTGCGCGATGTGGTAAAGGCGCCTACGTTGCATTCTTTTTAAAGAAGCTGCCGGTGGACGGTCCACTCTCGGTTGGAATGTCTGCTATGAAACTCGAAAGCCTAAGTATACAGAACTTGTTAGTTCACGGAACACAATAGATAACAGCCGTATTACGTGTGACCCAAATATGCTTTTTAAGGCTCTCTTAATCTTTCATGACAGGAAAAGTTACGACATGGGAATACTTTACTCACACACATGAATATTTGATTTGCATTTTTCCATCATTTCTGTACTTTTTATTAGGGAAATCGGTTATTAAAGTCACCGTTATTCAATTTTCGCCGAAATATATTGAGAAAAGACTGGCTTTATGGTGCATTGATCTAATTCTACAATTGTTCTTGCCTTGCTTCAGAATGTATAAAGGAACGGATCCTGTGTGATCTTGCATAAATGAGGTTTTTCTGGCACGGGCTATGTTGTGATCTGTTGGCACCGGATCCTGGGCGATTCTGTCCTAAAAATGTTTTCTATTTCTATTGAATGAACATAATCATTAAGTAGTTCGTTAGTCACCAACCGTTTGATGTTCTGGGGGCGTGGGGGTGGGGATTGGGGGCGGGGGGGGGGGGTGAGAGTTTTTTTCCCACAGCCTGAAAGCCAGATTTTTTTTTTCAGACAAAGCTATAACATTTTTTTTTTTCAAATGAGTGAGTGAGTGTTTTACATCTCACTAACAGCTAGGTCATATTGAGACCTTGGTTTAAAGTCTCCGATTTGGGTCAGCGGATGTTCCATTTGACACTATGAAGGCTGAATATTTAAGTGACTCAGTATTTAGAGCTAATGCATGTGTTCAAGGAAAATAAACGTTTCAGGAATGACTTGAGGTAAAATCTATCACGCATCATATATGTCTCTGTTTGATAGCTATTTCTTTACTAACATTATACGAGGGTCCTGCAAAAGGTTTTGTCATCTATTTCAATTTGAAATAACTCGGTCAGTTGGAAACCAATTTGCACGAAATAACCCGGCGGGCACATGTCGCCAGGACAACGTCGAATCAACGTCGGTGCAACGTCATGACTTTGCACCGACGTTGATTCGACGTTGCATTAACGTCATCACGTTGCATCCACGTTGACGCGACGTTGCATAAATGTCATGACTTTATATCGACGTTGATCCTACGTTGCATTAATGTCATGACTTTATATCGACGTTGATCCGACGTTGCATTAATGTCATGACTTTATATCGACGTTGATCCGACGTTGCATTAATTTCATGTGCCCGCAGGGAAACGGGTATCGTTAGCTATTCAACACACCATTCAGAGCCGGCCTCGGTGGCTCAGTTGGATGCGCCGTCCGACTGGAGACCAGGAGGTCGCGGGTTCAACCCCCGCCGAGGTCGGCAACATTCTTTCGTGGAGATTGATCATGAAATATTTTCTACGGTCATTCTCTCCCTTCCGCTGATTCAAGAAGGGCAGTTGTCAGTTTCTGGCGAAAGAATGTGCACAATACTGGTTAACCGCTTAGAGGACTAAGCCTGCCCAGTAAACGTGTGGTTAGGTAAACTGACCGCGCTCGACATGACCCCATTGGGTTGACTGGGCCGTAAAACCTCAACACAAACAAACAACACACCATTCAAGTGCAGTGAAGCATTTTAAAATATACCCGGGATAAAACCAAGGAAGTCTATTAGTGACAGAACTTTTTGCACGACCCTCGTATGATCGAGAATCACCATTTTATGGCTGTTCTGATCATCGTGTCATAACCAATTTAGACCAGAAGAAAGTAAGTGAAATCTGTAATTAATTAGAGCAAAAATTAGATTAATGTCAAGATAGAACATCCTCTGCCCCGAACCGTGAGGCGGATGCGTCGATTCGTTGGCTGAACTAGTTGCAGCCATTTGCTCCCTGACCTATTGGTATGATTATAGGGATCAAACATGGTTTTTCATGCATTAAGATTCGCCAGGTCCCGTGGGAGGTGTTGAAAACCGAGGCCGGAGGCCACGGTTTTCAACACCTCCCAAGGGACCTGGCGAATCTTAATGCATTGAAAAACTATGTTCGATCGCTATTATTGCATAAAAACTGAAAACATTTGCTCATTTCGCATTATTTCTTGAACTATTTTGTTTCGCCTTTTCCCCGATGTCACGCGAACGCTAATTCCACGGACTATGCCCGTTCTAGGACAGAGCAGTGCACATCTCGTGACGGCAGCAGTTCCGTGGCCCCGGTAAGAGCATATTAAAAGTTGCGTAGCCGTGCATTAACAGCGCGTGAATTGCCTTGTTAATACGTGGCTTTTCGCCAGTTAATGCACGGCTGTTAATAACGTGCGACACTGCTTTTATGTTATAATAACCATCAGTGGCGTGAACTACCCATATCTTGAACAAAATTACATAGTCCCAAGGATATTTGAGTTACTGAGATTCGATTGTAGATACATTTGGATGTTGGGTAGGAAAAATCGGGTATTTAATAGATGTTAGGCAAGAAAATGTGGTATGAAATATATGCAACATGTGTACTAAAGCAAACAGAACACTCGGTTTTCTGAGGCGAAATCTTTGTGACTTCTTCGCCCAATCTTGGAACATGGTAGCTGTGTCTGGGACTACAAGGGAGTGGTCCTTCAGAAGAAATTGCCAATGTTCAGAATAGAGCTGCTGATTTGTAACAAGCAGTTACTGCTTTGAAACAGGGAGTATGACTGAAATACTTTAAAAAATAAGATGGGAGTCTCTCAAGACAAGGAGACAAGGAGTAGAGACAGTAGGCTCATAGAATTGTACAAAGTCTAAAGAATGCCGCCAGAATTCCAATAGGTGACCTTATTTCCCCTATCAGGCGCTGCAGAAATCATCACTCACTGGCATTATGCCAACTATGACATTATTCCAGCGGGTACATAACGTTGAAACGACGTCTATTCAATGCTGATTCAACGTCAGTATGCGCAGAATCAACGTTGAATCGACTTTGTTTCAACGTTGCGTGCCCGCATGGTACTTTACTGGATTGAGAGTAATTAATTAGATTGATATCATGGTTGGCCCAACGTTGGGTCGACATTGGACAGCCAACGGACAACTATCAACCAACGACACAAGTCAATGCCAACGTTCGGCCAACGTTGTAATGCTATCTGGATTTCCTGTTAACATAGTACAGATTCACATAGGGGTTAGTGCCATATTCGTTCAGGAGTCGTTCTCCCTACTGTCTCGTTGTTTTGATTATTGTTCTAATTTCGTCACATTCGTCACAGACTGTCTTGTCAAAAATCAATAGAATGACACAATCAGTCTGCACCCTGGCGTATCTCACAAATTGCGTTATATTACTGAAGAAGACAATTTGATTGCATTTTTTTTTTTTTTTTTTTTTTTTTTGCAAGATCGATTGCCAGTACCAAAAATTCGTCTTCGCTAGCAATGACTTCGCATTGCATTGCGTCATCATTTTAACAAACAAATACTTTGATTTCTTTAGAATTCCGTGAACGTCTAAACTTAGAACTAACCTTTTGCGTTTTCTTCTGCCTCGTGTTAGAAAATGGTCGCTACTGGACAATAACATCAAATTTCAACATAGGCGCCTTTACCACATCGCGCAGGCCCCGTAACAGGTGATCTGATCACCTAGGCCCCAAAATGACTACGCACCGTAATATTATTCACACCACCAGTTGTTGGCGCGTCTAAGAGTGTGTTTGGGAGTAGCGCTTCAACAGACGTCGCTCTGAACCGAGTCTACACTGGCGGTCCGAATGCTTAAGGTATATCGTTATATCCCTTAGCTAGCTTAGGAGGTTTTTGATTGATTGTGTTGGGGTTTAACGACAAGTCAACCCTTGAGGGTCATTTTGTGTCGTCTCCCAGAGAAAGGGAGAAAAGAGATAGAAGAGAGAGTAGAGGAGATGAAAGAGAGGGACAGGGAAGAAAGAGGAACAGGAATGAAAGTGAAGAAACAGAAGAAATAAAAACATTCCCCCTCTACCCTTACCCACTACAAGGATAGCAGGCCTTGCCCAACTGTAAGCCAATATCAGTTGGACGCCCCGGTGATGTAAGATACACAGCACCTTCGCACCACCCGACCACCCCCAAGCTTAGGAGGTATGTCATACTATGTGTTACTAAATAATTGCAGCCCACTTTAATCTGGTGACCCCTAAAAGGTTAAATGGCAAACAGTGCAAACCCAGATCAGGCGCCGCATAATGCGGCGTCTGATCAGGGTTGTCACTGTTTGTAAATAGTTAAGCCATTTTTTCTCTAAACATACTTAAATCATATAGCCTGAAAACCCTAAAATTGAAATCCGATTCTTCCAACATATACATGTATATATGATAATGGTGTGTTTCATGTGTTCACATATACCCCTGCACGTAGTTTGATGATGTTTAGTAGTAATAAAGATTGAGTTAACCCTTAAAGTGCCAATCACAAAAATTGTCGTCTGCTTTGTCATCTGCTTGTAATTTTAAAAGTCATTTCTGCAAACAGTGTGGACCCAGATCAGACTGCTCCTTTAGGAGCAGTCTGATCTGGGTCCACCCTGTTTTCCTGTATGCAAAAATAGGTTTGAAAAGTTTGCAAGAATATTCAGCAGACGACATAAACAGACGACATTTTCAGATGCAGGTTTTCTTTGCGTTTTAAGGGTTAAGATGGTATGTAGTATAAAGGAATGACAGCTCTTACTTGCGTATTTCATCAGCCATCTCCACTTTTAACATTTGAGTCGGGACACAATATTTCCTATAAGAATGCATGTATGCCCAGCGAAGAGCGAAGACTCGGATCAGCCTGCGAATTTGTCAGGCTGATGGGAGTGTTCGCCGTCCGCCTGAGGACAGTTCTGATCCCTGGCTACCTAAAGAGAGCACTGCAAAGACTCTGGTTACACTGCGCGGCTGATCTGAGTCTTCGCTGGGCGCACATGCAATCTTGTTGGAAATGATGTGCCCCGCCGCATTTTACTACAGACATTATACAATAAATTTGCAATGGTCAGGATCTACTAAAGCTGGCACTATTAATCGAATAATCGATTAATTGATCGATAAATTCCACAAAAATTATTATCGTTACAGATTTGGTAATAATCGGTCATTCAATTTCTGTGTCTCTTACTTTACCGTATTTACCCTTAGTACTGAGACACTTCAACTCTTTACCATACAATCAATAATATTTGAACAAGCACAACTTACTACCCAATGTTGTATCTAATATTAGCTGGATTGGCGGCAAACAGTGTAGACCCTGATGAGACGCCGCGTTTTGTGGCGTCTCATCTGGGTCTACACTGTTTGCTTATGCCTGTCAGATCAAATACATACAGTAAAGTACAACATATGGCAAGAGACAGACACAGGTAAAATTGTTTGTTTGTGTTGAGGTTTTATGGCCCAGGCAACCCAATGGGGTCATGTCGAGCGCGGTCAATCTCCACGAAAGAATATAGCCGACCTCGGCGGGGGTTGAACCCGCGACCTCCTGGTCTCCAGTCGGACGGCGCATCCAACTGAGCCACCGAGGTCGGCTATAGGTAAAATTGTGACTAAATCTTCAATGATTACTAATCGATTATCGACCTTAATGGCAGGGCGGACAATCGATTATCCAGCCTTAGCATGTACCGTAGTGTCATTTTTAGAGTGTTAGCATGAATAATATTTTGTTATTCATAAATTCTACCCTGTCATTGTCATCATAATCCAACTAAAGAAACGAATTAAAGCAAACAATTCTCTGGCAAAAATCTCTCTCTTCTAATGTTCTTGCTCATAATTTCGCGGCCTTTGAACTTTAAATATTCTTCCAAAGGGCATAACTTTACAGAAATTCAATATCTGACTTTGGCGGGAGACTGTCAAAATTTTCCAAACGAACACTAGGAAAAATTTGATATTTGAACAACAAGCACATCCACGCATGTACAATTTATCGAATGCAATTGCTATTCTCCGAAACGACGTCATCCACCATATCTCGTCCTTTTTCGCTCGACAGGTCATATAAAATGATTCTAAAAGGAATAGCCTGTTTTCTGTCATTTCTGCCAGAATATAAATTCAGCAGAATTTTAAAGGCGGAATATTTGAAGATAATACTTGGATTATGTTTCCAGTGCTCCGTAAAATCATATGTTATGGGTACCGATTAGAAGCGCCGACTAATCGGTACCCACAACATATCTCTCTCTCTCTCTCTCTCTCTCTCTCTCTCTCTCTCTCTCTGTACAGTTGTTTCGACTCGTAGAACCCAAACAAAATGAATAAAAACAACACGATCACGAATTATTGATATGTCATTTGTTTGCCGCCACTGAAATCTGAAATTTATCAATGCTAATGTTGGACTGATAACCAACAAATAGTGCATCAGTTGACCGGTTGTACAGTATGTTTACCGGGTATTCCTGTATATCCGATTGTGCAAGCAGAGTTCTAGACTCTGAAAAGTCATTTGACCAGACACATATTTCTCGCGTTTTTTTGCTACACATATATATGTTGCCATTACCATCCACAGTAAGACCATGAGGATTTTTCCTTTTCACATCAATTATCTTCAACAGAGTACCACTGCTGGCATCCAGGAGAGTTAATGATTTCTTGCCCCAATCTGATACTACCACTGTGTCTACATCTTTCGTCTTACTTATTACAACATCAAAAGGTTTAGCAAATAACTTCTGATTATCAGGACCCTTTTCTACAGACCACAGCTCCCGCCCGTTCATGTCGATCAGTTTTACACCTACTGGTTTCTCAAAACGGGTGACGACTAAGTTGTCATCATACGCTGCCACACCAACGGCCCAGTAGCCTAGTGATATAGACCTCTGTACTGATGCTGATGCTGGATCTGATATATCTACGAAGTGCAGTTTCTTGTCGTATGTACTTACTACTGCTGTCGCTGCTTTTGTTACTGTGACACCATAACAATTGTCGGACAGTCTGACAGAGGACAGTAACTTGTTGTCTTGTGAAAATACTTTCAGTGACTTATTCCTAAAATCAGAAACAAGTAATATACCATTAGCTGTTACAGCCAATCGAAGGCTACTACTAGTTTGGTTATCATTCGCTGTTTTAATATTCAACGGAGTCATCTTGTTGACTGTTATCTTAGAGATATCTCCAGACGTTATATCTGGCTTTATCTTCCTCACCAAAGATGAAAAATGAGGAAAACTTATATCTTCGACGTCTTTGATATCTTGTGTGCTGCCAAGCTGTGTCTGCACCTCCTTGATTTCGGTCAGTGTTTTACTGCAATCCAGAAAGGTAGATAATTCTTTGCTTGATACAAGTGAAAGTTCTGTCTTCTGCAATTGGCTGGTCATGTCGTCTATTTCCTTCTTACATTCTCGTGTGTTATGAACAATTTGTTGCATTCGAATGAACATGTTTTGGTCAAGGTTGGCAGATATCTTTCTGTTGATATTATCAATAATTTCATCAAAGGTATGGATTTCATCAGTTAATGTTAAAATTTGTTCAGCTATCCGAGAACATTTCTTTTGACAGCGTTCAGTTATATTTGACATTGTCTCTTCAAACATCTCGCCTGCTTTAGAAATAATCTTATCTCGCATCTCTTCTGCTTTTGCGATCATGTTTTCCTTCTCGTCTTTCAGGTCTGATGCATTCTGTTCTAGTTCTGATTTTATAGTAGTTATGGTATGTTTTATATCATAAACTACATCCATAAAGCGCTTGATATCATCAGAGCCAAGGTCTTTACAGACATCCGATATTGCCATAACACAACAGCTATGGTGTTCCTGCCTCATGCATGTGCCACATACCATTCTGTAGTGGTCAAGACAGTAAAATTCACTTGTGTTTCCAGCATGAATGCTACAGTGGGGATATTTAATAGGTTTGTCGGCATATGACTTAGGCATCCTTTGACCTCGTAAAGCTCTGTGTAGAACTGGCAATTTCTTGTGAAATTCATCACAGGAACGGCAGAGGAAGACGTTGCAGTCCTGACAAAAGCAAATGGCGTCAACCTTGGTCCTTGTGTCTTCAAGGCAAGGTTCACAATACGGGTCTATACACTGGTCTGAAGCCCCGTATATGGTGGCAGATGCGCCTTCTACAAAATTCTCAGTGTCATCGTAAACGGAAGTCTCAGCCATTCTAAAACAAAATTACCAGAGAGTGGAGTTAATGTATATTTTGTTGTTGACCATACCCGCGCTGTACACCACAACCTCTTTATAACACTATTGTTGGGTCCATAGCATAAACCGTGTTAGTTAAAAAACCGTGTTATATCCAAACGAAAATGTATAGATTATATTGAAATAATGACCATTTATGGCAATATAATCTATGCATTTTTGGGATCCATCTTTGAATCGTGTTATATCAAAAATCGTGTTATAACGAACCGTGTTATAAAGAGGTTGAAGTGTATTACTAATTGAGCTGGTCCACAGCATTTCCAACAAGACTGCATGTGCAACCGGCGAAGACT
Organism: Anodontia alba; assembly: GCA_964016985.1. Lineage (NCBI taxonomy): Eukaryota > Metazoa > Mollusca > Bivalvia > Lucinida > Lucinidae > Anodontia > Anodontia alba. The sequence goes on along the minus strand of OZ024838.1, from coordinate 1,611,861 downwards.
TAGATACGTGCAGTCTGACCAGAGTCTTCGCTGTATGCCTGAAGACGATTTGCACCATTGTTTATCCACCTTGTGTCATGCAAAGACTGATCAGACCCTGCGGATGTACAGGTTGATCGATCTGATTCTTTGCCTGGCGCACAATGAGTCTAGTAGAAACACTATGACCCGGCTCAATCGATTTTGAAAATAGGGGAGCGACTGTTTTGAGTTTTCACTTTATGTTACTTTATGTCACAGAACACTTATCTCGTTTTTGAGTACCTAAGAAATCCTAGATAGCTCAAGAAAACAAATACTTAGGAATATTTTAGGAAAATTTCCTAATTTCATAATGAAAATGTATGTAGTGTGTACTCATTGATGCGAATCTAATGACTACAGCCAACATACCATTATTTTATAGAGATTCTAAAGATATCCCCATCACGAAAACATACCTATATAAGTTTGACCCCCTTCAACCCCACTTTTATACAGTAAAACTGGGGTTTACAGGGGTATACATTATTTTTCTTATTTCTGCTCAAAACATAGATTGTGGGTACTCGTTAGAACCGCCTCGTCGAGACGGTTCTAACGAGTACCCACAATCTATGTTTTGAGCAGAAATATGAAAAATATCAGAATTTTTTATCTGAAAATTTTCATTTTTTGGTGGTAAAATTTTCAGTGTATTTGAATAGGCATGTTTTCGTAATGCTAAATTATTTCCATTTGTCTCCTATTCTGGCGCTATGATTAACCGTCAGTGGGTCGAACTACTTCTTCTAGAACACATTTCCAAGGTCCCAAAGATGTTCGAGCCATGAAGCGCGACGGTACCTATAAAATCAAATTATCAATCAACCCCACCACCTGGACACCCATATAATTCACTTTTGTTTCTCTGGAGAGCCCTTTCTAATAGTGTTGCGACTGATGATTGATTATAATCAATCAGTTTCTTTTGTCTCTTGTGAGTGATGATCAGAATGTCGACTAATTGCAAAATTCTATTTTTAGAAACATATTTTTTCTCTCGTTAAATTATTATAGGCAAGTTATAAAGAAAGACATTCAAAGCTGACTATTTGTGTTATTCTAGATTTCTGCTCTATTAGGGTAAAAAAATATAAGATAGCCTTAAAAAGCCAAAAGTACAGATAGTTTTCTTATTTCTCCATGAAAACATATGTTGTGGGTACTTATCAGAAGCGCCTCGTGGAGGCGCTTCTAATGAGTACCCACAACATATGTTTTTATGTCGAAATAAGAAAAAAAATTACTTGGATACCCCTCTTATTAATCTGGAGCAATGAATTAGTATCTAGAAGAAGGCTAAATATAAAAGAGTGAATATATATTTTATAAGTTGATAATTAATCGATTATCAGTCGGTTTTACAAAACCGATGATCGATTTTGAAATTCTGGCCGATATCCAACACTACTTTCTAAATAATTTGAATAGTATAAATACAAAGATTCCACGCCATTCCATTTGAACAAAGGACTCTCAGAGAACTGCATTCGTCGGAAAGACGAACACTTGCAGATAATTTTACATTTTCACAAAAGAAAACCACCCATTGGACTGTAAACAGCCAACCCCCACGACCGCCACAAAACAAAATACAGCTTTGCCTTCAAAGTCACTTATGTTTCATTTTCGTCTGGGACGGTTTTGAGGTGTTCTGCTCTCTTCTGAAACCACCGGGCAAATTAAAGCCCTTTTCTTGAGAAGCCTCGAAGGGATAAGGGCAGCAATAATCCTATCCTAATGATATTTGTTCGCTTTCAAAATTGTCTATGTCCCGTATTGAAAAACTGGCACATGCCAGCAATGCAGACTCAGATCAGGCTGCTTTTGAAGGAGCAGTTTGATTAAGGACCGATCTAATCAGGCTTTACACATTTTGCCATTCCACCAAGTATCTTAAGGAACAGTTGCATAAAAACCAACATTTGGGCAAACAAAACTATGAAACAAGACCAGTCACCATACAGGATTCGCGCTTGTCAATAAAAAGATAATAAGGTCCTAAAATTTAAGATGAAAATTTTAGGTCTGTGACTGACACGGATATGACCTAGGATGGTGGGATGGTACTGCGCAAAATTTTGGACCAATATGTATAAACATACCAAAGATGAATCAAATCGGTACAATGAGGTCTTGAAAACTATAACGAAAACTTTAACATTTGTGGACGCCGACGCCAAAATCAACGCGGACACCAACGCCGCCGCCTCCACTGCCGGTGCCGACGCCGACAATAGGTCACTAGCTCTCTGTGAACGTTGTTCAGGCAAGCTAAAAACGTGTTCGAATTTTTAGTACATTCAATGTAAAAAAAAAAAACAACATCTTTTACAGCAGATAACACTGCAAAACAAGGTCATTAGTCATTTGTCACATGACTGTTACATAACTTTAGCACTCTAGGGGAAAATTCAGCACATGACAAATTGCCGATATTTTTCTCTTTTTTTCTGAAAATAAAATACTTTTCAGGCAAATTGTTTCCTTTGCATGAAATAAATAAAACCATTTTCTCAGAAATTTAAGAAAATATTTCAATATGTTGTCTGCTGAATAAATGTTAACCCTTTTCCTGCTGGGCCCGGATATACCCTGCCTTTGCAAACAGTGTAGATCCAGATAAGTTGGCTTCTGAATCTGCACTGTTTGCCATTAAGTATGTGAATTTGTAGCAACAATCCCGATCAAAACATCTGACTGGTTGAAAAGTAGAAATGGTTGTGGTATCTTAATTTAGTCAGCAGGACAAGGGTTAAGAATATACGAGTTTACACAGCGCTAATTTTCTTCCGTGTACCCACAGTGTACAATCGTACAGTACGCTATATAGCGGAAACGATATTTTCTGTATAGCGACATTTGGGGGCGCGATAATTCATTTGCAGATATGAGATAAACGACAGAACTGATTAAATTGCAGTTCCTGCATCTTAAAATGCAGCTAATATTATATCAATGTGCCCAAACTAATATGCCAAATAGCACTGCTCTTTTTAGGAAATTTTGGTTTTCGGCTGTGGAGTCAGTGATTTTTTTTTCCAGTTTTGCCGGTGGACATGATGAATCTGGGGACATATTGGAATCTTCTTGTTCGTGTTCGGCGATTGTTTCCATGTAGAAATAAATTATTACCACCTGCTAACAAAATGTTATTATCACTTATGCCAAAGAGGCTCACTATGCAAACCATTGCCACTAAAAATTGATAACTGCTTCCTCCATTACTGTACGCCTAGTGAAAACTGTACGTTAAGGTCAAATGCTGATTGTTCGCCTAGCCACATAATTATGTAAATATTACACAGAATGATATCTGATTTAGTTTACAAGACAAATTTGGCATTTTATATCTTTTGTCTTATTTCTAATACAGTATAAAGGAAAGTGTTAAATAGTCAAAACTGGACATCAAAACATACCAAAGCAAAAGTGAACAATTATTTCGAAGAGAGTGAATATAAATATCCTTTCTATCTTTATACTGTACACACGCATCTAAAGACAATGTAATAGAAATCATTTTCTTATATGGCGAGTATTCTTTTACATCTCCCAACATACATAACATTTATACAAAGGAGGCTTGGTATGTACAATACTTATACAATATACAAATATTCTTGTCATTTTGATTAAACATTCAGCCGTATATCCATCCACCAGTCAGCTAGCCAATCAGTCAGCCTGCTTGCTCACTTGGTAGCTAGTCATCCAGCCAGCCAGCCAGCTCTCCATAGTTTAGCAACAATAAGTAATTTAATTCAGATTGTTGTCTGGTTTCAGCAAGAATGGTCCAGAACTACCTAGAGTTTCTTTTACAGACACTCCATGAAAGCGTGTCTGCAAAATGCATTCTATTATTGGCAACTTATAAAGCTGGACTAGTCCATGTGTTCACTATCGGGTGTAGATATGTTTAATACATGTTTTAAGCACATATTTCCCTGTAAACCAATGTATTTCCGCGGCTAGAAACGTTTGCGTTTTGCCGATGCTGAACAATTTCGATGAGATGAATTATTGCAATTCCCATGACCACATATTTATTAATAATTAAGTATTCCATGATATCGACAAATTTCACAGGCTGTCATAGTGCGTATTAGACTGCTTCTGAAGAAAATGATTCACTCGTGCACTACGATAGTCTGTCATTTATGTAGTGGAGATCTTAAGAAAGTTTCAACTAACATATCAAGCATCGGGTCCCATCATATAGTTGCGCAAGCGAATGTGAAGACGTTAATCAGATAATTTGTTTGTGTTGAGGTTTTACGGCCCAGTCAACCCAATAGGGTCATGTCGAGCGCGGCCAGTTTACCTAACCACACGTTTACTGGGCAGGCTTAGTCCTCTAAGCGGTTAACCAGTATTGTGCACATTCTTTCGCCAGAAACTGACAACTGCCCTTCTTGAATCAGCGGAAGGGAGAGAATGACCGTAGAAAATATTTCTTGATCAATCTCCGCGAAAGGTTAATCAGATAAAAAAAAATAACAGCCCTTTTCTCGTTTGTCGACACTTAATTCTATGAATTTGTTTGATTGTGTTGGGGTTTAACGACACGTCAACCCCTGAGGGTCATTTTGTGTCGTCTCCCAGAGAAAGGGAGAAAAGAGATAAGAAGAGAGAGTAGAGGAGATGAAAGAGAGGGACAGGGAAGAAAGAGGAACAGGAATGAAAGTGAAGAAACAGAAGAAATAAAAACATTCTCCCTCTACCCTTACCCACTACAAGGATAGCAGGCCTTGCTCAACTGTAAGCCAATATCAGTTGGACGCCCCAGTGATGTTATTAATTCTATGAAACATATTTTAATGTAAGTAGCTGTTTGCTAGGGATGTGAAATGCATATATTTAGTCAGAGGCAAAAAGGACATTTTTATTTATAATCTTTTCACTCGATAAGTAGTTGCAGTCATGGTACTGAGCCGTAATCCAAACTCATAAATCCATAAACGAATGACGAATCAGAATATTCAGACCAACAGATATGGACCCAGATTAAAGGGTGCAATCAGGCGTCCGCGGATAGTAAGCATAACTTGGTAAGCAAGCTTCGCCCACCATGCCTACAGGCATGAACGAAGGAAATATAGGTAGAAGCGTATGTCCGGGATTTGGGAAGTCTACTTATGGCGCGTCACTGGCAAAAACATCAGAAACAATTCTTGAAACTGCCACATTGTAGGGATTGACCAGATCCCATGATGTCTCCCATAGAACTTCTTAAGTTTTGCTACCAGTTTGGTTTTTGTATATCCCTGGCTCAACAACTTTGTAGTGAGCACTTTCCCACGCTCCATGGTCCTGATAATTTGAACAGGCTCTGGCATAATGGATTAACTGTGAAACGTATGCTGGTGCAGAAGGGATATTTCTGCTCAGGAATGAAAAGAAAATAAGAAGAAAACAGAGTTCTTGAACACTCCTCCGAGACTTAAGACTTACGCTTGCCATAAAATTGCTAAATTTCATATGACCAAATGGTAACACGTAATCGTTTCTGTAAACGATGGTTTTATTTCATGTTTGCATACACCATATTTGAGCCGACCATTGAGAATAGGGCCCTTAGTATGCTCCGATTTTTTTTCTTTCAAATGCGCGTGGGTAGCTAACAAATAGGGCTAGACCCTTGACTTATTCCATAAAGTTACCTCAATACCTCCATTACATGTCTGAGCAGCATTAACTGCGTTCATGAGCATGATCGCCTGGGCATTTGTTTGTTTATGTTGAGGTTTAGGCCCAGCCAACCCAATGGGGTCATGTCGAGCGCGGTAAGTTTACTTAACCACACCTTTACTGGACAGGCTGAGTCCTCTAATCGGTTAAACAGTATTGTGTACATTCTTTCGCCAGACACTGACAATTGCCCTTTTTGAATCAGCGGAACGGAGAGAATAACCTACGTAGATTATTGCATAAAAAGCAGTGTCGTACGTTATTAACAGCTGTGCAGTAACCGGCGAAAAGCCGTGTATTAACAAGGTCATTCACGCGCTGTTAATGCACGTCTACGCAACTTTCAATATGGTCGTACCAGGGCCACAGATTTGCTGTCGTTACGAGATGTGTATTGCCCAGCCCTAGAACGAGCATAGTCCAGGGAAATTACGTTCGCGAGACATCGGTGAAAAGGAGAAACAAAATAGAGCAAGAAATACCGCAAAATGTAGCAAATGTTTTCAGTTTTTATGCACTAATAGCGATCGAACAATTTTTCAATGCATTAACAGTCGCCAGGTCCCTTGGAAGGTGTTAAAAACACCTCCCACGGGACCTAGCGAATATTTATATTTATGCATGAACAACCATGTTTTATGGGATATTAAATTTGTGTGGCATTGGTTTGTTTATTGCATCCTCTTTGTCGTAAGTGAGAATACCATTTTACTTGCAAGAGGTACATGCTATTTCTACATGGAAACATACGCCGAACACGCACAAGAAGATGCCGAAATATCCTCAAATTCATCACATTGACCGGTATAATGAACAAAAATCAAAGCTCCGCTGGCCAAAAGCAGAAAGTAAGGGCAATCCTATTTGACACGGATAGAATGATTGTATGATGCCAGTAGCAGAACTTTCATCGATTCCAGCTTTTTCTGTAACATGCAAGTGACGCTAATTGATATTCGGCATACATAGTGTCGCTTCCTATTTAGAGCACTGTGCAATTATACACTGTGAAACCAGGTGGGATTTGCCCCGCATTCATTTAATAATAGCTTTACCAGTCCTTGTGCAAATTCAGCTGACAACAAATACATATTTTCTTATTTTCTTTTTTTTACATTTGATATTTCCTGAGGAGACAATTTACATGAAATGTCAAGCCTAATTTCTATGACAAAAAAAGTAAGAGAAACGTCCAGTGAGTGCCACACTCACAAACCGCAGCCATTCCCAGACACCAAGAGGAAGAGGAAACCGACAAATCCAAATAAGCACAAATCGAACGAACGTACGAAAAGCACTAAGATTAGCTCTCTCTCTTCCCCAAGCGAGGTAATCGCAATGCTAAAAGGACTGAAAAACACAAGAACAAAATCACACAAGGTAAGACATAAATCAAATCGACTCGTAGAATAAACCACAAAGCAACAAAGATTAAGACTAACACCAGGACCACCGCCTTAGAACAGTCAGTAGAGTAAACCACCGGGGGGTGGGGGGAGGTTTAAAGCACTTTTACAGCTAGCCATCTTCAACCTGTGCCCTGATGCTACTCTTAATACAGAAATACATAAAAAGAATCAGAAAAGAAAGTTCAATTGTCTTTTGTGTTTGTGTTGAGGTTTTACGGCCCAGTCAACCCAATGGGGTCATGTCGAGCGCGGTCAGTTTACCTAACCACACGTTACTGGGCAGGCTTAGTCCTCTAAGCGGTTAACCAGTATTGTGCATTCTTTCGCCAGAAACTGACAACTGCCCTTCTTGAATCAGCGGAAAGGAGAGAATGACCGTAGAAAATATTTCATGATCAATCTCCACGAAAGAATGTTGCCGACATCGGCGGGGGTTGAACCCGCGACCTCCTGGTCTCCAGTCGGACGGCGCATCCAACTGAGCCACCGAGGCTGGCAAAAAGTTCAATTGTCGCCTGCTGAAATATTTACACAGCATGCTAAGTGTTCAATGAATTTTGGACGATTGATATTTTAATCCTTACCTTGATTAAGATTAATCCCCGCAGCTAGCTACTTGAGTTTGATCGTCGCGGTTTTGAGGTGAGCGGTTTGGTAGATCTAACCCCTTCTTATCGAGTTCGACTTTATACTACACATCACGTGACAAGTGTGTTTTATATCGATATTGTCTATACCCATGGGCGGACACAACTACATAAAGTTTGGTTGGGACACGGAAGTGAATCCGTTCTTGATTTACAATGCATCGCTGCCATGGCCTCCCAGCAGGCACATAACGTTGAATCAACGTTGAATCGACGTTGTATCAACGTTGGCTGTCCGCTCGGCTTATTGTCTCCAATTAAAGCCCCGGGATAACCTGTAGCAGCGTAAAGGAGTTCGGATTAGATTGAAAAGAAATGCTGCTACTAGTGAAATTGTGTCATCGGGCATGCGCAAAAGCAGACTATTGACGACACATGCCTAACGAGACGCCAGAGGTAAACACTGATGCCCTACCGTGTGTGTGTGTGTGTGTGTGTGTGTGTGTGTGTGTGTGTGGAGGGGGCTGTTCCCTTATTCCCCTGAAAAAAAAAAAAACGACGGCATTTTCCCTTGTTCTCCAAAATCAAAATCTTAATTGTCTATGTTCCCTGATCCCCAAAATTGCCTTTATCCCCCTGTTCCCATCAGTTTTAGACTTTTGTTCCCCTGAAATAAATGGTCTTATTGCCCTGTAACCCAAAACCCCACAAAGGGCCTAAACATTGTTGACATAAAAAGGAAATGCGAAATAATTGGTCCGGTAAAACTCCTGAAAGAAAGCATTTCACTCTTATGCATTATGCGGATAATATTTAATGGTTCAAGACCCCGCAGTAGTAATCTGATTTGATTTCACTGCCGCATAAGCTTATATGTGGTGGTCGTAAAACATATTTCCTGATATTTACACCAAAATCCGTTTTCTGCTAGGGTCGTTCTTCCCAGGAACATTGATTGTGTTGGAATTTAACGACACGTCAACCTTTGTGGGTCATTTTGTGACGTCTCCCAGGGAAAGGGAGAAAAGAAATAGAAGAGATAGTAAAAGAGATTAAAGAGAGGAATAGGGAAGAAAGGGGATCAGGAATGTAAATGAACAGAAGAAATAAAAACATTCCCCCTCTACTCTTACCTACTACAAGGATAGTAGGCCTTGCCCAACTGTAAGCCAATATCAGTTGTACGCCCCGGTGACCTAAGATACACGACACCTTCGCATCACCCGACCACCCCACTTGCCAGGAACAAATCTGCAACCATTTAACAGCAATTCTGCAAACGTGGCTTTGCAACTCGGTTTAATAACGAAGTTATACGCTTCCAAACGGAGCAAGAGTCTTAAAAGCGGCTGCCTTTGCCTACCGATCAATTTTTGTTTGGCTTACACATACGGAAGCGGCAGAATATAATGTCAGTTTATAAAGTTTCCTTTCAAAAAGAGGGGCTTGCCAAGTTTTGTCAGTGACCTCTCTCTCTGCATTTGTATAGGAATGCAAATGCTACAAACCATTATCCTAGTTTGTGCACACAGCTCCCTATATTCCAAATAGAGGAGACACCTATTTAACCTGTCCCACATACCAACCAAGTATCATCAAACTATCTCAAAGTGTACCGTGGTTATCGAGCTTACACAGTTTCATTAGTAAACATTCCAAGGGAAAGTAACTCGAAAACTAAGGCAATGTGAATTACCATTCTTGAACGCGACACATGGTTTGTTCTGCATACAACCAAATATCATCAACTATCACAAAGTATATTACTAAATATTACCAGGGAATGTCATAAAGAAGTTGGGAGGAAATAGTCCAATCTTTCCATTCCACTGCAATACGATTTCCCTTCTGCGTATATGTCCGAGTCTGACAGATTTTACAGCCTGTGGCATCCATTTCCTACTTCTTCGTACAGTGCAAAGACAGTAAATCCGATCACCACGAGGGCTTTCAAACAAAACAGGATTCGAGAAAAAAAAATCCTTATACATATGTAAGATTTCCCTTTCTATTTGTTTGTCAGATTTTGTACCACTCGACGCCCGTTTTGCACCTCCCCCACAACCGACCCCCACCCACCCCGTGTTTGCCGGCTTTTCCGGAACTACTACTTGAAATAAGTCTGCCCTTAAATGCTATCATCCTTTCGTAAGCTGACTGCTCTCTGTATCGGAGACCCGTAAACTTGACCTTAGAGATTGCATCCAGTAATGTTCTTATGCGACAGAGCTTGTCGCTACCAGACTGATCTACGAGGAGAATTTAACATTTGTCGTTCTTAGAAATCCATTTTTTTTCTCCAAAGCATGTCCTTCTTATTATTTGGGGTACACTGGGAATAGCAAATATAAATAAATGTCACTTCACTTGTATTGTTAAAGGACGGAATTCATCCAAACAGTAAGTCGAGATATTTTATACCGATGCATGAATCTCTTTGACTGCCCACAACGACCGTCACATTTAAACCAGCCAATATACCGGTTCTTGGATATAAAATTATGGAAAGTTTGTCTCTTCAGGTGCATTTGACGTATCTTTACAATGTTTTAGCTCATCGAGACCGTGAAAATATTAAGCAATGTTCTACGGGAAAGGTTTTCGAAAGGTGATATAGGACCAGATGTTTCCAGATCCTATTTTATTTTTTTCCGATAGCATGCTTTCTAGTCGATCCGTTCTCAGAGTAAGTAATAGGTGTTATTATTGTAAACATGATAAAAACGGACTATGTAACGAAAATAATTATGGAACAGAAAAAACAACGAGAAGAAGAAAAAGTATAACATGAAACATCATGTTATACAAAGGCGTTGCTGATAGTAAAATCATCTTTTTAAAGACATGAAGTATTTGGTAAAATCTACAGGAAAACAAACTATAAGATATATTAAGGGCAGATAACTTAAGAAATGACCAGATTAGTGGCCCTTGGTCTTAGTATTCTTTACAGCGTATAATTTTATTAAGATATTTTACGAGTATAAAAGAACTTTGGCCAAAACTGATTTTTTTACTTATATCGAGAGCAGGTAACTCAAACACCAGAATATGCAACTTATAGTATTATATATGTAAAATTTTATCAAAATATTCCATATAGAAATTGAGCTACTGGTCAAAATTCATGTTTCATATACGGCCGCCGTGATAGCAGCCGTTGGTTCTTTACCCGTCTGCCCGGTTGTCCGACACCTTATACATCCGGCAGCCGTGTGGATATACACGGCCACCGTATTAATGGCCTTTGACGGCAGTAGACGGGTTATCCGACTATTCCTGTTTCTAAAGGTGACTGAGCCCTGAAACTATGAATAATACAGACTAAAACCGGAACGAGCTTTCCATTCTAAATGTTTTACGTGCAAGCCAAAAGTGTTCTGACTGAATGTGTTCTAATTCGATATCGGCTTTAACGGAACACTTGTACCAGAATTTCCAATTCATACAAATTCAAAATATCAATTCCAGGAAGGTCAAATAGTAGAATAAGCGTCAACTGGCGATGTAGAACTCGCTGTTTAATAGGGACTAAAACCGATTTAGTACTGAAGGCTTATGTGGGAACCGTGACTGAAAAAAGACATTTTCAGTGCATAATCGAACACTTGATTTCATCGCAAAGAAATAACTGTCTGAAATGTGCACTGTAAAGTGTCTTTTTCACAGTCACAATAATAACAAAAGTACTATTTCATGGTTATTTTTAGTTGATGTAGCCGATAGACCTAAAACGAGAGAATAAATTAGTTAAAGGAAACTAATCAGGCTAAATAAATACAGTCAACCCTCTTTATACCGACACGCGATACAACGACACAATTCATTTTAATGGTAATTTGAATGTCACGAAACCTTCGCTCAAGAGGTGTCAGTTAATGAGAAATTATGCAATAATGATTGCAGTAAAACTTCACGCAATGTATGTTTTGGATATTTATTAGATCGCCTCATTGAGGCGATTCTAACAAATATCCAAAACAATGTTCTATAAGGAAATCAGAATAAAGCAAGGCTTTTCTTTCATATCATTCTGTCCATTACGGATTCTTAACAACAGCAAATTCATTTTAATGGCAATATCTTTGGGAACAAATGCTGTCATTGTAACGAGGGTTCACTGTAGGCGATTCTAACAAATATCCAAAACAATGTTCTATAAGGAAATCAGAATAAAGCAAGGCTTTTCTGTCATATCATTCTGTCCATTACGGATTCTTAACAACAGCAAATTCATTTTAATGGCAATATCTTTGGGACCAAATGCTGTCATTGTAACGAGGGTTCACTGTAGTTGATCTAGTATCCCCATCGATGTTCCATTGTACCTCTCGACACCGTTTGTGATCAGTCTATAGTGTCACTGTATTGAAACATTTAGCAGCCCAAAATTCGAATACTAGATTGTTTTTAAACAGGATTCTTATAGTCAACAAAGGCTGATGATAAAGGTAATAAAATAGTAAATAAACAATATACAATCAACTTCCACATTGTAGATCCATTTTCCGAGAGCTTATGATCGGTTTCACTCATTTATATTACATTCGACAAATAAGTGCAACATGCACATACCAACCATTTTTTACGCTTTGTTTCTGTCGGTGGTTCTATGTTTGCACAACAATTATTCTAGTTTATAGCTATTCTCAATATTTACAGTTGCTAATACAGTATTTTCTCAGAAAATGCACAAGTTTTAAGATATTTTCAGCTTAACTATTTTCGACATAAAATAGGCTGCCTAGTGTCTCTAAAGGCGTTAAGAGGTTACACGGAACACCTTTGGAGATTCTGTCAGTTGTATTGTTGTTTCAGTTGACTACTTCAGTGCAGGGGTTTCCCAGGGTACGAAACCATAACATGCACAACCCCTGCATTGAATATCAGTTACATAGTCCCTCCCCCATAAGCCCTCAGTTCTAAATCGGTTTGAGTTCTCCATTAAACATTGAGTTCCAAGTTGTCAGACTGACACTTATATTCTATTTACCTGGAATTGATATTTTGGCTTTGTATGAATTGGACATGCTGGCAAAAGTGCTCTTACTTTACTTGTACAGCCTTCAAAATCTCTTCTCTGCCGTGCGTGTAAGCCAAATAAAATTGATCTGGTGGCAAAGGCAGTCGTTTTTTAGACACTGCTCCGTTTGAAGCGTATGACTCATTTATTAAACTGAGCCGCAACGCCGAATTTTGCAGAACTGCTGTAGAAACATTGCAGATTTATTTTATGTATGAGAAAATACCAAATTTTGTTCCTCGGAAGAACGGCCCTAACAGAAAAAAGAAAAGATTTTAGTGCAAATTTCAGAAAACATTTGTTTTGACCACCTCACATAGGCTTATGCGGCAGTACTACTGCGGGGTCTTCAACCCTTTAATATTATCTCCATAATGCATAACATAAAAGTGAAATGCTTTCTTTCTGGATTTTTACCGGCACTATATCTTCACATACCCACAATGTCAGCAATGTTTACATCTGTCGTCTAAGGCGCTGGTTGTACTCGTACATGTTGAAAAGTACTGATTAAGATCATCTTGCATACCCGCAAATTTTTAGAATGTTTTCCTACGTCAATAAATTCTCATGTCCTCCCAGGGGGTATCTATTTCCTTGTTTCCCTGAAATGATTCGGTATTTCCATTGTTCTTCAAAATCAAAATCTAGATTTTCTGTGTTCCCTGTTCCCTAAAATTACTTTTGTTCTCATGTTCCTGTGTTTTTTAACTTTTGTTTCCTTGTCCCCCCTGATATAAATAGCCTTGTTCCCCTGTTCCCCAAACCCCTGGGAAGGCCTCAATTCTACATTAATTGATTCTGTAAGACAATGACAACAGTATGGATGCGTAGGATGATCAGAGTATTCATTGTCTTCACACCGAACACACATTTTCGCGTCAACCGTTTCGTCATTTATTTTTCTGTCGTTTACTTTTTATTTTTTTTTCCAGAACATCCTTTCATATTCGATGGCTATAACAATATCACCGACATACCCTAACTATTAAAGACAGACGTTACTGCCCATAAAATGCCCCTTCAACTGATCCGAATTCGGGAAGTGACAAAAACAATATTCGTTCTGCCTCAACTTATCTGAAGTTGGGGACATAAAAGTCATCACGAAAACATGCCTATATAGTTTTGACCCCCTTAAACCCCACTTTTATATAGTAAAACAGGGGTTTACAGGGGTATACATTATTTTTCTCATTTTGCTCGAAAACATAAATTGTGGGTACTCGTTAGAACCGCCTCGTCGAGGCGGTTCAAACGAGTACCAACAATCAATGTTTTGAGTAGAAATATGAAAAATATTTGAACTTTTGTCTGAAAATTTTCAATTTTTCGGTGATTAACTTTTCAGTATATTTGAATAGGCATGTTTTCGTAATGTAAACTAAGCATAGGTCACTTTTACCGCTGACTTAGAGGAGTGGGAAACTACCGGTAGGGTCTTGCCATTTACAACTTTACAACTTTTCTGACTTAAGGTTTGCTGCATCGCACACCAACCCCTTTTGATTTGACTGATTGAGTTCAGTTTTACGGCCCAGTCAACCAATTAGGGTCATGTCGCGCCGGTCAGTTTACTGAACCTTACTGAACCACACTTTTCCTGGGCAGGTTAGTCCTCTAAGCGGTTATTTGTGTTGAGGTTTTACGGCCCAGTCAACCCAATGGGGTCATGTCGAGCGCGGTCAGTTTACCTAACCACACGTTTACTGGGCATGCTTAGTCCTCTAAGCGGTTAACCGGTATTGTGCACATTCTTTCGCCAGAAACTGACAACTGCCCTTCTTGAATCAGCGGAAGGGAGAGAATGACCGTAGAAAATATTTCATGATCAATCTCCACGAAAGAATGTCGCCGACCTCGGCGGGGATTGAACCCGCGACCTCCTGGTCTCCAGTCGGACGGCGCATCCAACTGAGCCACCGAGGCCGGCATCTAAGCGGTTAACCAGTACTTGTGTACATTCTTTCTACAGATGCCAACCCCTTCTGAATTTGATTGAGTTCAGGTTTTACGACCCAGTCAATCTATTAGGGTCATGTCGCACCGATAAGTGTACTGAACCGCACTTTTCCTGGGCAGAGTAGTCCCCTAAGCGTTTAACCAGTACTTGTGCACATTAGATTTCTAAAGACACCATTCCCTTCTGAATTTTGATTGAGTTCAGGTTTTAAGGCCAAGTCAACCCATTAGGGTCATGTCGAGCCGAAGTTTACCAAACCATACTTTTCCTGGACAAGCTTCGTCCTCTAAGCAGTTGCCCATTATTTCTGCATTTTCTCTCGCCAGAAACTGACAACTGCCCTTCTTGACTCGGCGGAAGGACAAAAATGACCGTAGAAAATATTTCATGATCAATCTTCACGAAGGAATGTTGCCGAACCTGTCGGGGATCGAACCCTTGACCTCCCGATCACCAATCGGACACGCATTCGACTGAGCCAAAGAGGCCGGCCAATCCTCTTCTGAAAAGAGGTGAACTCTCAAAGGAGAGAATTTGCTCTCAGAGCAAATTCCTTTCCTTTAGAGTAGATCACTTTGCAGAAGTAAGGCAAAACACTTTGACAAGAGTTGCCTCCCTTGAAAGTATATCATTTCAATTAATCCCTTTATGCCAAGAGGATTCTTCTGCGACAACTCTTTGGACCGGTCCATTTCCAGTAAAAGGGGTGTCTGGTTAGTTTTTTACAGAAATTCCTGTACTTAATGCAAACAGTGTAGACCCTGATTTTTTTGCGGCGTCTGATCTGGGTCTACGCTGTTTGCCAATGTGCCTTTTATGGGACACCAGGCATAAATGGGTTAAACGACTAAGACCATGTAATCCATTTATATCGAGTGGAGTCTTCTACACATCTCTTTAGAACGGTCTACTTCCGACAGAAGGCAATATCAAACTTGATCTTGTATTTTACTATGATATAGACACTGATGCCGCCACTGACGACGACGACGACGGATGTATGAATCTTTATGTGTCAGCCATGCTAGGCAGGCGACACAATAAAACATAATAGACTTTGATCTAGACTTTGACCTTGGCGATTTCGCATTGATACACGAAATACACACAGTGAAATACTATATTTCAACATTCACACCACCACTGTTGTTGGCACGTCTTAGCGCGTGTTTGGGAGTAGCGCTTCAACAGACGTCGCTCTGAACCGAGTCTACACTGGCGGTCCGAATACTTAAGGTATATCGTTATATCCCTTAGCAAGCTTAGGAGGTATGTCATACTATGTGTTACTAAATAATTGCAGCCCACTTTAATCTGGTGACCCCTAAAAGGTTAAATGGCAAACAGTGCAAACCCAGATCAGACGCCGCATAATGCGGCGTCTGATCAGGGTTTCCACTGTTTGTAAATAGTTAAGTCATTTTTTCTCTAAACATACTTTAATCATATAGCCTGAAAAACCTAAAATTGAAATCCGATTCTTCCAACATATACATGTATATATGATAATTGTGTGTTTAATGTGTTCACATATACCCCTGCACGTAGTTTGATGATGTTTAGTAGTAATAAAGATTGAGTTAACCCTTAAAGTGCCAATCACAAAAATTGTCTGCTTTGTCATCTGCTTGTAATTTTAAAAGTCATTTCTGCAAACAGTGTGAACCCAGATCAGACTGCTCCTTTAGGAGCAGTCTGATCTGGGTCCACCCTGTTTTCCTGTATGCAAAAATAGGTTTGAAAAGTTTGCGAGAATATTCAGCAGACGACATAAACAGACGAAATTTTCAGATGCAGGTTTTCTTTGCGTTTTAAGGGTTAAGATGGTATGTAGCATAAAGGAATGACAGCTCTTACTTGCGTATTCTATCAGCCATATCGACTTTTAACATTTGACACAGTATTTCCCATAAGAAAGCATGTGTGCCCTGCAAACAGCGAAGACTCGGACCAGCCTGCGAATTTGTCAGGCTGATGGGAGTGTTCGCCGTCCGCCTGAGGACAGTTCTGATCCCACGGCTACCCCCAGACAGCACTGTGAAAGACTCTGGTCAGACTAAGTGGCTGTTCTGAGTCTTCGCTGGGCGGACATGCAATCTTGTTGGAAATGATGTGTCCCGGCGCATTTTACTACTGACATTATACAATAAATTTGCAATGGTCAGGATCTACTAAGACTGGCACAATTAATCGGATAATCGATTAATTGATCGATAAAATCCACAAAAATGATTATCGTTACAGATTTGGTTATAATCGATCATTCAATTTCTGTGTCTTTTACTTAACCGTATTTACCCTTAGTACTGAGACACCTCAACTCTTTACCATACTTAATCAATACAATTTGAACAAGCACAACTTACTACCCAATGTTGTATCTAATATTAGCTAGATTGGCGGCAAACAGTGTAGACCCTGATGAGACGCCGCGTTTTGTGGCGTCTCATCTGGGTCTACACTGTTTGCTTATGCCTGTCAGATCAAATACATACAGTAAAGTACAACATATGGTAAGAGTCATGCTCAGACACAGGTAAAATTGTGACCAAATCTTCAGTGATTACTAATCGATTATCGATCGTAATGGCAAGGCGGACAATCGATTATCTTTTCAGCACTGATTAGCCAGCCTTAGCATGTACCGTAGTGTCATCTATAGAGTGTTAGCATGAATAATATTTTGTTATTCATAAATTCTACACAGTTATTGTCATCATAATCCAACTAAAGAATCGAATTAAAGCAAACAATTCTCTGGCAAAAACTCTCTCTTCTAATGTTCTTGCTTATAATTTCGCGGCCTTTGAACTTTAAATATTCTTCCAAAGGGCTTAACTTTACAGAAATTCAATATCTGACTTTGGCGGGAGACTGTCAAAATTTTCCAAACAAACACTAGGAAAAATTTGATATTTGAACAACAAGCACATCCACGCATGTACAATTTATCGAATGCAATTGCTATTCTCCGAAACGACGTCATCCACCATATCTCGTCCTTTTTCGCTCGACAGGTCATATAAAATGATTCTAAAAGGAATAGCCTGTTTTCTGTCATTTCTGCCAGAATATAATTTCAGCAGAATTTTAAAGGCGGAATATTTGAAGATAATACTTGGATTATGTTTCCAGTGCTCCGTAAAATCATATGTTATGGGTACCGATTAGAAGCGCCGAGGCGCTTCTAATCGGTACCCACAACATATTGTTCTCTCTCTCTCTCTCTCTCTCTCTCTCTCTCTCTCTCTGTACAGTTGTTTCGACTCGTAGAACCCAAACAAAATGAATAAAAACAACACGATCACGAATTATTGATATGTCATTTGTTTGCCGCCACTGAAATCTGAAATTTATCAATGCTAATGTTGGACTGATAACCAACAAATAGTGCATCAGTTGGCCCATTGTACAGTATGATTATCGAATACTCCTGTATATCCGATTGTACAAGCAGAGTCCTAGATTCTGAAAAGTCATTTGACCAGACACATATTTCTCGCGTTTTTCGGCTACACATATATATGTTGCCATTACCATCCACAGTAAGACCGTGAGGATTTTTCCCTTTCACATCAATTATCTTCAACAGAGTACCATTGCTGGCATCCAGAATTGTTAATGATCCCTTGCCCCAATCTGCTACTACCACTGTGTCTACATCTTTCGTCTTACTTATTACAACATCAAAAGGTTTATCAAATAACTCCATTTCTGCCAGAATATAAATTCAGCAGTATTTTAATGGGAGGAATATTTGAAGATAATACTTGGATAATTTTCTCCAGTGCTCAATAAAATCATATGTTATGGGTACCGATTAGAAGCGCCGAGGCGCTTCTAATCGGTACCCACAACATATTGTTCTCTCTCTCTCTCTCTCTCTCTCTCTCTCTCTCTCTGTACAGTTGTTTCGACTCGTAGAACCCAAACAAAATGAATAAAATCAACACGATCACGAATTATTGATATGTCATTTGTTTGCCGCCACTGAAATCTGAAATGTATCAATGCTATTGTTTTTCATATAACCAACAAACAGTGCATCAGTTGGCCGGTTGTACAGTATGCTTATCGGGTACTCCTGTATATCCGATTGTGCAAGCAGAGTCCTAGATTCTGAAAAGTCATTTGACCAGACACATATTTCTCGCGTTTTTTTTTTTTTTGCTACACATATATATGTTGCCATTACCATCCACAGTAAGACCATGAGGATCTTTCCCTTTCACATCAATTATCTTCAACAGAGTACCATTGCTGGCATCCAGAATTGTTAATGATTTCTTGCGCCAGTCTGATACTACCACTGTGTCTACATCTTTCGTCTTACTTATTACAACATCAAAAGGTTTAGCAAATAACATCTGATTATCAGGGCCCTTTTCTACAGACCACAGCTCCCGTCCGTTCATGTCGATCAGTTTAACACCTACTGGTTCCTCAAAACGGGTGACGACTAAGTTGTCATCATACGCTGCCACACCAAGGACCCAGTAGCCTAGTGATATAGACCTCTGTACTGATGCTGATGCTGGATCTGATATATCTACGAAGTGCAGTTTCTTGTCGCCTGTACTTACTACTGCTGTCGCTGCTTTTGTTACTGTGACACCATTACAATAGGCGGACAGTCTGACAGAGGACAGTAACTTGTTGTCTTGTGAAAATACTTTCAGTGACTTATTCACACCATCAGAAACAAGTAATATACCATTAGCTGTTACAGCCAATCGAAGGACATCAGTAGTTTTGTTATCATTCGCTGTTTTAATATTCAACGGAGTCATCTTGTTGACTGTTATCTTAGAGATATCTCCAGATGTTATATTTGGCTTTATCTTCCTCGGCAAAGATGAAAAATGAGGAAAACTTATATCTTCGACATCTTTGATACCTTGTGTGCTGCCAAGCTGTGTCTGCACCTCCTTGATTTCGGCCAGTGTTTTACTGCAATCCAGAAAGGTAGATAATTCTTTGCTTGATACAAGTGAAAGTTCTGTCTTCTGCAATTGGCTGGTCATGTCAACAGATTCTCGTGTGTTATGAACAATTTGTTGCATTCGAATGAACATGTTTTGGTCAAGGTTGGCAGATATCTTTCTGTTGATATTATCAATAATTTCATCAAAGGTATGGATTTCATCAGTTAATGTTAAAATTTGTTCAGCTATCCGAGACGATTTCTTTTGACAGCGTTCAGTTATATTTGACATTGTCTCTTCAAACATCTCGCCTGCTTTAGAAATAATCTTATCTCGCATCTCTTCTGCTTTTGCGATCATGTTTTCCTTCTCGTCTTTCAGGTCTGATGCATTCTGTTCTAGTTCTGATTTTATAGTAGTTATGGTATGTTTTATATCATAAACTACATCCATAAAGCGGTTGATATCATCAGAGCCAAGGTCTTTACAGACATCCGATATTGCCATAACACAACAGCTATGGTGTTCCTGCCTCATGCATGTGCCACATACCATTCTGTAGTGGTCAAGACAGTAAAATTCACTTGTGTTTCCAGCATGAATGCTACAGTGGGGATATTTAATAGGTTTGTCGGCATATGACTTAGGCATCCTTTGACCTCGTAAAGCTCTGTGTAGAACTGGCAATTTCTTGTGAAATTTATCACAGGAACGGCAGAGGAAGACGTTGCAGTCCTGACAAAAGCAAATGGCGTCAACCTTGGTCCTTGTGTCTTCAAGGCAAGGTTCACAATACGGGTCTATACACTGGTCTGAAGCCCCGTATATGGTGGCAGATGCGCCTTCTACAAAATTCTCAGTGTCATCGTAAACGGAAGTCTCAGCCATTCTAAAACAAAATTACCAGAGAGTGGAGTTAATGTATATTTTGTTGTTGACCATACCCGCGCTGTACACCACAACCTCTTTATAACACTATTGTTGGGTCCATAGCATAAACCGTGTTAGTTAAAAAACCGTGTTATACCCAAACGAAAATGTATAGATTATATTGAAATAATGACCATTTATGGCAATATAATCTATGCATTTTTGGGATCCATCTTTGAATCGTGTTATATCAAAAATCGTGTTATAACGAACCGTGTTATAAAGAGGTTGAAGTGTATTACTAATTGAGCTGGTCCACAGCATTTCCAACAAGACTGCATGTGCAACCGGCGAAGACTTAGATACGTGCAGTCTGACCAGAGTCTTCGCTGTATGCCTGAAGACGATTTGCACCATTGTTTATCCACCTTGTGTCATGCAAAGACTGATCAGACCCTGCGGATGTACAGGTTGATCGATCTGATTCTTTGCCTGGCGCACAATGAGTCTAGTAGAAACACTATGACCCGGCTCAATCGATTTTAAAAATAGGGGAGCGACTGTTTTGAGTTTTCACTTTATGTTACTTTATGTCACAGAACACTTATCTCGTTTTTGAGTACCTAAGAAATCCTAGATAGCTCAAGAAAACAAATACTTAGGAATATTTTAGGAAAATTTCCTAATTTCATAATGAAAATGTATGTAGTGTGTACTCATTGATGCGAATCTAATGACTACAGCCAACATACCATTATTTTATAGAGATTCTAAAGATATCCCCATCACGAAAACATACCTATATAAGTTTGACCCCCTTCAACCCCACTTTTATACAGTAAAACTGGGGTTTACAGGGGTATACATTATTTTTCTTATTTCTGCTCAAAACATAGATTGTGGGTACTCGTTAGAACCGCCTCGTCGAGACGGTTCTAACGAGTACCCACAATCTATGTTTTGAGCAAAAATATGAAAAATATCAGAATTTTTTATCTGAAAATTTTCATTTTTTGGTGGTAAAATTTTCAGTGTATTTGAATAGGCGTGTTTTCGTAATGCTAAATTATTTCCATTTGTCTCCTATTCTGGCGCTATGATTAACCGTCAGTGGGTCGAACTACTTCTTCTAGAACACATTTCCAAGGTCCCAAAGATGTTCGAGCCATGAAGCGCGACGGTACCTATAAAATCAAATTATCAATCAACCCCACCACCTGGACACCCATATAATTCACTTTTGTTTCTCTGGAGAGCCCTTTCTAATAGTGTTGCGACTGATGATTGATTATAATCAATCAGTTTCTTTTGTCTCTTGTGAGTGATGATCAGAATGTCGACTAATTGCAAAATTCTATTTTTAGAAACATATTTTTTCTCTCGTTAAATTATTATAGGCAAGTTATAAAGAAAGACATTCAAAGCTGACTATTTGTGTTATTCTAGATTTCTGCTCTATTAGGGTAAAAAAATATAAGATAGCCTTAAAAAGCCAAAAGTACAGATAGTTTTCTTATTTCTCCATGAAAACATATGTTGTGGGTACTTATCAGAAGCGCCTCGTGGAGGCGCTTCTAATGAGTACCCACAACATATGTTTTTATGTCGAAATAAGAAAAAAAATTACTTGGATACCCCTCTTATTAATCTGGAGCAATGAATTAGTATCTAGAAGAAGGCTAAATATAAAAGAGTGAATATATATTTTATAAGTTGATAATTAATCGATTATCAGTCGGTTTTACAAAACCGATGATCGATTTTGAAATTCTGGCCGATATCCAACACTACTTTCTAAATAATTTGAATAGTATAAATACAAAGATTCCACGCCATTCCATTTGAACAAAGGACTCTCAGAGAACTGCATTCGTGGGAAAGACGAACACTTGCAGATAATTTTACATTTTCACAAAAGAAAACCACCCATTGGACTGTAAACAGCCAACCCCCACGACCGCCACAAAACAAAATACAGCTTTGCCTTCAAAGTCACTTATGTTTCATTTTCGTCTGGGACGGTTTTGAGGTGTTCTGCTCTCTTCTGAAACCACCGGGCAAATTAAAGCCCTTTTCTTGAGAAGCCTCGAAGGGATAAGGGCAGCAATAATCCTATCCTAATGATATTTGTTCGCTTTCAAAATTGTCTATGTCCCGTATTGAAAAACTGGCACATGCCAGCAATGCAGACTCAGATCAGGCTGCTTTTGAAGGAGCAGTTTGATTAAGGACCGATCTAATCAGGCTTTACACATTTTGCCATTCCACCAAGTATCTTAAGGAACAGTTGCATAAAAACCAACATTTGGGCAAACAAAACTATGAAACAAGACCAGTCACCATACAGGATTCGCGCTTGTCAATAAAAAAATAATAAGGTCCTAAAATTTAAGATGAAAATTTTAGGTCTGTGACTGACCTTGATATGACCTAGGATGGTGGGATGGTACTGCGCAAAATTTTGGACCAATATGTATAAACATACCAAAGATGAATCAAATCGGTACAATGAGGTCTTGAAAACTATAACGAAAACTTTAACATTTGTGGACGCCGACGCCAAAATCAACGCGGACACCAACGCCGCCGCCTCCACTGCCGGTGCCGACGCCGACGATAGGTCACTAGCTCTCTGTGAACGTTGTTCAGGCAAGCTAAAAAAGTGTTCGAATTTTTAGTACATTCAATGTAAAAAAAAAAAAATATCTTTTACAGCAGATAACACTGCAAAACAAGGTCATTAGTCATTTGTCACATGACTGTTACATAACTTTAGCACTCTAGGGGAAAATTCAGCACATGACAAATTGCCGATATTTTTCTCTTTTTTTCTGAAAATAAAATACTTTTCAGGCAAATTGTTTCCTTTGCATGAAATAAATAAAACCATTTTCTCAGAAATTTAAGAAAATATTTCAATATGTTGTCTGCTGAATAAATGTTAACCCTTTTCCTGCTGGGCCCGGATATACCCTGCCTTTGCAAACAGTGTAGATCCAGATAAGTTGGCTTCTGAATCTGCACTGTTTGCCATTAAGTATGTGAATTTGTAGCAACAATCCCGATCAAAACATCTGACTGGTTGAAAAGTAGAAATGGTTGTGGTATCTAAATTTAGTCAGCAGGACAAGGGTTAAGAATATACGAGTTTACTAATTTTCTTCCGTGTACCCAAAGTGTACAATCGTACAGTACGCTATATAGCGGAAACGATATTTTCTGTATAGCGACATTTGGGGGCGCGATAATTCATTTGCAGATATGAGATAAACGACAGAACTGATTAAATTGCAGTTCCTGCATCTTAAAATGCAGCTAATATTATATCAATGTGCCCAAACTAATATGCCAAATAGCATTGCTCTTTTTAGGAAATTTTGGTTTTCGGCTGTGAAGTCAGTGATTTTTTTTTCCAGTTTTGCCGGTGGACATGATGAATCTGGGGACATTTTGGCATCTTCTTGTTCGTGTTCGGCGATTGTTTCCATGTAGAAATAAATTATTACCACCTGCTAACAAAATGTTATTATCACTTATGCCAAAGAGGCTCACTATGCAAACCATTGCCACTAAAAATTGATAACTGCTTCCTCCATTACTGTACGCCTAGTGAAAACTGTACGTTAAGGTCAAATGCTGATTGTTCGCCTAGCCACATAATTATTTAAATATTACACAGAATGATATCTGATTTAGTTTACAAGACAAATTTGGCATTTTATATATTTTTGTCTTATTTCTAATACAGTATAAAGGAAAGTGTTAAATAGTCAAAACTAGACATCAAAACATACCAAAGCAAAAGTGAACAATTATTTCGAAGAGAGTGAATATAAATATCCTTTCTATCTTTATACTGTACACACGCATCTAAAGACAATGTAATAGAAATCACTTTCTTATATGGCGAGTATTCTTTTACATCTCCCAACATACATAACATTTATACAAAGAAAGCTTGGTATGTACAATACTTATACAATATACAAATATTCTTGTCATTTTGATTAAACATTCAGCCGTATATCCATCCACCAGTCAGCTAGCCAATCATTGTTTATTGTTTATTGTGTTGGGGTTTAACGACACGTCAACCCATGAGGGTCATTTTGTGTCGTCTCCCAGAGAAAGGGAGAAAAGAGATAGAAGAGAGAGTAGAGGAGATAAAAGAGGGACAGGGAAGAAAGAGGAACAGGAATGAAAGTGAAGAAACAGAAGAAATAAAAACATTCCCCCTCTACCCTTACCCACTACAAGGATAGCAGGCCTTGCCCAACTGTAAGCCAATATCAGTTGGACGCCCCAGTGATGTAAGATATGCTAGCCAATCAGTCAGTCTACTTGCTCACTTGGTAGCTAGTCATCCAGCCAGCCAGCCAGCCAGCCAGCCAGCCAGCTCTCCATACTTAAGCAACAATAAGTAATTTAATTCAGATTGATGTCTGGTTTCAGCAA
The DNA here is from genome assembly GCA_964016985.1 of Anodontia alba. Taxonomy (NCBI): domain Eukaryota; kingdom Metazoa; phylum Mollusca; class Bivalvia; order Lucinida; family Lucinidae; genus Anodontia; species Anodontia alba. Next base: position 1,586,917 of record OZ024838.1, on the reverse strand, counting down.
GAATGGTTCAGAACTACCTAGAGTTTCTTTTACAGACACTCCATGAAAGCGTGTCTGCAAAAATGCATTGTATTATTGGCAAATTATAAAGCTGGACTAGTCCATTTGTTCACTACCGGGTATAAATATGCTTAATACATGTTTTAAAACACAGATTTCCCTGTAAACCAATGTATTTTCGAGGCTAGAAACTTTTGCGTTTTGCCGATGCTGAACTATTTCGATGCGATAAATTAATGCGATACCCATGACCACATATTTACTAATAATTTAGTATTCCATGATACCGACAAATTTCACAGGCTGTCATAGTGCGTATCAGACTGCTTCTGAAGAAAATGATTCACTCATGCACTACGATAGTCTGTCTTTTATGTAGGGTATAGTAGAGACCTTAAGGAAGTTTCAAGCAACAAATAAAGCATCTGGTCCCATCATATAGTTGCGCAAGCGAATGTGAAGACGTTAATCAGATAAAAATAACGACCCTTTTCTCGTTTGTCGACACTTAAGTCTATAAAACATTATATTTTAACGTTAGTAGCTGTTTGCTAGGGACGTGAAATGCATATATTTAGTAAGAGGCAAAAAGGACATTTTTATTTATAATCTTTTCACTCGATACACGAGAAGAAAACGGCGTTCTTGAACACTCCCATGAGACTTAAGACTTACGCTTGCCATAAAATTGCTAAATTTCATGTGACCTATTGGTAACAAGTAATCGTTTCTGGAGAGGATGGTTTTATTTCATGTTTGCTTACATCATATTTGAGTCGACCATTGAGAACAGGGCCCTTAGTATTCTCCGATTTATGTTGTTTGTTTTTTTCTTTCAAATGCGCGTGGGTAGCTAACAAATATGGCTAGACCCTTGACTTATTCCATAAAGTTACCTCAATGCCTCCATTACATGTCTGAGCAGCATTAACTGCGTTCATGAGCATGATCGCCTGGGCATTTGTTTGTTTATGTTGAGGTTTACGGCCCAGTCAAACCAATGGGTCATGTCGAGCGCGGTAAGTTTACTTAACCACACTTTTACTGTACAGGCTGAGTCCTCTAAGCGGTTAACCGGTATTGTGTACATTATTTCGCCAGGAACTGACAACTGCTCTTTTTGAATCAGCAGAGAGATTATTGCATAAAAAGCAGTGTCGCACATTATTAACAGCCATGCATTAACCGGCGAAAAGCCGTGTATTAACAAGGCAATTCGCGCGCTGTTAATGCACGGCTACGCAACTTTCAATATGATCGTACCGGGGCCATAGATTTGCTGCCGTTACGAGATGTGTACTGTCCGGCTCTAGAACGAGCATAATCCAGGGAAATTACGTTCGCGAGACATCGGTGAAAAGGCGAAACAAAATAGCAAGAAATAACGCGAAATGTAGCAAATGTTTTCAGTTTTTATGCAATAATAGCGATCGAACATGGTTTTTCAATGCATTAACATTCGCCAGGTCCCTTGGAAGCTGTTGAAAACCGCGGCCTACGGCCTCGGTTTTCAACAACTGCCACGGGATCTCGCGAATGTTTATGCATGAGCAACCATGTTTGATCCCTAGAAAATATGCATGAGCCTTTTCTGATCACCAATGCGACAAGTACTTTTCTCATAATCTGTTTCATTTATTTTTTCCACTTGTAACCTTGGCGGCCACCTTAGACTCTGGACTAAGACCATATTCGCAGACTTTAGTTCCAATTTTGTGTACATGAAATCAGCTCAGCAGTTTCAAAGAAGAAGTATTTTGTAAAGTATTGACGAACGAATGATGGTCGACGACAGCGACCCCCGTTGCCTATCTGCAAGGCAAAGATAAAAATGCATTTGGTGCCATTGATTCTCAGTGAAATGTCCTATAGTCGTCAGGCAGACCCTACTGCAGCGGTTTTTTTCCCTTATATTTCCCTGTTTTTTGTTTTTTGTTGTTTGTTTTTTTTTGTTTTTTTTTTTTTTTTTTTTTTGTTTTTTGTTGTTTTTTTTTTTTTTTTTTTTGTTTTTTGTTTTTTTGTTGTTGTTTTTTCAAGCATTTCTTCTTATATTTACGGCTTTTATGAATGATTTAAATTTCTCCTTGCAAAAGTTATTCATGCCTACATGTAGCTGTTACGAGCAGGGTGGGACGGATGTCTACATCAGTCAGGATGAGCACCTTAGGACGCCCTACGTTAAATGTATAATCAAATGGGCTGTTGGCACTGAAAAAGATGACAATGAATATGACGGCAATTATTTTAACTGGGCTCATCAAGATATGTAATATGAATCTTCTCTCAGTGCAACATGTATTTTTCCTTAAAAACTCTCTCTACGAAATAGGTAAAACGAAACAGTGCATTAAAAAGCTCTCTCTCTCTCTCTCTCTCTCTCTCTACGAAATACGTAAAACGAAAAAGTGCATTAAAAACTATGGAATCGCTTACTAGCTTCGCTGCACTAATCGTACAGTTATAAATTATGAAAATGTCGCTACTCAAGCAGGCTGTGGCGTCCAGGTGGTTAGATTTTTGTAGCAATGTTTTGCGTGTTGCAGCCTCTCTGTCGTAAGTAGGACTGTTATTTCTACATGGAAACAAACGCACAAGAAGATGCCAAAATGTCCCAAATTTCATCACACTTACTGACATAATGAACAAAATCAAAGATTCGGTGACCAAAAAGCGGAATTTCCGAGTAAGGAAACTCCTACTTGATACAGATAAAATGTTTGGTGCACTTTATGATGCTAGAACCAGCACTTTAATCGGTTCTAGCGTTTTCTCTAACATGCAAGTAAAATATCACGTCGCTAATGTCGCTGACGTTGAAAATGCGCAACACTATTTTTTTCGACTGCAGATTTTTTTTTTCTTATTCATTATGCAGAAACTTAATTAGAGCTTTACGTTTCATTCCAATTATAACATTAGATGCAATACTGAATGGTTGTAAAACATATAGCAACGAAACGAATAGGTGTATTATGACTGCTGTTCTAGCAATCATCGAAGATAGCCTTAGATTCGGATAAAGAATAGTGTGTGTGCGGGGAGGGGGGGGGGGGTGTCTGCGCGTGTGTATGTGTGTGTGTTCTCAATTAGTGCATTTAATGGACTATATTTCCGGACTGTAGTTTGAAACGGTGTCGCTATTTCTCATGATGAAGAGTACGAAATTAACGTATCATTTCTTGTATTTGTTTATAAAAGTTACATTTTCATCTCTGTACCATTTGTACTATTTCGTTGTGATTAGGGAGAGGGCTGTCAGATGTAATCTATTGTCGCTAACTGATATTCGGCGTACATAGTGTCACTTCCTACATTGGGCACCGTACGATTATGCACTGTGAAACCAGGCCTTACATTTAATAATCTTACCACTCCTTGGAAAAAAATTTCCAGACAAGAAATTAATATTTTCCGACTTTTTTTTCACCAAATATCCTTTGACATTTTCTGAGGAGACAATTTACATGAAATGTCAATCCTAATTTCTATGAAAAGTCAGAAAATAAGTTCAGTTGTCGCCTGCTGAAATATCCCAGCAGGCAAACAACATCAAAATGACGTCGTATCAACGTCAATCGACGTCGCATCGACGTTCATACGACGTCATTTTAACGTTGTGTGCCCACTGGGATATTAACCAATCATGCTAAGTATTCGGGTCAGAGTAATCCTTGGAAAAAATCAGTTGGATTATTGGATATTGGAAAATCCAACTAATTCTAAGTTGGAAAAATGGGGGTGTATTCCTTGGATTTTTTACCTGTTGGAAAATGTTTTGTAGACAGATTTAATTAAATTAAGCATGCAGGAATATGTATCATTTTCATCATTTTCTCAACTTCAGAAAATATTATTTTTCAAACCATTCAAAAGAATGCAAACATCACTGCAAAGTCTTCTTCGCTTTTTTTTTTTTTTTTTTTTTTTTTTTTTGAAATTGATAAATCAATAAGGCAAAATGTTTTTGCAAACAGAAAAAAAAATAGAGATGAAAAGGAATGAAGGAATGACTTGAATTTTAAAGTTATTTTTCAAAATTACTCTGTTTTCTGATAAACAGGTGACACTGATGCTTCCAGTGGACAAACAACTTAATTGGGTTTGTTTACATAACAATTAATAAAATACCTGCAAGGGCTTCAATATCAAACAGAACTGGTTTTTGTTGTACCAGCGGCCATTCAAAAATAGATATTCATCTAATTAATGAACCATCTTTGAAGTTTTAATGAATGAACCCTACAAAAACTGATGTCATGGTCTGGATTACAAATATTATTCTTTTATTATTATTATAATTATTATTATTATTATTACTGAAAATATAAAACAGTGAACAAAAATACATGTAACAAGCAAAAATTAAATATTTTGCCCCTCCCCACCCCTCACCCTGCAACAAATGACAAAAAAAAAAAAACAGTCTGATCAGAACCTACAATGTCTGGCAACCTGCTCGCAGTTTTTAGACACATCAATCAACAGGCAGCCAAATTGACTTGTTCAAATTTTAAAACAAGTATGGTTAAGAGTTATGGTGTCCCAATTTTAACATTTTGTCCCAATTTTAACATACCAAAACCAAATAAAGATCATACTGAAGCTACTAACTATAGACCTATTGCTTTGACAAGTTGTTTATGTAAAACAATGGAGAGAATGATTAATGATAGGCTGGTTTGGTTCTTGGAATCAAACCAGCTAATAACAAAATATCAAGCTGGATTCAGAAAAAATAACTGTACAAACGATCATTTGATTCGTTTGGAATCATTTATTCGTGATGCCTTTGTTAAAAAAGAACATGTCGTAGCTGTATTTTTTTACCTCGAAAAAGCTTACGATACTACTTGGAAACATGGCATCATGAAAGATTTACATAAATTAGGCCTTAAAGGCCGATTACCACTTTTTATTCAAAATTTTTTATCAGATCGAACATTTAATGTTCGAATAGGTAATACGTTATCGGACATATTTAAACAAGAACAAGGTGTACCATAGGGAAGCATTTTATCACCTACCTTGTTTGGCATTAAAATTAACGATATAGTTAAATGTGTGAAAGACCTTGATTGTTCACTTTTTGTTGACGATTTTGGAATATTTATTAGGTCGAAAAATATGGAAACCATTGAATTCAAACTACAACGATGTTTAAACGATATAGAAGATTGGGCAACAGAAAATGGTTTCAAATTTTCAAAAACAAAAACTCAATGCGTTCATTTTTGTCAAATACGTCAGCTACATTTAGATCCTCATCTCACCATATACGGTAGTCCCATTCCAGTCGTCAGTGAAGCAAAATTCCTGGGTCTTTTGTTCGATAACAAATTATCTTTTATTCCACACATCAAAGCTTTAAAAGCTAAATGTTTAAAAGCACTTGATATTCTTAAAGTTCTCTCCAGTTCCGACTGGGGAGGAGATCGTACTGTTCTTTTAAATCTTTATAGATCTTTAATTCGATCTAAACTGGATTATGGATCCATAGTTTATGGATCCGCTAGAAAATCTTATTTGAAATCTTTGGATGATACTATTCATCACCAAGGTTTACGTCTGGCTCTAGGGGCTTTTCGTACTTCCCCCATCGAAAGTTTATACGCTGAATCAAATGAACCATCACTATATATAAGAAGGGAAAAATTATCTCTTCAATATGTTACTAAATTAGCTGCCAATCCACGAAATTCAGCCTATGATTGTGTTTTTAATCCTAAATACGAAAGATTTTACAACAATAAACCAACGGCTATTAAACCCCTTGGCCTGAGAATACAACCGTTACTTGAAGAGGCCAATATTAATATTAAAAATGTTCAGCATTTTTCTTTTCCATCAAAAGAGCCATGGACGTTAAACCCTCCAAAGATTATATTAGACCTTCATAAAAATAAAAAAAACAGAAGTTGAGTCGCATATTTTTAAAAATGAATTTTTAGAAATCAAATCAAATTATAAACATTACCTGTCAATTTATACAGATGGTTCGAAACAAGATGAGAAAGTTGCTTGTTCTGTTATTAGTCCACATTTTACTGACAGTATCAGATTACCTGATAATAGCTCCATTTTTACCGCCGAAGCCAAGGCAATTGATATTGCACTTTACCATATCAGAGATCAGTCTGAAAAACAGTTCATCATTTATTCAGATTCTCTTTCTGTATTAAAATCTCTTAAAGATTTACACCATAGAAATCCATTAATTCAGCAAATTCTTAAAAAATATTATTACCTTTCAGTTTCAGAAGAAATTGTATTTTGTTGGCTTCCCAGCCACGTTAATATTCGTGGAAATGAATCAGCCGATTTAGAAGACAAATCTGCACTATCCTTAGTGATAACAAATTTCAAAATTCCTCACTCCGACTTTAAATCGAACATCCGTCTATACATAAACAATAAATGTCAGTCTGTTTGGGAAACACAAACTCAAAATAAACTAAATGAAATAAAACCAAATTTTAACAGCAAATGCACATTCTCTAATTACAGCAGAAAAGAACAAACAAAAATCACCAGATGTAGAATTGGACACACTAGAATTACTCATTCTTACATATTAAAAAATGAACAAGCTCCATTCTGCATTCCTTGTAACAAACCTTTTACAGTCAAACATTTTCTTATCACTTGTGCTGAATTTAATTATATTCGCACAAAGTATTTTAATGTAAAAACTATAAAGGAACTTTTTAATGATATGCCAACTCAGAAAATACCCGACTTTCTTAAAGAGATCGGACTTTTTAATAAAATTTGATCAGTATTTTTAATAACTTAAAATTATTGATACTTTCTTTTTAAAATAAACACATCAATCCTAGATATTTTTAATTTCTCATTAAATAAAATCATCATATAATATACAACTTATTAGACGCTATATGCCCTTTTAGGGTTGAGCGTCTATAAATAAAATATCCATCCATCCATCCATCCCAATTTTAACATTTTGCATGCTGGGTAAAAACTTCAGCAGATGACATTTTGAAATTAATTTCTTACTTTACCCAGAAAATAGGATCTGACACCTCATGCAAATTGTCTCCCGAGATGACAATTTGCATGACGTGTCAGATCCTATTTTTTAGGGAAAAATATCAACATAGTTTGTCCTCTGCTGAATTTGCCCAGAGCATGGTAAGTGTTAGGAAAAATGCGGAAGTTTTGGCAGGTAAAATTGCTAATCATGCAGAAGAAATTCAGATAAATATCAAAAAGAACAATCACTTCACTAAGTAATGACCCTGGATGAACTTACTGGCCATAGTTATTTTAATTAAAATACCTAGAATGCTGGGCAGGATATTCGGAACTGTTTTTCGTTAAGAAAATGGCAACTTGTGCAAGCTCAGATCAGAAAGCACATGCTTAATTTGGTCAGGGCATGAAAAGTTCACTTTTTCATAGCTACAAGGCCCAGAAGCCCATTATCAGACTAGATGTCCAAAAATACTTTACTGTTTATTCTGACTGGCACAGTGGCCCAGTTGGTAGCGAGCCCGCATTATGGTCGGGAGGCTGCGGGTTCGATGGCCGACCGAGTCATACCAAAGACTTTAAAAATGGTACTAGCTGCTCTTTCGCTTGGCGTTCAGCATTAAGGAAGTAGAGCTAGGAATCAGAACTGGTTAGCCCGGTGTCAGTATAATGCAACTGGGTGGAATATCATGTCATGTGTCTGGTGCGTGATGTTTCAGTGAGGCAAGAGGTTTTTTTTTTTTTTTTACTTTTTTACAAGAATAAGATTTTTATTTGAATATTCTGTTACAGAAATGGTCTATGCGTGTTATTTAGTATTTTTGTTCATCATGTACATATTAATTTTGTGCATATTTGTAGTTTACTGGTCAACACATAAAACTAACACAGAAATGACACAACAGAAGTTTCATCCTAGTCCATAAAATAACATGGAAAGTGGCTATAACTCATTTATTCCTTCTATCATCATTCCTTTGTTTTAAAAAATATTATATCTCTACCTGTACCAGTCTCTTGGCAAATTCAGCAGATGGGAAATTTGTGATATGTTTTCTTGCTTTTCCCTGAAAACAGGACTTGATATTTCATGCAGACTGTCTCCACTGGGGACAATTTGCATGAAATGTCAAAATCCTGTTTCCTGGGAAAAAACGAGAGAAATATTTCAAACTGTTGTCTAATTTTACCCAGAATGCTGAGCATTAAAGAACCCCATTTTTTGATAGACAATGATATTTTTGCATTCCAATCTGACATTAAAGGGCAAATATAAAGGTTTTAATTCTACTAAATATTTAAGGGCACTTCAGTAAGGAGGTGACTGCCGAAAACCGCATCAAATTATCTTAAACGGTTTCTGAAATATTGCGATTTGAAATTTGATATTTAACATCCAAGAGGATTGAATTCAGGCTGCCTCATTAATATTCATGAGCCTTTTTATGACATCATAAGGGAACAGTAAAATTTTAAACTTTTTTAAATTGCCAATATTTTTTGCTCTTTAATCTGCATCAATTCAGTTTTCATATTGTTTAATTTATTCAGCTCCTTTAAACTAATATACATCGGAATTTAGCTCTTATTTTCCGTTTAAAGTGTTACATTTCAAATTTAAAAATTTCATTTAAATAATTTAAAATCCAGTTACAATGCTTAATGATTAGCCAAAATTGACTTTTTTGTTTTTCATTTATATGATATACACCCAAAATTCACTATTATTAAAAAAAAAACTTACAAAAAATTATATATTAGTCAAGTTTTAAACATTTTAAAATTTAGCTTTAAATTTAAATAACAGATTAAATTTTGAGTTAAATTCTCTATTCATGGGCTTATTTGTGGACAGAGACCAATTTCAATAATGGTTAAGGAGAAAAACTGTGTAGCATATAAGGAAATGCAGAATATTCCTGTTTAAAATTTCAATTTAAAATCTTAGTTCCACTATGACATCACAGAATATTGCATTGTGGGCCTTAATCAATACACAATCCAAGGGAGGTTACTCTAACAGGAAAAAAGGTAGGTATCGTAAATTAATCACCATAACTTTTGATTGGATTGGAATTTTTTGATGGGGTTTTCAACAAAATAATTCTCTTAAAGCATTCTATCAACACCCTGAAAACCAGGAACATTTTAAATTTCTTTATATGTGCCCTTTAAGTCACTTCTTAAGATTTATAGTGGATAAATTTTATTATGTAAAGCACTCAAATTCAAATTTGTAACTGTATCTGATATGACCAGTCAGTCACCTGATAAGATCTGTCAATCATCTGATAATACCTGTCATTCATCTTGCATATCACATTACCTAAAAATATCTGACCAATGAAATTGCACAGCTGAAAAGCTCTACCTTCGATTTGTTAAAAAAAAAAAGAAATCTGCAAGCAAAGCCTAATTAGTATTCCAAATCAATAGTTTAAAAACATTTTTTTTTTCAGTTTTGCAGCTATCACGGTAAAAAAAAAACAAAAAACAAAAAAACAATAACAAAACAACAAACAAACTAAAAAAAAATAATGGCACCAAGTGAGTCACTGGAAGAAACAAGGACTTTGAAAGAAGTAAAAAAAACTAGAGCTGGTGTTTGTAAAACACTATGCCCCCAACTGCCTGACTCTAACACTGTTTGACTCCAACACTGCTTAGCCATGACGGTAACAACAGTACAAATATATGATTTCAATGTTATTTTATCAAAGGGAAATAACTCTAAAATAGGAGATGATTGGGATAAGAAAAAAATACAGATCACCTAGTTTTTCATGAGGAATCAAAACATGGAATTTCAAAACATTAGCATACATGGTTCTAAACTTATGCTATACACAATAAAGCAACGACATTAAATGGCCAGAAATTGCGAAGGGCCATAGCTCCATCATTTCATTTAATTGGTTCAAAATTTATTCAGGTGATCTCCTCCTCAATCCCAATCAGTATACCAAATATCATGGCTCTGGCTTAAATACTTTTTGAGATATCTTGCTGAAAAAGTCAAAATGCCTAGAACTACAAAGGGCCATAACTACATCAATTTTTCATGGAATTCCCTAAAAAACAAACCAGGTAATCTCCACAGCATCCCCAATCAGCATATAATATTTCAAGACCCTAGCTTAAGTGCTTTTCGAGAAATCTTGCTGACAAGGTCAAAATAAGCAGAACTGCAAAGGGCCGTAACTTTATCAATATTTTCATGGAATTCTCTCAAAATATAATCGGGTAATTTACACATCATTCCCACTCACTATATCGAATTTCAAGAACCCAGCTTAAATACTTTTCAAGATATCTTGCTCACAAGATTTAATTCTGATTTTTTTCAAAGGGGAATAACTTTAAATAAACATGCTAGACAAGAAACAAAATAGGGGTCAGCTATTTTTTCATTGGGAACCCAAATATAAAATTTCAAAACCCTAGTGTGCAGGGTCCTTAAGATATGGCATGCACAAAAAAAGCTTAATGAACGGACAAACAGTCGGATGGACAAATGAAGGCAAAATAATATGCCCCATCAATTTCATTCGAAACTGGGGGCATAATCAGGTCATATACTCATCGCTACCAATCTATTCATCAAGTTTCAAGGCTCCAGCTTCAATAGTTTTTGAGATATTTTGTTCACAAGGGAAACATGCCCAAATTTACAAAGGGCCATTACTTACGAAATATTTTTCAGAATTTACAAAAAAATTAATCAGGTCATCTACTCATCATTACCAATCAATTCACCAAGTTTCAAGTCTCTAGCTCTAACGGTTTTTGAGATATTTTGCTGACAAGATAAAAATGCCCAAAATAACAAAGGGCCATAACTCAATAAGTATTTTTCAAAATTTAGTCGAAAGTTAATCAGGTCATCTACTCATCACTACAAATCCATTTACTAAGTTTCAAGGCTCTAGCTCTAACAGTTTTTGAGATATTTTGCTGACAAGATAAAAATGCCTAAAATTACAAAGGGGCATAACTCAAGAAGTATATTTCAAAATTTCTTCAAAAGTTAATCAGGTTGTCTACTCATCACTACCAGTCTATTCATCAAGTGTCAAGGCTCTAGTTCCAACAGTTTTTGAGATATTTTGCTGACAAGGTAAAATTGCCCAAAATTACAAAGGGCCATAACTCATGAAGTATTTTTCAGAATTTCTTCAAAAGTTAATCAGGTCATCTACTCATCACTGCAAATCCATTTACTAAGTTTCAAGGCTCTAGCTCTAATAGTTTTTGAGATATTTTGCTGACAAGATAAAAATGCCTAAAATTACAAAGGGGCATAACTCAAGAAGCATTTTTCAAAATTTCTTCAAAAGTTAATCAGGTTGTCTACTCATCACTACAAGTCTATTCATTAAGTTTCAAGGCTCTAGCTCCAACGGTTTTTCAGATATTTTGCTGACAAGGTAAAAATGCCCAAAATTACAAAGGGCCATAACTCATGAAGTATTTTTCAGAATTTCTTCAAAAGTTAATCAGGTCATCTACTCATCACTACAAATCCATTTACTAAGTTTCAAGGCTCTAGCTCTAACAGTTTTTGAGACATTTTGCTGACAAGGTAAAATTGCCCAAAATTACAAAGGGCCATAACTCAAGAAGTATTTTTCAAAATTTCTTCAAAAGTTAATCAGGTTGTCTACTCATCACTACCAGTCTATTCATCAAGTTTCAAGTCTCTAGCTTTAATAGTTTTTGAGATATTTTGCTGACAAGATTGCATCCATATTTTTTCAAAGGGCCATAACTCAGAAAAGGGGCATAATCCTGTCAAGAAAAAAAATATGTGTCAGCTATTTTTTCATGAGGAATCCATATATGAAATTTCAAAACAGTAGCATTCACGGTTTTAAAGTTATGCTATGCATCAAAAAGCGTGATGAACGGACGGACGGACGGACGGACGAACAACCCAGAAGCAATATGCCCCTCCAACTTCTTTGAAGTTGGGGGCATAAATATACAGTTAAACAATTGTGACCTGTGAGATAGACAACGTAAACATTATTTAGTTTGTTAGTGTGTTTTTTTTTATTATTATTATTATTAAAGATACATATTCCATTGCGTAACATCCTAATGACCCTATTAGAGAAATATGCAGTTAGTTGATCATACATTTGTGGTGACCTATGGCTCTCAAACAGGTAGGAGCCACATATGGAGAAATCAGTTTTTAGCAGATGATAAATGGCTAGAAGTATAAAAACAAAAAAGTTTTTATTCATTTATCCATTTGAAACCATTTTGATAAAGTATAGAATTTGAAGATTAAGAAGTTTCATAAATATGTGTAACCTTTACCACTCTCTGGGCAATTTCAGCAGACAATATATTTGATGATACTTTTCTTATTTTTTCCAGGCAACAGGATTTGACATTTCATGCAAATTGTCTCTAGAGGAGACAGTTTTCATGAAATGTCAAATCCAGATTTCTGGGGAAAATAAGAAAACTATTTCAAAATGTTATCTTCTGAAAATTGATGTTTAGCACTCTCTGGGCAATTTCAGCAGACAATACATTGATGATATGTTTATTTTTTTTCAGAAAACAATTTGACAATTGGAGACAATTTGCATGAAATGTCAAATCCTGTTTCCTTGGAAGATAAGAAACTATTTCAAAATGTCTGCTGAAAATTGATGCTTAGCACTCTGGGAACAAATTTCAACAGACAACATTTAGAAATACTTATTTTTCCCAGAAAACAACAAGCTGTTTTTTTTGAGAAAAGTATCATCAATTTGTTATCATCTGCGGAATTAGCCCAGAGAGTGATAAAGGTTGTGCACTGATGGGCGGACAGCCATTCTAAATTACATCTGTGAGATCTTAAAATAAACCGTGGGATAACTTTCAAAACTGAAAATTATCCCATGGTCCAGCTATGGTATAATTTTCGGTTATTGAAAATGAACTTTAGTTTTTTTTTTTACATAGAGACAATACCATGGTTCGTGAGCATGTATGATACGATAATGCAGATCATCTACAACAAGAGCTATTTCATGCTAATGTTCGGAATTTAGGCTACTATGTGATGTTAAGGGTAATCACAAGCCTAATATAAGGTGCCCAAATAAATATTCTTGTATTTTCCACATGACACATCCAGCTGCGAGATCACTGACAATGCTGAGACCTAATAGGACATAAAAACCAAAGAAAAAAAATCAGTGAAAATTAGCATTTTAAATGTTTGCACGGAAAAAATTGTTGTGTTCAAAGTGGCTCAAGCATTCCTAAGCAAGTTTATCTTATTGAAATTTTAACTGAAATGTACTCTAATACATGATGTAATTTTCCTGAATTTTTGGACCAACATGTCTGGGTAAACAGTCCAGACCAAGATCACAGAGGAGCAGCTTCATCTGTGTCTACACTGTTTGTCACTCCGTATACATCAGATTGGACCTCTTGTTCTAAGCTAAGCCCATCATGTTCAAATTTAAGGATGATTTCAAGGAATTTTTCTGGTGTGCAAAATATTGGGATTTTTATAGGTAATGTATGCAAAAATTTTGGCCCTCACATGAACTTTTACAAAAATACAGCTTTAATTTCTTGTCACTTCAGTAACTGGTATAATTCAATAAAACAGGAATAAATGAATGAAAAATATTTTAAGACAATTTACAGATCACAGTTTTATAAATAAAAAAAAAAATGGGTGGGTAATTGTCCGCTGTTAGGTTAAAGACACAATTTGGATTGCATAACACCATAATGACCATAAACAGATAAAGATAAGATATCCTTGGTGACTTTGGCCACCCTTATAGGTAGGGACGTGATAAGGGGAAATTATTGATATCAGCGAAGTTTATGATCAAGACAGAGAAACAGATAAGGTGGGTAATTAGGTGATAATTTGATGTTTTTTTCTTTTTATTCAATAAAATATAGCTGGTTGTTTTCATTAGAATAACCTCTCCAAGGAAGTTCTAATGAATACCCACAACCTATTTTATGGAGAAGTACAGACACTTATGCCTTTATATGCCAGTTTATCACAAATGCCCTTTTTATCTGGTTCTTGTATGCATAAATTTCTATAAATTTCCAGTATAACTAATTTAGTAGCTTTGTCAAACTAAAAGATAATCACTGAAAAGGGTTTAATAAATAAATCCATTGTTCAGGAAAAGCATAATTTTGGAGCACTTTTTTTTTTCTTCGGACAGACATTTGAGAATTATCGTCTACCATACCACGCTATGGGCAGTTTCAGCAGACAACAAATTAAGATTTTTCTTATTTTCCCCATAAAATAGGATTTGAAATGTCAAATCCCATTTTCTGTGAAAAATAAATAAAAAAAATCTTTATTCTTCTTTCTTTCCCAGCAGTTCAATGCCTTTCTACTTGCAGTAAAGAATGATTGATTATTAATGTTTGAAAGTACTGGAAAACATGTTGTGTCATAAAAATGCAATATACAACGGAAAAATTTTACAGTTTTTGGCAGATACTAAAGAAACAAATCACGTTAATTTCTGCAAAATAACATGTACCCTCAGTGAAGACTTGGACCAGCCTGTGCATCCCACAGCCTGATCAGTCTGTGTTATTTGGACAGAGGTTTTTCAAGAACTAATGCAGCAAAATATCAGTGTTTTGTCATATCACATGGTAAAAAGAAAAGAATTTTTTTCAATTGACTTTTTTGTCTTCTTAATGATAACAATATTCAGGCCGATTACTACACTGTGCAGTTAGGTTTTTCAAAATGACCAGAAGAAAAAATATTGTAAAATATCCACCTGATAAAAACAGTTTAGACAAAGATCAGCAGTGGACTTCATAATAGGATAATTTAATGATGCTTATGTGACATTTGTTTCCGATATTCTTTATAAAAGCATATGTTGTTGGTACTGATTTGAATCAAGACAATTCAAATGAGCACCAACAACATATGCATACATGCCATTAGCTGTTGACAGAAATCTGTGAGATTTTGCAAATTTTTAGGGGAGATTTGATGAAATTCTGTGAGATTTTTGTGAAAATCACTTTCAAGCTTACATAAGTAAGACAAAAGCCATTATTTTAATGAATTAAGCTTGGGACAGCCATGTAAATGTGTGATTTATTTCCAGTTCTTCAAAAAATAGCTTATTAAATGGTATGAAAAATCTGTGAGATTTGAAAATCTTACCGGAAACAGGGTCCAGATGGGCCAAAATTCTGTGAGATTTTGTCTCACAGTGTGAGGTATGGCATGTATGCATATGCTTTTATTTAAAGCAGATAAAATTACTTGGCTGTAATGTGAAACTACGAAATGTTTGACTGTACACTTATGAGGGAGTGTGCGGTAATATGGTATGTTGGAGTTTTAGAGTTACCAATACCTAAATAAATAAATGTTATTGTAGAATATATTGTTTTTGTTTTATTTCATTCATCTCAGCAGAAATATGTCAAGTCCAGACAAAATATATAAATTTCAGCAAATGCTAATTTTTAGCTCGCCTGAACAACGTTCACGGATAGCTATTGTACTACCCTTGGCATCCATTAATGTTAAAGTTTTTGCTAAAGCTTTTAAGATCTCATTATCTAATCTTATCACCGATTTGATTCATCATTGGTATGATTATACATATTGATTCAAACTTTTGCGCAGTGCCATGCCCACCACCCTAGGTCATGTCAAGGTCTTAGACTTAAAATTTTCAGGTTAAAAATTTACGCCAAAGTTTTTAGGACCTTATTATTTTTTTATTTGATTGACAAGCGCAAGTTCAGGTGAGCTATCCTGTCTGGCGACAGGTCTTGTTATCGGGACACGTGGAGCTTGCAGGGGTATTTTTCTTATTTTCTGCTCAAAAATTGATTGTGGGTACTCCTCAAAATTGCCACAATGAAGAGCAAAAACAAGAATAAATATCACAAATTATTATCTGATAACTGTCACTCCTAGAGCCATGAAAAACATAAGTATTAAATGTTATCCTCTTGCAATGGTTACATGTCTAAATTGACTCTTTGAATTATTAAATATGTCACTTTGGTGAACTTAGTTACCATAAAGATCCTAAAAATTGGGATGCATTGGGCAGGTGATGTAATTGTTCTTGAGTTTGAACAAGTAAATTTTACCACATAATAAAATGTCAAAAGGCTGAGAAAATATGGCAAATAGTGTAGACCTTAATCAGAGCAGTTTGATCAGAGTAATCTGATCTGGACTTACTTATTTGTTCATGCATTTCTGTCTTAAATTTTATGAACTAAACGGTATCAGCAAAATGTATTGTCCAAACGGTAAAATGGTCCAAAATGGTCACTTTTGTCCAGATACTATTTCATTGAATTAATTCTATCATGTTATTTGAGTGTCCTTGATGAACGCTTAGCACTCTGGGTAAAATTTTCAGCAGATGACAGTAAAACTCCATTCACTCCTTATTTTCTCTACTTGTTTATTTATTTATTTATTTATTTTCTGTTTGCAATAAGCTTTCACCTTTTTTGACTGATCGTTTTCAAAAAAAAAACAAACAAAAAAAAAACCATCAAAAATAATAAAAAAAACTACAAAACCAAAAAAAAAACCAACATATTTGCATTCTTTTATCAGAAGACAGAATAGTTTTGAAAAATAATACTTTCGAAAGTTGAAAAAAGATAAAAGTGACGCATATTCCTACATGCTTAAATTAATTAAATCTATCTACAAACAATTTTCCAACAGGTAAAAATCCAAGGAATACACCCCCATTTTTCCAATTTGGAACTAGTTGGATTTTCCAATTTCCAATAATCCAACTGTTTTTTTTCCAAGGATTACACCTACCCTAAGTATTCAGCGATTGCTATTTTAATCCTTACCTTGATTTAAGCTTGATCCTCGCAGCTAGCGCCTTGAGTTTGACCGGCGCGGGTTTGGGATGAGCGGTTTGGTAGATCTAATCCCTTTTTGTCGTGAAATATGACTCGTACATGTCCCAGCTTGACTTTAAACTCATATCTTACGATTGTTTATCTCTACACATGAAAAGTGTGTTTATCCGATACGCCTATGGGCAGACACAACTACATAGAATTTGGTTGGGACACGGAAATGAATCCGTTGTTGACTATGCATTATTGGCCTCCCAACAGGCACACAACGTTGATTCAACGTCATGATGTTGAACCAACGTTCTTGCATAAAATCCTATGAACATAGCTATTATTCTTGAATGGACCAGAAGCCGTGTTCGGGGTCCCCTAATTAGCGAAATGGAGGGTTTTTTTACGAAATGGACGAAATGGAGATTTTTTTTTTTTTTTTTTTTACGAAATGGAGCCACACAAAATATTTATTACAAACCTGTATGTTATTGCTATTTTTTTTTTTTTTTTTTTTTTTTTCATTAATTATCGAAGAACAATTAACGTTAATGACATATTTTATCTGATATTCTGATTGATAGAAGCGAAATAGGTAAGAAATGTATTTTTTTACGTGGCGAAATGGATTTTTAACGAAATGGGGATTTTTACGAAATGGATACATGTTAAACTAGCAATTGTTTTTTTGTTGTTTTTTTTTTTTATTAATTATCAAAGAACAAATAAGGAAAATGACATATTTTATCTGATTTTCTGAACGAAGTGGAGTTTTTTAATGATATGGAGTTATTTACGAAATGGAGCAACAAAACTTTTATATACATCAAACGTGTGTTTTTGCTAGTTCTTTTTTCATTAATCATTAGACATTACAAAAACACGCCTATTAAAATACATGTATATGGAAAATTTCATCTCCCAAAACTGAAAATTTTCAGATAAAAAATTCTGAAATTTTTCATATTTCTGCTCAAAACATAGATTGTGGGTACTCGTTAGAACCGCCTCGGCGAGGCGGTTCTAACGAGTCCCCACAATCAATGTTTTTGAGCAGAAATAAGAAAAATAATGTATACCCCTGTAAACCCCAGTTTTACTGTATAAAAGTGGGGTTTAAGGGGGGTAAAATTATATAGGTATGTTTTCGTGATGGACAGTCAAGGAAAATAACATTTCTATCTTGTTTGCATATAATTTTCTGAATCATAATTGAAAGGGGAAAGAATTTTACACTTACATTTTTTTTTTTTTTTTTTTTTTTTTTCTTGTTTGTTTTGTTTTACGTTACGAAATGGAGGCATGGAGGCAGAAGTCTTTCTTTTCTATGTATGAGCTTATTGTTACGAAATGGAGCCATAAAATGTCACATTTCCAACTACAAATTGCATCTAATGCGACCCCCAAGAAATGGACCAGCCTGCGCATTTGCGCCGTCTGCTCAGAGTCTTTGCTGTTCGCTGTGCATTCCTTCAGAATTTTCAGAATTTTTACTAGTGATACGTCTAATGACATTCATTAACCAGGAATGAATGTCATTAGACATTCTTAGGATCCTGTACCAGAATATGTGGCTGCTGCTGATGCTAACCACGCCAAAATGTTTTATATTAAAAATAAAGTAAAATCGTGTTTAATATTGCTTTTGTTGTCTGATCTGATATAAATCATGAAAACAGAATAAGAGTTGCAAACAAAGGGGAAACATGCTCCATTTCGTAAAATATAAACTCCATTTCGTCACTGATATTACATACGGAGTGGAGCTATATCTTCTCTGTTATTTATAAAATATGATTCTAATAAAATAAAATCATGTTCAATATTGTTTTTTTACAGTCTGATATGATATAAATCATGAAACTATAATAAAAGTTGCAAACAAGGGGGAAACATACTCCATTTCGTAAAATAAAAACTCCATTTCGTCACTGATATTACATATGAGTGGAACTATATCTTCTCCATTGTTTATAAAATATGATTCTAATAAAGTAAAAACATGTTTAATATTGGTTTTGTAGTCTGATATGATATGAATCATGAAAATAGAATATAAGTTGCAAACAAGGAGGAAACATGCTCCATTTCGTAAAATAAGACTCCATTTCTTCATTGGTATTACATAAGGAGTGGAACTATATTATCCTCTCCGTTGTTTATAAAATATGATTCTAATAAAGAAAAATCATATTTAATATTGCTTGTATAGTCAGATATGGTATAAATCATAAAAGCAGAGTAAAAGTTGCAAAAAGGGGAAAAACATGCTCCATTTCGTAAAATAAAACTCTATTTCGTCACTGATTTCACATAAGGAGTGGAACTATATTTTCTCCGTTGTATATAAAATATGATTCCAATACAGCAAAATCATATTTAATATTGTTTTTACAGTCAGATATGATAGAAATCATGAAAACAGAATAAAAGTTGCAAAAAGGGGCAAAAAATGCTCCATTTCGTAAAACAAAACTCCATTTCATCCATTTCGTAAAAAAAAAAGTCCATTCCTGTATTTAGGGGAACCGGCCGTGTTCAAACAACAAAACCCATGTTCAAATCATGAAATTCATGTGCTGTTTGAAAATTGATTTGAACGTTTGATATCTCAAGATGGACATTGCTTTGTTGACGTTACGTTGAGCGATGTAACGATATCGCCCTGAACGTAGCATTTTAGGATTTTATGATGTCGTCAGATCGCAACTGGCTTGATTGTAAACAACATTCTGAACTAGCCGCCATGTTGGTTTGCCGTTGCATTTGAAGACTTAATATGCATTTTTTATCATTATCTTGTGAGGGTGGGGTGGGGGGATAATCTGAGGGTAACTGTGGTAAGGGTGTGCAAGCCAGTATTTCGAAACCTACGCCATCCATATACCTGGCCTTTGAAAAAAAAAAAAGGACACATTTATACACTTAGTCGTCCAAAATGTTGACCTATTCATATACATATTTGATTTTATACCCCTCTATTGCTGGTAGTTAGACAAATAACACGGTCAGTTCATTGAATACCAAGATAACAAGCAACTTGTTATCGAATAATCTCTGATTGTTAAATATACGCATATACTGGGATGTCAGAAAAGTGGGGCTTTTCACATACAGTTATAGAAAAATGGGGTCAGTCATGTACTTTTTGTTGAATATATCTGGCAGCGCTGAAAAAGGGGGCCATTCGGCACGCACATCCGTATTATGCCATATAGAAGTCACTCACCGCCCAACCCCCCCCCGCCCCCCCACCCCCCCCCCACCCCTTCCCGGCAACCCGAGGTTTATATGGAGCTTTGGGGCGTTTTCGTCGCAATTTGCCGTTGGAATCGTAAGTTATGCAAGAACAACGATCATCCATGGCTATACGACAATAACTTTTGCCGGGTCCCTCGGAAGATATTTGAACACTCGGACTAGCGGCCTCGTGGACAAACATCTTCCGCGGGACCCGGCAAATCTTAATGCATGAAAAACCAGGGTGATCGCTATATTGTTTCAACGTTGTGTGTCCGCTGGGTTTATGCTTATCTGTTTACAATAAAAACACCGGGACAACATGTAGCTGCATTGGTGCATCTTCAAAAAAGAAGATAAGATCGAAGAATAGCAGATTATTTATTATTTTTGCTTCAGTATTATAGTAGAGATTTAGCAGAGATTCTTAAAACGAAGCCCACTTTACACCCGAAACTTTGACAGATGTTAAAGTCACACTCCACTCTATAACGTTGGATACGAACTGATATGTAGAATTCCGCCGCTGTACGGGGCTTCCTTTGCACGAAAGCTAGCTTCTCATTATCATTTAGTTATACCGCAATATAAATTTATGGAATGGAGTGTCCCTTGGACGCAAAAGTCCTGCTCAAATTGTCCGGGTGCATATGCGCATGCTGACCTGGAACTTTGGAGGTCTTCTGTTTTATTGAACGCCGTTCCTTATTTTTTCTTCTGTAAAGAATCAAAGACCTTGATCAGACTTCACAGATGAACATGCATGCACATGCTGATTAGATGTTTAGCTGGTCAGATGTTTCTTTGGCATCACTATGTTTCATTTAAGTTTATTTATTTTTATCATTATATTTCACTTACGTTTATAAGTTTATAAGATCCGGTGGGGATCGAACCCTTGACCTCCTGATCATCAATCGAACACGACATGCCTACTGGCTCTTATCTATGCCTCTACCATAACATTAACCAAGTATTTCAAACCACATTGATTGTGTTGGGGTTTAACGACACGTCAACCCTTGAGGGTCATTTTGTGTCGTCTCCCAGAGAAAGGGAGAAAAGAGATAGAAGAGAGAGTAGAGGAGATGAAAGAGAGGGACAGGGAAGAAAGAGGAACAGGAATGAAAGTGAAGAAACAGAAGAAATAAAAACATTCCCCTTCTACCCTTACCCACTACAAGGATAGCAGGCCTTGCCCAACTGTAAGCCAATATCAGTTTTTTTTTTTTTTTTTTTTTTTTTTGATTTGGGTTTTACGGCCCTTTCAAGAATATTTCACTTATATCGAGCCGATCGTTCATCGAAGGTGGGCGAAAACCGGAGTACCCGGAGAAAAACCACCTGACCATCCGTAAGCAGAACTTGGCTTTCCCACATATGACCCGAGCTAGGCTCGAACCACAGCGGTGAGAAACCTAATGGATTAAGAGTCAACTCTCTTATCCACTAGGCTACGGGGGCCCGCCGCCAATATCAGTTGGACGCCCCAGTGATGTAAGATACACAGCACCTTCGCACCACCCGACCACCCCCATTTCAAACCACATACTCAAGAATGTGGCTTAGAAATTCATTCAGGGGAGGTAACTAGAAAACAACCACAGCAGTGGTCCTCTCTCTTGCATGTGACACACCTACTGGTCGTTACCAATGCCTCTACCAAACATTATCAAAATATGTCTAAGGGTATCAAAGTTATGGAGCGCACAAGATTTTAGCTTCAGGGAGATAACTACATAACGAAGAAGAAAGTAAGAGTTGTCTCTCTTGCATGTGACACGCCTACTGGTCCTCCTCTTCATTTCTACCAAATATTATCTACTAAATAACAAAGAAAGTGAGAGTTAATTTTAACTAAATAACAAAGAAAGTGAGAGTTGTCTCCCTTGCACACAACAGGCTTCTGGTCCTCTTCATTATCAAAATATGTCTAAGGGTATCAAAGTTATGGAGTTAAAGCAGAAAATTTTGGCTTCAGAAGATTTTAACTACATAACGAAGAAAGTGAGAGTTGCCACTCCTGCAGAAGACTCGCCTACCGGTCCTCCTCTTCATTTCTATCAAATATTATCAAATTACCTCAAACAGTATTGGATTTATTGCCTGCACAAGATTTCGGCTTTAGGGGAGATAAATACTTAACAAAGAAAGTGAGAGTTGTCTCTTGCATGTGACATGCCAACTGGTCCTCCTCTTCATTCCTACCAAATATTACCAAAATATGTCTAAGGGTATCAAACTTATGGACTGCACAAGGATGAGTGCAGTTTTCTGCTTCAGGGGAGATAACTACATAACGATTATTAACGAATAAAGTGAGAGTTGTCTCTCTGGCACAAGACATGCCTACTGATCCTCCTCTTTATCCCTACCAAATATTACCAAATTATCTCGAACAGTATGGGTGTTATGGCCTGCACAAGATTTCGGCTTCAGGAGAGATAACTGAATAACAGACAGTGAGAGTTGTCTCTCTTGCACACGACGTGCCTACTGGTCCTCTTCATTCCCACTTAATATAATTAAAATATGTCTAAGGGTATCAAAGTTCTGGAGCGCACAAGGATGAGTCTACAATTTCTGCTTCAGGGGAGATATCTACATAACGAATGATGTGAAGAGTTCTCTCCTGCACGCGACACACATACTGGTCCTCTTCTTTTCCTTACCAAAAATACTTAAAATAATTTAAGGGCCACCAGTTTTATTTTCCCTTTGGTTATCACTAAAATGCGACCCTCAAGTTTTAAAATTATTTCATGGGCAAAACTGAAAGAATCAGCCCTATTTCAATCAGCTCAACATGTCTGCAACATGTTCAGCTACAAAGGTGTCAGTCAATGGCACCAACAACGCCAGACCAAAAGATTCCAAGAAAAACGGGGATTTCAAAAAAAAAAAAAAAAGATTTTTAAACCCAAAATGAAATTTTTTCACAATACCGGAAAAATTCTTTGTTTAATGAAAACAATACTCTGTCACACTCAAATTCATGCAAACTCAACCTTCCTTTGAGTAAAAGGCACACAGATATGGTCAGAAAAAGAGGCCAACCCTTTGAGAGGCTAAAAATGCCTCGAAAATTCTCCATAGACAACGAATAATCTGTAGAGGGTATCTCTTGCAAGATGTGTGTTTCTTGATAACACATAAGGCTTTCTCTATGATTTATAGTTGGGAGCCCAGACATCACTTCTGACGCTAAAATGTCAATTTTTAATTTTTTGAGTAAAAGGTAGTGTTTTTTGCAAATTTTAAAATGAAAATTTTGATTTCAAAAATTTTTGTTGGAAACACTCCTTTAGGGCTTCCTTTTAAAGAAACATTCAACAATATTTTGATATCTTCTTTGGTTTTGCCCATACACCCGGCCAAAGTTTGTATATATGGAAATTTGCACTATGTGACTCTTAAATTATTTTGTTGAGTTTATTATCAAATTATCTGAAACAGAATGGGAGTTATGGCCTGCACAAGATTTAGGCTTCAGGGGAGATAACTACATAACGAAGACAGTACGAGCTGTCTCTTTTGCACGCGACACACCTACTGGTCCTCCTCTTCATTCCTACCAAATATTACCAAAATATGTCCAAGCGTATCAAAGTTATGGAGCGCACAAGGACGAGTCTACAATTTCTTCTTCAGGGGAGATAACTACATAACGAATAAAGTGAGTGTCTCTCTTGCACGCGACACGCCTTCTGGTCCTCCTCTTTATCCCTACCAAATATCATAAAATTATCTCAAACAATATGGGAGTTATGGCCTGCACAAGATTTCGGCTTCAGGGGAGATAACTTAAAAACGAAGACAGTGAGAGTCGTCTCTCTTGCACGCGACAAGCCTACTGGTCCTCTTCTACATTCCTCCAAAATATCGAAATATGTCTAAGTGTTCAACGAGAGAGAGAGTTTTTAATCCTTACCTTGAATAAGCTTAATCCCCGCAGTTAGCGCCTTGAGTTTGACCGTCGCGGGGTTTGGTAGACCTAACCCCTTCTTATCATGAAACAGGACTCTTGCACGTTCCACGTCAACTCTATACTCTTATTGTATGATTATTTCAGTCTACACATGAATTGTGTGTAATATCCATGTGACAGGGAAGTAATTGTCTGACCTATTGGCGGGCACAACTACACAGAGTTTGGTTGGGACACGGAAGTGAATTCGTTGTTGACTCACAATGCATCCCTGGCCTCCCAGTAGATAATCAACGTTGAAACACCGTCGATGTAACGTTGATTCAATGTCATGACTGCCTAAACGTTGATCTGACGTTGTTTCAACTTGTGTGTCCGCTGGGCTTAGTACTGTGCAGCAATATGCTAGAGTTCATTCAGTGTAAAATGGATTAAAGTAAAAAAAAAAAAGCTGCAGCTAGCGAAATTATGCCATCGAGCATGCGCAAAAGTACTGACTGATTAAGATTATCTTGCATACCCCGCAAAGTCTCATTAGAATGTTTTTTCCTACGTCAATAAATTTTGAGGCCCTCCCAGAGGGAAATAAATGGCATTGTTCCCCTGTTCCACACCAAACCCCTGGGAGGGCCTCAATTCTACATTAACTGGTTCTGTAAGACAACGAGGACAGTATGCCCAGCAGGCACACAACATCAAAATGACGTCGTATCAACGTCGATGCGACGTGATCACGTCGCATCGACGTTGATACGACATCATTTTAACGTTGTGTGCCTGCTAGGTGGTTGCGCAGGATGATCAGACTCTTCATTGTCTTCACACCGAAGACACATTTTCGCTGGACTCGTTTTTTTGTTGGTTTTTTTTTCTGTCTTTTTTTTCCAAAACATCCTTTCATATTCGACGAATTTGCTATATCAATACATGTATCACCGGCATACCCAAAATATTAAAGACGGACGGACAGACGCTATTAATTATAAAATGTCCCTTAAACTGATCCGAGTTCGGTGACTGACAAAAACTATATTCGTCCCCCCTCAACTTATCTGAAGTTCGGGATATAAAAGTAAACAAAGCATACGTCAAGTTTTTAGCGCTGACATAAGGGGCGGGATACTATTCTGGTATGTTTTTTGCCGTTCACAACTTTTCTGACTTACGGTATGCTTCAACGCACACCAACCCCTTCGGAATTTGACTGACTGAGTTCAGGTTTTTTACGGCCTAGACAACCCATTAGGGTCATGTTGCGCCGGTCAGTTTACTGAACCACACTTTTCCTGGGCATATTAGCCCTCTTAGCGGTTAACCAGTACTTTTGCACATTCTCTCTACAGACGCCAACCCCTTCTGAATTTGACTGAGTTCACGTTTTACGACCCAGTCAACCGATTAGGGTCATGTTGCGACGTTAAGTTTACAGAGCCACACTTTTCCTGGGCAGATTAGTCCTCTTAGCGGTTAACCAGTACTTTTGCAGATTGTTTCTAGACACCATTCCCTTCTGAATTTTGACTGGCTTCAGGTTTTACGGCCCAGTCAACCCATTAGGGTCATGTCGCGGCGGTTAGTTTATTGTACCACACCTTTCCTGGCCAGATTAGTCCTCTAAGCGGTTAACCAGTACTTGTGGCCTTGTGACACCATTCCCTCCTGAATTTTGATTGAGTTCAGGTATTACGGCCAAGTCAACTCATTAGGGTCATGTCGCGCCGAAGTTTACCGAGTCACACTTTTCCTGGACAGACTTCGTCCTCTAAGCAGTTGCCCATTATTTCTGCATATTCGCTCGCCAGAAACTGACAACTGCCCTTCTTGAATCAGCAGAAGGGCAAAAATGACCGAAGAAAATATTTCATGATCAATCTTCTCGAAAAAATGTTGCCGGACCCGGCGGGAATCGACCCTTGACCTCCTGATTACCAATCGGACATGCATCCTACTGAGCCATCGGGGCCGGCCGAGCCCTTTCTGAAAAGAGGTCGACTTTCAAAGGAAAGAATTTGCTCCCAGAGGAAGCAAATTCTTTTCTTTTATAGAGTAGATCACTTTGCAGAAGGGAGATAAAAACACTTTGACAAGAGTTACCTCCCTTGTAAGTATATCATTTCCTCTTAAGCGACTAAGCTCTTGTTCCAACAGCTTATGTAACCCATTTACGTCAAGAGGACGCTTCTACCACAACTCTTTCGACCCGGTCTATTTCCGATAGAAGGGTGTCTAGTTTTTTTGTTTTGTTTTTTTTTTTTGTTTTGTTTTTTTAAATCCTGTATTTAATGCAAACGGTTGTTGACCCTGATCAGACGCCACGTTCTGCGATGTCTGATCTGGGTCTGCACTGTTTGCCAGTTACCCGTTTGGAGGTTTCCGGACTATAAAGGGTTTGAAAAAATTAAACAGTTACAGTAACACTGCTCAAATTATTTCTCTACATCAATGTAACTACGTACAATGTTCATTTCCGCCTTAAAACACGACGTTTGTGCCACAAATGCTAAATGGGCTTTTGTTTTTGAAAATGCAAAATATTACTCTCTTTTCTAACAACTGTGGTCAAATATTGATTATTACATGCAAAGGAAAATGAGTTTATATGTAAAATAGCTTAGAAACACGACAAAATGGCATACTATTCCCAGAGGCAAAAATAAGTATGCAGGTAACTCACTTTTGTTTTGTCATACTTAACAAATTCGCATAAATATAGTAAAACTGGGGTTTACAGGGGTATACATTATTTTTCTTATTTCTGCTCAAAAACATAGAATGTGGGTACTCATTAGAACCGCCTCAGCGAGGCGGTTCTAACGAGTACCCACAATCTATGTTTTTGAGCAGAAATATGAAAATATCAAAGTTTTTTTATATGAAAATTTTCAGTTTTTGGAGGTGAAATTTTCTATATATTTGAATATGCGTGTTTTCGTAATGATTTTCAAGAGATTATAATAAAGAACAGTAAATTGGAATGGTTTGAAACAAATACGGGGTCTGAATCAGTATTTGCATGAGTAGCTTCCCTTTAAACATGCATTTTGGACAAATGGAGATTGCATTTTAGTGCATTCACTTTTGAATGTATCACGAAGTTACGTGTCAAATTTCTGTACCAAGGAACTGATGGTCTTTGTTATTTTTGTTGTTGTTGTTGTTGTTGTTTTGTTGTTTTTTTTTTACATTTACGGTCGTCTTCTGGTAGATTGCACTGAGTTTCTATGGGACGTTTATTGACAATTTTCTTTTCAATAAACTGTTTTAGGAGATTTGAACTGCCTTTAGCGCAAAGACGCCAAGCCTAGCAATAAATAAGTCTTGAAAATTCAAAATGAAAACGTCCAAACCAATTGAGATGTAAACTTTAATTTCCTATATTTTTCATTCAAGGGGAGATATCTGAAGACGATAAGACATTAAAATTTGGTTTGAATCCGTTTGATGGGGATTTCGGATTAAATAATGACACTGTTTTACTTACAGACATTTGTGCACGACATTTTTGGAATCCAAAATTTCATTTATCTTATATGAAACCACTTATGACTGGAAATACTGATTTTAATTGAGCTCCATTACTCCATAATGAATGACTGCAAAGAATTATGTTTTGTATTTTACAAAGCTAGACGTTTGGCAAAATGAGCATGAAACATTTTAACGCAAATACTTACATTCGAGCCTGTATTCAAAAATAAAAACTGCATACTTTTTTTATTGCCTTTGAGTTTTTATCATTTGAGAAAAGCAAGTAAGTTGCCCATTCGAACATTCCGACCTTTTTTAGAGATGTCCAAAGAGATTAAGATTTTATTTCACTCTTAAAGCAATAAGCAAAATTGTGGTAAACGATATTGTTTTTGTTTTTTGTTGTTTTTTTTTTTTTTTTGAGAAAATAAAGCTTGACATTTCGTGTTAGCAGATGATTCACGTGAAATACCGAATTTTTATTTCTCTGAAAAAAAAAAAAAAAAAAAAAAATGCCTCTCGCTGCAGTTTTGATTAGCGGCTTTAAAGGTTACATCACGAAAACATGCCTATATAATTTTGATCCCATTAAACCCTACTTTTATATAGTAAAACTTGGGTTTATCGGATATATATATTATTTTCCTTATTTTGCTAAAAAAAAAACAGGTTGTGGGTACTCGTTAAAACGCCTCGTCAAGGCGGTTCTAACGAGTACCCACAATCTGTTTTTAGCAGAAATATGAAAATATCAGAATTTTTATCAGAAAATTTTCAGTTTTTGTTTTTTAAATTTTCAATACATTTGAATAGGCGTGTTTTCGTAGTGACTAGAAATGTGTCCAAAGGTTATGAATGCTCCCGCATGAAAAGCAAACGCAAAATTGCTAACACCAGACGCGGACGGGGACGTGCGGACAGGGGTAACACTGTGTGCCCTTCCCTTCGCATGGCAGGGGCATAATAAAAATGACTCTCTAGGCCCTCAGTTCTGCTGTACCGGTGTCTTCGGTCTTCCAGTATGACTGTGACTTGGCTCATATAAAACAGCTAAGAGATCGTTAGCTGTTCAAGTTATCCTTGGTACGAATTAATGACATAAGTCACTTAACCCTTAAAGCGCCAAGAAAATCTGCATCTGAAAGTGTCGTCTGTTTATGTCGTCTGCTGAATATTCTTACAAACTTTTCAAACCTATTTTTGCATACAGGCAAACAGTGTGGAGCCAAATCAGACTGCTCCTGCTCCTAAAGGAACAGTCTGATCTGGGTCCACACTGTTTGCAGAAGTGACTTTTAAAGTAACCAGCAGAAGACAAAGCAGACGACAATAGTTGTGATTGGCGCTTTAAGGGTTAAAGCCTGTAGAGCCTTCAGCGCCGTGTTTGACTGTAAACATCAAAATGACTAGGGAGTGTGTGTGTGTGTGTGGGTGGGGGGGGGTGGGGGGGGGGCGGGGTGGAGACATTACCTGTATTCGTCATGTTCATTATGATAATGATCATTCGATGTCATATTGTTCTTGCTACCACTATTATTATTACTGCTAGTTCTACATCTTGCTATGCATTCCATATGTACAATAATTATATAAAGTATTCGACAGTCCTGACTAAACAGTGTAGTGCCCCAATCAGACACCACGAAAACGCAGGGTCTGCACCGTTTGGCAAAGCAGATCGTAAGTGGACTTGTATAACTTTTATAACAGGTACAAAATTGAATTAATGAATTCGAATATTTAGCGTGACTGTGGTGTTCAGACATGATTATTTGGGTTTTAACGCCCCCTTTGAACATTATTTAAGTCAAATCGCCCAAATTGCCCATATAATATATATATATACTCAACCAAATAATTTAAGGCCCATCAGTTTTATTTATCCTTTGATTATCACTAAAGAGCGATCCTCAAATTTTGAAATTATTTAATGGGCAAAACTGGAAGTCTCAGCCCTGTTTAAATCAGCTCAACATGTTCGCAACATGTTCAGCCACAAAAGTGTCAATGGCACCAACAACGCCAGACCAAAATATTCTAAGAAAATTGGTAATTTCCAAAAACCGATTTTTTACCCCAAAATGAATTTTTTTCATAATACTGGAAAAAAATCTTTGTGTAATGATAACAATACTCTGTCACAACAAAATCATGCAAACTCAACCTTCTTTCGAGTAAAAGGCACATAGATACGTCCAGAAAAAGAGGCCAACCCTTTGAGAGGCTAAAAATGCCTCGCAATGTTCCCCATAGACAACGAATAATCTGTAGAGGGTACCTCTAGCAAAATGTGCGTTTCTTTATAACAAATAAGGCGTTCTCTCTGATTTTGTTCACAGCTGGGAGCCCAGACATCACTTTTGACGCGAAATGTCAATTTTTAATTTTGGGTAAAAAGTAGTGTTTTTGCGAATTTTAAAATGAAAATTTTGATTTCATTTTTTTTCCTTTGAAACACTCCTTTAGGGCTTCCTTTTAAAGAAACCTTCAACGATATTTTGATATCTTCTGTGGTTTTGCCCATACACCCGGCCAAAGTTTGTATATAGTGGAAATTTGCACTATGTGGCCCTTATATTATTTTGCTGTGTAAATATCATGACAGTATCCATTTCAACAGGTCGCACATGTGAAAAAGGTCTTCGTAAAAAACTAAACAGGGGAAGCCTACAGCAGCCTGCACTCGTGCAGTCCAATCAAGCTCTATCGTATATATTCTACAGTGTGGAATGACGTAGTAAGCAGACAATGAAGATCTTGATCAGACTGTGCCCAGCAGGCACATGACGTTAATACAACGTCGTCTCAACGATGAGCCGACGTTGTATAAACGGCATGTGCCTGCTGGGTGGTGATGCACAGGCTGATCTCGACCTTGTGTCTGTATATGTGTCAGACCTTTTTCCCATTTACAGACGCAAAGGACGTCAATATTTGACCAAAATTTGTCCATGAACATTTTTTGGAGAGTATCCTATTTTTCTTTTATTATTATTACTTTTTATTTACTTATTTTAGGAAAATACCGGGAAAGGGCAAGTTAAAAAGCTATGTTTCGTGTAAAAATTATTAAAAGGTACATCTAACGTCGTGTAGCGGAAAATGCACTATACGTATGTTTGTGTATAAACCAACGGGGTCGATACACAAAAAGGGACAATCAAGACTTTTTGGGCTTGACTTGTTCGTTTGACCGTTAATAACCTGATAGTATTCGTCACTGCATTGTCAAAATACACGGTTAATGTGTGAATAGCAAATGTAGTGCGAAAGCTGACTATTAGTCAGAAGACTTCACCTGTAAATTACATGCACATGTACTATTACTGGCGCTCAAATGAACAAGTCCGTTTGTGTTAGTATACAAACTAAAAAACATAACAGCGTTGAAGGATATCTTGACATTTACCGCGCTGCTTTTTCATATTTCAAGCAGATTTTGATACCATATCAAGAGATCCTTCACAAATGAAAGCAACTCACAGTATCTTGTAGCAACCTCATCACCACTTCTTTATTGGAAATGAATGACGAAATGGAACTTACTGCTTTCTACATCATCACTGATCATGGTTGTAACACTGAAAGAATAAATAAATATCTTTTAAAAATATGGCCACATTAAATGTTATGGAAATCAAGCTCAAACTGTATGGACTCAGAATTTTGTATCGTGGAAGGTGACCTTGGAGAATGACCACAGAAATGATTTTTTTCACTATCAATCTCCACGAAAATCATGTGGCCGAGCTTGGAATCGAACATGTGACCCCTGGATCTATCCAGCTGGCACATGACGTTGAAACAACGTTGCTTCAACGTCGATGCAACGTCGTGACGTTGCATCGACGTTGAGGCGACGCTGTATAAACGTCATATGCTCGCTGGGTGTAGTAAGATACACTACTGGCTGATTTTGTGTTGAGGTTTTACGGCCCAGTCAACCCAATGAGGTCATGTCGAGCGCGGTCAGTTTATCTAACCACACGTTTACTGGGCAGGCTTGGTCCTCTAAGCGGTTAACCAGTATTGTGCACATTCTTTCGCCAGAAAATGACAACTGCCCTTCTTGAATCAGCGGAAGGGAGAGAATGACCGTAGAAAATATTTCATGATCAATCTCCACGAAATAATGTTGCCGACCTCGGCGGGGGTTGAACCCGCGACCTCCTGGTCTCCAGTCGGACGGCGCATCCAACTGAGCCACCGAGGCCGGCTACTACTGGCTGAGCTTCGGAGCACGGCACAACCAAATATCGCTTACCCCATATGTTATTAACGTTGGACCTTAGACAGAAAAGAAGTGTGTCCAATACAGTAATCGAATAAGCGGCTCTCTGCTTAGAAGTCGAGTGCTGTACCAACAGAGCTTTTTGATTGTGTGGGGTTTAACGCCACGTCAACCCTTGTGGGTCATTTTGAGTCGTTTCCTAGAGAAACGGGGGTGGGGGTGGGGAAGCTTAGAGATTGAAGAGATAGTAGAGAATATGAAAGAGAAGGACAGGAAAGAGAGAGTAAAAATGAATGAAAGAAGATTAGTGTTGGGGTTTAACGACGTCAACCCTTGTAGGTCATTTTGTGTTGTCTCCCAGAGAAAGGAAGGCGAACTGGAGAGATAGAAAAGATAGTAGATGATATGAAAGAGAGGGACAGGGAAGAAAGAGGAAAATGAATGAAAGAAGAAAAAGAAGAAATAAAAACATTCCCTCTACCCTTACCTGCTTCAAGGATAGCAGACGTTGACCAACTGTAAGCCAATCAGTCGATATCAGTTGGATGCCTCGGGTGATCCAACCAACTGAGGTAACCGGGTCAACAATCTGACAGGCCTGCCAATCATCACAGATATAAATTAGCAACATGATAATTAGGTGTTTTACGTCTCTTCAACATACTGAAGTCCTCTGAATCACCCAGGAACTCCAAGCACCTCCTCAAGGGTACTGTAACGACCCTAAGTATTTGGACAGACATGCCTGAGCAAACACTGTACACCCATATCAGACACCGCATTGTGGCGTCTGATCAGGGTCTACATTGTTTATCAGTCATCTACTATTTTTAGACGCAGCAGTTGGTTGTCAAAATTTAGATGAAATAAAGTACGTGATTAAGGTGCTTCAATATTCAGGGTAACTACGGTATTATATGGACACAATGAAGGGATGATAACTAATGCTTCTGTTCAGTGAAGCACCGTCATGAATTGAATTCCGGTTGGAGTAGGGTTCGAACCCGCGACCTCGTATAAATCCGCAAATCAGTATACACATCTACCCAGCTAGCATTCTTTATAAATCTATAGCGGGCCGTTATCGGCCCGTCAGGGTAGCTGACGGGCCGATAACGGCCCGCTATAGATTTATAAAGAATGCTAGCTGGGTATGCCTATTTGTTTGTGTTTAGGTTTTAAAGTCCGGTTAACCTATTAGGGTCATGTCGAGCGCGGTCAGTTTACCTAACCACAGTTTTTCTTGGATAGGCTTAATCCTCTTGGCGGTTAACCAGTACTTGTGCACATTCTTTCGCCAGAAACTGACAACTGTCCTTTATGGATCAGCGGAGGGGAGAGAATGAACGAAGAAAATATTTCATGATGAATTTCCACGAAAGAATCTTGCCGGATCCAGAACTGGTGATACATCAAAAGCTATTCAGTCACCAGGGCCAACACTTGCGAAGACAAGTCCCTAGGTCTAGCAACAGGGTCCCCAGAATTTTCAGCTGAGGATATTATTGATGCAGGGAGCGCATTCTAATTCCTAGTCGTGTCTGGGAAGAAACTAGTAAATGTCAGTTCTGGCATACAGCACTTGAAATGCCATGGGATGCTGATTCCTACTACGCCTATTTGGTGGTTGTAACTCATCACAAGGTATACTAGCTATACAGGCGGATATCGATTTTGTTTCGGTTTACGACACGTCAACCCTTGTGGGTGATTTTGTGTCGTCTCCCAGATAAAGGAAGAAGAGAGCTAGAAGAGATAGGAGATGAAAGAGAGGGACGGGGAGAAAGGAAAATTAATGAAAGTGAAAAAATATAACCCCCGCCCCCGCGTCGCCCCCACCACCCACTCAACCCTCAACCTCTATCCTTACCTGTTGCAAGGAAAGGAGGCATTGCCCAACTGTAAGCCAGTATCAGTTGGACGCCCTGTTGATGTAAGATACACGACACCTTTGCCTCACCCAACCACCCTCTACAGGAGATGAAAGAGAGGGACAGGGAAGAAACAGCAGAAATAACCATTCCCCCTTTATCATCACCTGCTACAAGGATAGCAGGTCTTCCCCAGCTGTAAGCCAATATCAGTTGGACGCCCCGGTGACGTAAGATACACGACGCCTTCAGCCCCCACCCCCTCCCCCCCCCACCCACACACACACGCTCTACGACGGGTATCTAAGCCGTGACCTCCTGATTACCAGTCGGACGCGCACCCGACTGAGACACCGAGGCTGGCATGCACATCTATGACTGTGTGGTATACAGGAGTTTGAAAGAAGCCGAAACAATTCGACTTTGAGCAATGCCAGCCGCTCAACAATACGGGCTTCCGACATTTTCAGCACACCCCACCCACCGTATGCACTGAAGACCTAGGCGGAAAGTTTTTTGATTGTGTTGGGTTTAACGACACGTCAACCCTTTAGGGTCATTTTGTGTCGTCTCCCAGAGAGGGAGAAAAGAGATAGAAGAGAGAGTAGAGGAGATGAAAGAGAGGGACAGGGAAGAAAGAGGAACAGGAATGAAAGTGAAGAAACAGAAGAAATAAAAACATTCCCCCTCTACCCTTACCCACTACAAGGATAGCAGGCCTTGCCCAACTGTAAGCCAATATCAGTTGGACGCCCCAGTGATGTAAGATACACAGCACCTTCGCACCACCCGACCACCCTCTAGGCGGAAAGTTTATTTCCTAATAAATAATGATATAAATATTACAAAAATAGTAGTTAAAATGTATTTAAAATGCAGTCCTTTAAAAGTTACCTGTTGTAACACAATTTTCCCAAAATAAAAAACACAAATTAGAGAAACAGGAATAATGGCCGCTTCTTTGTTAACATAAAACGTGAAACTCATGCTTTCCGTCGTGAATCCTATTGGCTACTCAATGGTCAGTCAAGCATTTCTACTCATAACAAAGAAAGGCGTGGTTTTTGAATGCGCATGTATAATGGAGTCTCGCCAAGCGATAGGGTGTCTTTGGGTCACCGCGCAGAATTGCGCATCAGTGCAGTCTAAACAGGGCCTTCGCCAATCCATTACATAATCATATGAGACGTCATGCGCAGTCTGGTCTGAATCTTCGCTGGGCGCACATGTGCGACCAGCGAAGATTCAGATCAGCTGCGCATTCCAGGCAGGGCATTCGCTGTCCGCATGAAGGAACTTTGCATCCTTGGCTATCGAGTGGAAATTCTGATCAGATTGAGATTTTTATTCCAGAACCAAGAAAGCTTTTAGGCTGAATCTTGTCACAGGGCATCGGGTATAAGAGATCAATGACGTTTGTTCAAATGATGAGCCTCTGACCTTTGACATTCTTATAGCTACACCAGATCATTTTATAGGGGTTAAATTTTGGAAAGAAATTTTCAAAAAATATATTAAATACTTATTGGAGGAATTTCCAAAATGGCTGGCCTCGGTGGCTCAGTTGGATGCGCGTCCGACTGGTGTTCAGGAGCTTGCTGGTTCGACTCCCGCCGGGCCGGCAACATTCTTTCCTGAGGATTGATCATGAAATATTTTCTAAAATATATGTATTTTCTACGGTCATTCTCTCCCTTCCGCTGATTCAAGAAAGGCATTGTCAGTTTCAGGAGAAAGAATGTACACAATGCTGGTTAACCGGTTAGAGAACTAAACTGCCCAGTAAAGTGTAGTTAGGTAAACTGACCGCACCCGACATGACCCAATGGGTTGACTGAACCGTAAAACCTCAACACAAAAACTTCCAAAGTGTGCTCGAAGTATCCAATATGTTTAAGAACCCAATATATATAAAGTCATGACTGAACTCTTTCAATGACTTCTCGGCTGGATGTGGACTGGGTGGCCTAGTGGTTAGCGCACTCGACTTTCAAGCAGGATATCGTGTGTTCGAATCCCGCTGGGATCGAGACAATTTTCAGACCTTTTGTACGCCTAGCTCATACTCGACGTGCTTTGGCTTGAGTATAGAGTGGAAAGCGGGGCGCTTGGTGATAGACAGCGGCACCAAGTGTTCATGGGTGATCCATGAAAGCAAGGGTGTACAAGTATATGTATTTAACAATCACCGCTGCCTCTATGTGCCCCGGGTGATTGGCAGCGTTAAAACTCCGCAGTAACCAACCAACCGGAAAACTCCGTTTATGGGTTACTGTGTTACAACGGCATCTGTAGATATGCAGTGACTGTTTCATTCAGGTGAGCGAGATGTGACCCATGAACATCTTGTATATCGTTTCAGGAAAACACTTTTTTTCTAATACGATGGCTCGAACCCCTTTGGGACCATGAAAATTTGTTCGAGACAGCGGTAGTTCGAGCCTCGGAAGGTTACTATTAATGCCACACCAGGAGGCACAATGGAGATAATTGTGGGATATCTTTCCGGTGTTCTATATTTTAAATGTATGTTGTATGTACTCATTAGAATCGCCTCTATGGGGCGATTCTAATGAGTACACACAGCATACATTTACAAGATAAAAGTAAGAAAATCTCCCTAAATTATCCGTATATCGTATTTGGAGGAAATCCCTGTGGACTCAAGAACGTGTTCGACTCATCCATGGTAAACGAGCCATCGGGGCTCGAGCCACTGAAGTTCTACTGTATATTTTTTTTTATTTTTTTTTTTTTTTAACATCTCTTTGTTTATATCTTTGTTCAGTTATTGGCAAGCAGTGAGGGCTTGGCATACTAGTCATGTTTAAGCACTTTAACGACCCATCAACAACTGGATATATAACAAAATGCTTTGCAAAGGTACCCTTATTGCCAGACATCGAGTTCCGCCTAAGCCAATTCTAAGGGTGCGGTGGTATATGCAGCCCTGTAAACTACATTGCTACCATTTGAAGAGTCTCAATAAAACCGAGATTCCGATTTTCGTTTGTATGTCCGGTGTTTCGAAGGCCAACATTTAAAGATTTCATTATCTATAAAAGCAAATAAGGGTTTGGATCTATGACGCAGTAGCGTATAGATTCAAATTACTGTGTTAACCCTTAAAACGCCAAGGAAACCTGCATCTGAAAATGTCGTCTGTTTATGTCGTCTGCTGAATATTCTTGCAAATTTTTCAAACCTATTTTTGCATACAGGCAAACAGTGTGGACCGAGTTCATATGTAGGAAAGCAACTGGGTCCACACTGTTTGCAAAAATGACTTTGAAAATCACAAGCAGATGACAAAGCAGACGACAATTGTTGTGACTGGGGGTTTAAGGGTTAACTCTTTCAACCCTTCAGATCAAATCATATATTTTTGCAAAAAAGAATGTAGAATCAGATGAGATGGATTGTAACGAGCCGTCTCATCAGATTCTACGCTGTTTGCCATTCTGTTTTTTTTTTTTTTTTTTTTTTTTGTTGTTGTTGTTTTAGACTGAAAACCCTATTTGCATCAGTGGACATGTCCAGATTCTAGGGTGGAATAGTCTACTTTAGAAACTCAGGGATGGAATGGTTAATGTCGCTGCTGATCAAGATTTGTTGAAAAGAACAGGAGCTACACTTTTGTTTCAAACTGACTTTCCCAGTCTGTTGTTTTGATAGTTACATTGTCCAAAAAATAATTAGAATTAGTGTCCTGATCCCAGGTTCTAAATTTCACGAAAATAATTTATGCTCTCAGTGAGGTTCTGAAGAATCTACACACCCATCACGAAAACAAATATACATGCCTGTCATAAAGATTTTTTTTTTATTTGGGTTTTACGGCCCTTTCAAGAATATGTCACTTATATAGAGCCGATCGTTTATCGAAGGTGGGCGAAAACCGGAGAACCCGGGGAAAAAACACCTGACCATCCGTAAGCAGAACTTGGCTTTCCCACATATGATCCGAGCGAGGCTCGAACCACAGCGGTAAGAAACCTAATGGATTAAGAGTCAACTCTCCTATCCACTAGGCTACGGGGGCCCGCTATCCTATCATAAAGATACAAATATACCAAAAAAAAAAAAAAAAAAAAACTTTTAACGTAATTAGATTATAATCACTATTTAATTGATAACATCATTACCCTCCCTTGACCTAACTTGGCTACGTAGTCTAGTTAGAAAACTAAGTACTTAGACAAGATTTTCTTCTATAATACTTTATTGCACAGTCCTCAGAAGCATTTAATAGCAAATTACGGGCAGCTTAATTTCATTTGGAAATAGTATTTTAACCCTTAAAGCGCCAAGAAAAACTGCATCTGAAAATGTCGTCTGTTTATGTCGTCTGCTGAATATTCTTGCAGACTTTTCAAACCTATTTTTGCATACAGGCAAACAGTGTGGACCCTGATCAGACTGCACCTAAAGGAGCAGTCTGATCTGGGTCCACACTGTTTGCAAAAATGACTTAAAATCACAAGCAGATGACAAAGCAGACGACAATAGTTGTGACTGGTACTTTAAGGGTTAAGATAACAAATAGTAAGCTTATAGCAAAATTAGTACCGGTAAAAGTCAACCTTTAAAAGGACTTAATACATCTGGGCCCAGTTGTTCAAAGCGTCGTTATCTTAACGAGCTCGTTAAGGGTCAGTTCGTTAACTGTTTTAGCGGATTCAATATACAATATTCTGGTATTTTTTGCTGAAAAAATGTGAGTAGCTTTTGCACTGCAAAAGCTACTCACATTTTTTCAGCAAAAAATTTCAGCATATTTGTGTATCACTGGATGTAAATTTTAACGAATCGTTAACTAACGACGTCGTTAGCTTTGAACAACTGGGCCCTGGTAGAGTTTCTGCCATTTTAACAACTTTTGTGATTTTTTGTTCATCTTTCTGCAAACCAAAACCCGTAATTCTGAAAATACGTCCAGTCTAAAAGGAAATATTGCTAGCGATAAATTATTAACAAAAACAGCCATAACTGTTTTGTTAATAATTTGTCGGGAGCAATATTTCTCTTTATATCAAGATTTTTATCGAGATGAATTATTAACGAGTCTTCACTTTAACCAATACGATTATCACCTGGTTTGAGGGCTTATATTAAGGGGTGCAACGTATGAAGGTTTTTGTGGTCAATAGGTAAAACATATGTCGTTTTTTGTACAAAGTGGCGTCGTATCGCAATGTTTCTGCATCATTTAAACAACAAGCCAAATATTCAAGAAAGGCAGATGTCAACTGCCCTTCTTGAAACTGTGGCTTGTTGTTTTAGTGATGTAAAACCTGAAATTAAAACCAAAATACTATGATTTTAGCTGCTAAGCGTGATTTTATGCGGGTCAAAATCGGTTCCGATTTTCTCTTCGATTCGAGATTCCCACTTTACTGGGCATCATTACAGTTTAAGAATAGATCGGAAGAAAGGCTTTTACATATTATATTTTTCCACATCCTGCGCTAGGTGATATAAAATTTCAGAGCCAGCTAAACATACTTACTTTGTGATTTTGTCCACCAAATTCAAAATAAACATTGCGCTACGACGCCATTTTGTACCAAAACGAGATATTTTTTACCTTTTAACCACGAAACCGAATACGCTACACCCCTTGAATATGTTATACCAGCCAGCATTCTACACAAATCTACAGCGGGCCGTTATCGGCCCGTCAGGGTAGCTGACGGGCCGATAACGGCCCGCTGTAGATTTATGTAAAATGCCTACTGGGTATTCGGGGCGTATACGCACAATGAAACCCAAGATCCTGCCGGATGCCTAACAAGGCCCTCCGCTTACGGAATTATATTGGATTGGGAAGAATACATTGACGTACAAGAAACGCTCTAATCAGACTGTGCACGTTTGCTGGCTGATCTGTCTCTATGTTTGATTGTGTTGAGGTTTTATGGCCCAGTCAACCCAGTTGGGTCATGTCGAGCGCGGTCAGTTTACCTAACCACACATTTACTGGGCAGGCTTAGTCCTCTAAGCGGTTAACCAGTACTGTGCACATTCTTTCGCAAGAAACTGACAACTGCCCTTCATGAATCAGCGGAAGGGAGAGAATGACCGTAGAAAATATTTCATGATCAAATCTCCGCGAAAGAATGTTGCCGAACCCGCAACCTCCTGATCACCAACCGCCCCTCTCCCCCACCCCCGCCCCCTACCCCCCACTCCTACCCCGCCCACCGGGAAGCCAATTCTTAGAGTAAAAGTCTTTTCGGAAGCGATTGGTGTACAGGATAGCAAATAGGCAGTCGCGATAGTTGTTTCCCTTGTGAACAATGGCGGATAATCTACCAAGCCTATTTGGTCCCGCGTATATATGTACTCCGAAGGCTTCTTGTATCAGAAGCTTTTCTATTCTTTTTTTTTTTTTTTTTTTTCCGCTTTGCTTGACCCAAAATATGTGTCGTGCGATAAACCATTACGAAAACATGCCTATTCAAATATATTGAGAATTTTACCACCAAAAAATGAAAATTTTCAGATGAAAAAACCTGATATTTTTCATATTAACGCTCTAAACATAGATTGTGGGTACTCGTTCGAACCGCCTCGGCGAGGCGGTTCTAACGAGTCCCACAATCTATGTTTTTGAGCAGAAATAAGAAAAATAATGTATACCCCTGTCAACCCCAGTTTTACTATATAAAAGTGGGGTTTAAGGGGGTCAAAATTATATAGGTATGTTCTCGTGATGAATATATGTGCAACGCACAATGCACAAATAGTGCCGTTATACCATATGCATGCAACGGTGGCATGCGAGGTCGCAAAAAATGATCAAGGTTCTCGTTCCCTATTTATAGAATCATTTGATTTTGTAGGCTATATGTATATCTACGAACAGAGAAGACTGATCGGACTGCACCTGGCATTAAGGCCCCTTTTACCAAGTTGTGCATAGATAACAATACCTAGATTAGTGAACTTTGACCTTCTAGATAACGAACCATCTGCGCTGTTTGATCTGAGCAATCGCTTTTGGACACTGTCATACCGTATATTTCCTGTTGGACACTGTCATACCGTATATTTCCTGATGGGCACTGTCATACCGTATATTTCCTGTTGGACACTGTCATAACGTATATTTCCTGTTAGACACTGTCATACCGTATATTTCCTGTTGGACACTGTCATACCGTATATTTCCTGTTGGACACTGCCATACCGTATATTTCCTGTTGGACACTGTCATACCGTATATTTCCGGTTGGATACTGTCAAACCGTATATTTCCTGTTGGACACTGTCATACCGTATATTTCCTGTTGGACACTGTCATACCGTATATTTCCTGTTGGACACTGTCATACCATATATTTCCTGTTGGACACTGTCATACCGTATATTTCCTGTTGGACACTGTCATACCGTTTATTTCCTGTTGGACACTGTCATACCGTATATTTCCTGTTGGACCCTTTTTGACACTATCATACCGTATATTTCCTGTTGGACACTGTCATACCGTATATTTCCTGTTGGACACTGTCATACCCGTATATTTCCTGTTGGACACTGTTATACCGTATATTTCCTGTTGGACACTGTTATACGGTATATTTCCTGTTGGACACTTTTCGACACTATCATACCATATATTTCCTGTTGGACACTGTCATACCGTATATTTCCTGTTGGACACTGTCATACCGTATATCTCCTTTTGGACACTGTCATAGTGTATATTTCCTGTTGGACACTGTCATACCGTATATTTCCTGTTGGACACTGTCATACCGTATATTTCCTGTTGGACACTTTCATAACGTATATTTCCTTTTGGACACTGTCATACCGTATATTTCCTGTTGGACACTGTCATACCGTATATTTCCTGTTGGACCCTTTTCGACACTATCATACCGTATATTTCCTGTTGGACACTGTCATACCGTATATTTCCTGTTGGACACTGTCATACCGTATATTTCCTGTTGGACACTGTCATATCGTATATTTCCTGTTGGACACTGTCATACCGTATATTTCCTGTTGGACACTGTCATACCGTATATTTCCTGTTGGACACTGTCATATTGTATATTTCCTGTTGGACACTGTCATACCGTATATTTCCTGTTGGACACTGTCATACCGTATATTTCCTGTTGGACACTGTCATACCGTATATTTGCTGTTGGACACTGTCATATCGTATATTCGCTGTTGGACACTGTCATACCGTATATTTCCGGTTGGATTTTGATTGTGTTGGGGTTTAACGACACGTCAACCCTTGAGGGTCATTTTGTGTCGTCTCCCAGAGAAAGGGAGAAAAGAGATAGAAGAGAGTAGAGGAGATGAAAGAGAGGGATAGGGAAGAAAGAGGAACAGGAATGAAAGTGAAGAAACAGAAGAAATAAAAACATTCCCCTTCTACCCTTACCCACTACAAGGATAGCAGGCCTTGCCCAACTGTAAGCCAATATCAGTTGGACGCCCCAGTGATGTAAGATACACAGCACCTTCGCACCACCCGACCACCCCCTAATTTCCGGTTGGATACTGTCATACCGTATATTTCCTGTTGGACACTGTCATACCGTATATTTCCTGATGGGCACTGTCATACCGTATATTTCCTGTTGGACACTGTCATACCGTATATTCCCTGTTGGACACTGTCATACCGTATATTTCCTGTTGGACACTGTCATACCGTATATTTCCTGTTGGACACTGTCATACCGTATATTTCCTGTTGGACACTGTCATACCGTATATTTCCTGTTGGACACTGTCATACCGTATATTTCCTGTTGGACACTGTCATACCGTATATTTCCTGTTGGACACTGTCATACCGTATATTTCCTGATGGGCACTGTCATACCGTATA
Source organism: Anodontia alba (assembly GCA_964016985.1). NCBI lineage: Eukaryota > Metazoa > Mollusca > Bivalvia > Lucinida > Lucinidae > Anodontia > Anodontia alba. Next base: position 1,544,453 of record OZ024838.1, on the reverse strand, counting down.
TTTCCTGTTGGACACTGTCATACCGTATATTCCCTGTTGGACACTGTCATACCGTATATTTCCTGTTGGACACTGTCATACCGTATATTTCCTGTTGGACACTGTCATACCGTATATTTCCTTTTGGACACTGTCATACCGTATATTTCCTGTTGGAAACTGTCATACCGTATATTTCCTTTTGGACACTGTCATACCGTATATTTCCTAAGCATTCAGAAGACAAACCTGAGCAAATAATGTAGACCCAGATCATACGCCACAGACTGCGGCGTCTGATCTGGGTCTACATTCTTTGCCACTCATCCAGTAATGTTAGATACAAAAAATAAATCAATAAATAAAACGCACACACACACACACACACACACACACACACACACACACACACACACACACGGTGATAAAAAAATAGAAAAAAGACGTCGAAACATTAGAAAAAATATGGTAAGGGGTTGAGGTGTCTGAATGTCTGAATACTTAGGGTAAATACGGTTTATGGAAATGCGTCTGATCAGGATCTTCACTGTTTGCCATCATCAAAAAAAATAATGAAAAGCCAGTAAAATTGACTTGTTGAAATACCAGGTCAGGTATGGTAAAAAGTTAAGGTTTCTGAATTGTTAGGACAAATAAGGTAACCACTGAATAATGTATGTTTGCGAATATTGGTTCATGCACTAGTCTGTTATATCTGAAATTCAAAGCTACTTTTGGACGTACGGACTGCTGTAACCACGACCGTCCAAGCATCTACTGGGCCTGATTAGGACATTCGTCATCTTTCATTTTGGGTCCGGCAAGGTTCAGCTATTACGTGTAGAATTAGTGATGGTCCCGACCTAAAGGGCGTGTGCGCAGGCTGGTCGGGGCTTCCGCTGTTCACGTACAGGATAAAGTTGATTTTCTCGTGGCTTACCTCATACCCGTTTATTATATTATATAAGGTAACTGTTTTATCAATCCGTCAGGCCATAATTCGGAAGTACGATCGTACATTACGAAAACACGCCTATTCAAATATATTGAAAATTTTACAACCAAAAAAGGAAACTTTTCAGATAAAAAATTCTGATATGTTTTACATTTCTGCTCAAAACATACATTGTGGATACTCGTTAGAACCGGCGGTTCTAACGAGTACCCACAATCTATGTTTTTCAGCAGAAATAAGAAAAATAATGTATACCCCAGTAAGCCCCAGTTTTACTACATAAAAGTGGGGTTTAAGGGGCTCAAAATTATATAGGCGTGTTTTCGTGATGAGCAATACCTTTTCAGCTATGGTTCGAGAATTCCTAAGTCCGTAGTTTTCTTGGAAGTAATGAAAGTCTTATGTAAAAGGAATATTGTGTCAAAGGTTTGAAAGTTTTATTCTCTCTCTCTCTCTCTCTCTCTCTCTCTCTCTCTCTCTCTCTCTCTCTCTCTCTCTCTCTCTCTCTCTCTCTCTATTTGGATGTGTGTAAATAATTTGTGTCCTGGGTTTGTCAATCATTTCTGAAAGTGAGGCTACACCTGAAAGAAAGAATTCTCTCATCTTTGAGAAGAGAGACAACACTTTCACCATTCACTTAAAGTATTGTTTTTCGTAGCCACGATTTCACATTCCATACAAATACAAATAATGCCGTCACAACTGAACAGTCGGTAGGGCATCGTCCTTGTAAGTGGGAGACTCTGTGTTCGAATCTATCGTAGGGCTGTTGCACTCTCGAAGGAAACAACAACATGAGAGAGAGAGAGAGAGAGAGAGTTAAAATCTGTTGCCTTTATACGTACCCTTTGTATCGACAAAACGACTCAAATTAAGTGTTTTAAGTTTTGTTTATCGACCAAATGACTTTTAGTTTTTTCAAGTTTTAAAGATTTTGTTGTCTCAAGAAAAATGGCTCAAATCAAATGTTTTAGGTTTTGCTGTATCGACAAAATGACTTAAAATCAAGTGTTTTAGGTTTTTTTTTTTTTTTTTTTTGTATCGACAAAACGACTGAAATCAAATGTTTTAGGTTTTGGTGGTCCCGGTGTTAGTCTTACTCTGTTGCTTTGTGGTTTATTCTACGAGGCGATTTGTTTTATGTCTTACCTTGTGTTATTTTGTTCTTGTGTTTTTCAGTCCTTTTAGCATTGTGATTACCTCGCTTGGGGATGAGAGAGCTAATCTTAGTGCTTTTAGTACGTTTGTTCGATTTGTGCTTGTTTGGATTTGCCGGTTTCCTCTTCCTCTTGGTGTCTGGGAAGGGCTGCGGTTTGTGATTGTGGCACTCCCTGGACTTTTCTCTTACCTTTTTTTTGATGTATCAACACAATGACTAAGATCAAGTGTTTTAGGTTTTGATGTATCGACAAAATGACTCAAATCAAATGTTTTAGGTTTTGTTGTATCGACAAAATGACTCAAATCAAATGTTTTAGGTTTTGTTATATCGACAAAATGACTCAAATCAAATGTTTTAGGTTTTGATTTATCGACAAAACGACTAAAATCAAATGTTTTAGGTTTTGTTGTATCGACAAAATGACTCAAATCAAATGTTTTAGGCTTTGTTGTATCGATAAAACGACTCAAATCAAATGTTTTAGGTTTTGATTTATCGACAAAACGACTAAAATCAAAAGTTTTAGGTTTTGTTGTCTCGACAAAATGACTCAAACATTTTCAACTTTTAACCAGAAAATATATAAAATGAATACTTTAATCTTCCGACTTTGGAACAGCCATTATTTCGAAAACGGCGTTTGACTAAACGGTGGATCCTAACGACTCGTTACGTGCCGTTTCATACCGTTTAGACATTACGAAAACACGCCTATTCAAAATTTATTAAAAATTTCACCGCCAAAAACTGAAAGTTTTCAGATAAGAATTATGATATTTTCCATATTTCTGCTCAAACATAGATTGTGGGTACCCGTTAGAACCGCCTCGACGAGGCGGTTCTAACGAGTACCCACAATCTATGTTTTGAGCAGGTCAGAAAAATAATGTATACCCCTGTAAAACCCAATTTTACTGTATGAAAATGGGGTTTATGGGGGTCAAAATTATATAGGTATGTTTTCGTGATGAAAGATATGTGCGTGCGTGTGTTTTTATTTATTTATTTATAAAACACTTCAACAGGTCATGCAATGCAAATATAGAGCCTCGTTTCTTTTATGTTTTATACACGCATATGTACGCAGATCTATAAAAAGAAAACAAAAACAAACAAAAAAAAAAAAAAAAACCCAAAAAACATGTAGATAATTTCTTGTCCGTTTTACAGATGTTCGTCTGTTATCACTTCCCTGTGCTAGTCATCCTGTATTTCTCTGCGAAACGAGTAGCTGGACAGTTTGATCCCTTGCGTAAGTATCTTTCTTCAACCTGACAGTACTCTGGACTACTGTGCTTTCTACATCTTTCAGAAAGTCGTTTTTTTTTCTTGGCGGTTTACACAAAAGAAACAAATCTGCAAACTTTTGACATGATTTAATGCAAAAGTAGGCTATATGTCGTAACTCTCTATGCACACAGTTTTATTCTAGTCATTGTTTTTTTAATAATCAAATATTTTCAGGTTTTTTTTTTTTTTTTTTTGTTCTTTTTTTTTTTCAATAGTAAAAATAAATTCAAATTATACAGAAATCTGTTGGGTAGGTAACTAGGAGGCAGCTTTTCTGAGGCGTCTGGTCTGGATCTGCACTGTTTGCCAATGTCCCAGTCCAGGTTTTACAGATAAACCTTTTTACATGGCATCCTGACCTCACAGCGACAAGAATAGTGCGGGTAAAAATATTCATTACCCGGATTCCATACAAACGCGCAGTTTGATTTCATTGGTCAATGATAATCACGTAACTAACCTAAGGAAATTTTAGGGCTTGATTGTAAATCAAAGCATCGACAGTACTAGAGGATCTATTGTCCCTAATGTAAGCTGAGAAAATGGTCCTGAACGGGGATTTTGACTGTCTCATTTAACCCTTCACGTCCTGTTATTTATTTCTTGTATACTTTTAAGTGAATGTCGAGAGTTGTACAAAAAGCAAGCTTGTGGTGTCTACATACGGAGCGGCAGATAACGGAATCATCTATGTTCAAGGTCAAGATGACAACTGCAAGCAGATTACCCAGTCCGGCATGGCGATACACGAGTTCGACTTCGTTCAGTGTGGAATTCAGTGGGTATGTTTTCTTTGGAAAAGTGAAGAATTTTTTGCCGTTGTAAGCTCAAATACACAATGAGGGAGGACTGAACACAATTCAAAAATGCATATTGAAGCTGTTATTGCGAGCCGATTGAACGATGGTGGAATGAAGCGCACCTTGACAGGTAATCGTCCTTTATTGCCCATATATCGCAAGAATCGCCTGTGTGTGGAATAACTGACCAAATAAACAACGAGAGTGTGTGGCATGCATGATGCTTGGGTTGTCGGACTCGACACATTACCAGTAAAATGCATGCGCTTAATCCGTAATATATTTTTAGTCATCATGTTTGCGTTATGTCCTTCTTTCTTTATCTGTATATGTAAGCTATTGTTCCTTTATTCACTCATACGTCGGGAGAATGTTCCTACTTTATTATTATTTTTTTTTTCGAATTTCCGCTCATACATATTTTTAAACAACACCGAATGCTCTAACCACACTAGCTTGTGTGGACTTCGTTGTTCGTAAACTAACATAAACCACCAGCAGCCCACAACATTGAATCAACGTTGAATCGACGTTGTTTCAACGGCAAGTGCCCGCTGGACAGGCGGTCTTATCGCGTGACTTACAGGTAATTTATGTTTCGCAGGAAATGTTGTTCAAGATGGTAATTCAGAAAAACTCAGGATATCAAACCGGCGCCGACAAACAAATACCTATATTCTGCATACCAGACAAAAGTGATCTCATAGTGGACAACAGCAAAGATACATTGTATGTCATGGCAATAACACTTCTTGTGACAGTATAGGCACTTTGTATGCAATAGCAAGAACACTTTGCATGTGATGACTATGACACATCGTGTAACAGTAAGGACACTTTGTATGCAACAACAAGGACACTTTGCATGTGATTACTACGACACATTGTGTAACAGTATGGACATTTTGTATGCAACAAGGACACTTGCATGTGATAAACTATGACACATCGTGTGACAGTATAGACACTTTGTAAGCAACACATGGACACTTTGCATGTGATGACTACGACACATCGTGTGGCAGTATAGTCACTTTGTATGCAACAGCAAGGACACGTTGGATGTGATAAACTATGACACGTGACAGTATAGACACTTTGTATGCAACAACAAGGACACTTTGCATGTGATGACTAAGACACATCGCGTGACAGTATAGACACTTTGTATGCAACAAGGACACTTTGCATGTGACAACGACACATCGTGTGACAGTATAGACACTTTGTATGCAACAAGGACACTTTGCATGTGACGACAACGACACGTCGTGTGGCAGAATAGTCACGTTGTATGCAACAACAAGGACACTTTGCATGTGATGACAACGACACATCGTGTGGCAGCATAGTCACTTTGTATGCAACAGCAAGGACACTTTGCATGTGATAAACTTTGACACATCGTGTGACAGTATAGACACTTTGTACGCATCAGCAAGGACACTTTGCATGTGATAAACTTTGACACATCGTGTGACAGTATAGTCACTTTGTATGCAACAGCAAGGACACTTTGCATGTGATAAACTTTGACACATCGTGTGGCAGTATAGACACTTTGTATGCAACAACAAGGACACTTTTGCATGTGATAAACTATGACACATCGTGTGACAGTATAGACACTTTGTAAGCAACACATGGACACTTTGCATATGATGACTACGACACATCATGTGGCAATATAGTCACTTTGTATGCAACAGCAATGACGCTTTGCATGTGATAACTGTGACACATCTTGTGACAGTATAGACACTTTGTACGCATCAGCAAGGACACGTCGTATGTAACATTACAGACATTTTGTATGTAATAGTAAAGAATTTGTTAGTAACACGAACGACCCTTATATAAAGGAAAACACTTTGTATAAAACAACAAATGCACTTTGTATCTCACAGCAACACACACTTTATATGAAACAACATATGTATTACATATCTAAAGATTATTTGCTTGTACATGTAATGATTTGATTCTAAAGAGTCAATCCCTTGGAATGTCTGATCAGAAATTTGTACTGGTATATTATTATAATGTTAAGGGGAATTTCAGAAAACGCCCCCAAAACATAACATTAAAATGACGTCAGAAACCCTTACTATTGGAGAGGGCACAAGTAGATTTACTCTGTGTAAAAGAAAATTTATGTTTATTACATACAATGGAGATCTAACGGAGTTTATCCTTTTTCGTATTGTAGTGTCTGCACTGTTCCGACAACGCCAATTAACTTTAGCGTGAAAGTTAAAGGCAATTGATACACTATAGGGAAGTCAACTCAAACAACAGATTATGCTCTATATGTTAGGCTCTTCCAGGCCGTCTTCTGTACTATTGTTTTCCTTCCTTCTAATCAAAGGACTGAGAGTATTGGTAGGTTGATTGTCACTGTGTGTAGGTGGAGAAAATCGTTCTGAATGGAATCTTAAATCTGTTTCATTTAACCCCATTACTTCCTATCATGTAAGCGAACAGTGCAGACCCTGATCAGATGCCGCGTTCTGCGGCGTCTGATCTGGATCTGCACTGTTTACCAATGCCTCAGTCCATGTTTTACAGATAACCCTATTTACACAGCACTCTGATGTCACAGCGACAAGAACAGCGCGGCTATAAATTACCATTACCTGGATTTCGTACGAATGCGCGGTTTGATTTCATTGGTTATTGATAATCACGTGGACAACTATCTTAAGGAAATGTTGGCATTTGCATACAATAGCTCGACTGTAAATAAAAGGAGGGTCTATTTCAAAAGGAAAGAATTTGCTCCCAAGTGGATCGCCCTCCCGTTTGGAATAGACTCCTTTCAGAAGGGGCTTGATGTATTGCAAAGCAAACAACTTAATACATTTACCTGTGCAACAAGTGTTTTGGCTGACTGAGGCACTTTCACAGATGTAAAAATCGATCTGCTTTTCCAGAGACAAGGCGGACGACCAGAGTTTGAACCTGACTGTCAAGCCGTCGGCGTTCATGTCTTTCTATAAAGTTGTGTCGGAGGAGGAGATCAGTGGTAGGGAGGTGAAACTGACTGACACACTCATGATGGTCTTACAGTTAGAACAACGGTGGATGGGTAAAATACCGCATAACTCCAGATAAGGCGCTTTTTTTTTCAACCAAAAATTATTGATACTTTTGTTATTTCTTCACAAAAACATATGTTGTGGTACTCATTAGAAGCGCCTCGCCAAAGCGCTTCTAATGTGTACCCACAATATAAGTTTTCATGGAGAAATAACAAAACTATTTACCTGATACCCACTCTTTTCTGGAGCTATAATGCAGTATTATTGAACATTTTTCAGTTATCATATTTTACTCGTATGAGTCAAGCGAAAAAGTGAACTCGAGCATGTACCATGCGCACAGTTTCATCCAGGCAATTGTTCTCCATTGATACATTCTATAGTATCCAATAAACTGACAGCGAAGGCCCTGGTCAAATTGTGCGAATGCGCAGGCTGATCTGGGCCTTCGCTGTCCGCATATGCCCGAAGACACGTGTATGGCGCGGCCAAAATCTTCGCTGTGTTTCGCAGATAAATAAATAAATAAATAAATACATAAATGAGTCACATGGTGAGAAAATGTACCTTCTGACTTGAATCAGCCTGCGCATCCGCGCTGTCCAATCGGATTCTTCGTTGTCCGCGCCCGGCGAAGATTCTGATCAGACCTCGCGTATACGCTGCTTGATTTGAATTTTCGTTGGAACACATGTCTAAAGGTACGTTTTCTAATGTTATGGCTCAAATAAATGCTGGATCATATTAACCCTTGTCATGCTGAATAAATTAAGATGCCACGCCCACTTCTTATTTTCAGCCAATCAGATTACTTGATCCAGGTTGTTGCTATAAATTCACATACTGAATGACAAACAGTGCAGCTCCAGATCAGTTGGCTTCTGAAGAAGCCAACTGATCTGGATCTACACTGTTTGCTAAGACAGGGCATGTTGTGCTCAGCAAGAGAAGGGTTAAGTGAATATATCTGAGTTCCAAAGAAGATGTATTTGCAGAAAAAAAGAACAGTATATGTATTCTGACCCCTTTTACAACTTTGTTACGGTAGCCCTTTAAACATATAAGTGCAGATACCAAGCAGATGCTGATTTAAAACTTATTTCTACTTTCATCTTGAGCATTCTAAAATACGACATTTATTTTGCCTATATTTCAGACGACTTCGACATCAAAGCCAGATATTGTATTGCCTCAGATATTGTCATCATAGATAATTTGTAAGTTATCAGTTATAAGTAATCAGTTTCTCTGGGAATATTGTGGAATTCACAAAATAATAGTTGAATTTCAACCAATGAAATTATCCGAATTTTCAGCAAGATATTGTACAATTATTGACCATTGAGGTGTTGGATATGACGTGATATCCACCAGAGAATAGCAATATGACCGAGGCGATAAGTTTTTGGACACCTCGATTCCTTACCTTATTTGTTCTAAAGTTTGAACAAGTACAATTTACTACCCGATGTTGTGTCGAAGAGTTGCTGGATGAATGGCAAACAGTGTAGACCCTGATGAGACGCCACGTTCTGCAGCGACCCATCGGGGTCTACACCTTTTGCTCAGGCCTGTCTATCCGAATATATATGGTAAATAAGAATTCTGGGCTTTTGGTTTGGGTAGAGTACTTGAATTATGAAACATTTGGAGTCCGACCATGCTAGATAGTAGCAAGACCACCTGCAGACGCTCAATTCACAGTAGAATACGCTAACGGATAGTGTGAGATAAAAGGTAATGAATGAGACACTACTGGCTTTTGATAGTCTTCTATTTAGAAACTAGGTGATGGTCTACTGTGACGTCAGAGTGCTGTTGCTAGTGGGTTATCTGTAAAATCTGGACTGGAACATTTGGGACATTGGCAAACAGTGCAGACCCAGATCAGACGCCGCAGAATGCGGCGTCTGATCAGGGTCTGCGCTGTTTGCTTTAATTACAGGAACTTAAGATTAATCGAAACAGTCTTAAGTCCCCGTTCAGGACCATTTCTCCGGCCTACACTCAGAGACAATCAACCCTTTAGTGCTGCCAGTGCTTTGATTATAAGGTAGACTACTTTTGTGATATCCTATTTGTTTTTCCTGAACACGAATCCCCTTCTGAAAAGAGGTTTGTTCTGAAAAGGAAGTAGACACCTTTTCAGAAGGGAAGCCAATTAATTTTTACAAAGAAGCCTCCCCTGAACGTGTATACATTTTTTCAGCTGCGCCACAGATCCGGAATTGTTTCCCAACTTCAGCAAGTTCAAGACCGGCTATATAATAAGTGAGTTCGGAGCTTTCAGAGCCACAGACCTAGATGGTGGTTCTGTTCTCATGAACTTCACTTGTATTCTACAGGTCTGCAAGGACGAATGCGAAGTGGTAAGAATCTTATCTTTCTAACCTGATTAAGGCACTGGACTTTCCTGTAACTTCACATGTACTTCTTATGTTGTTGTTTCATATGTCGTTCCCTTCAAAACTTGGTGTTTTTTTTTTTTTTTTTTTTTTTTTTTTTTCTGTTTCACGTCGTTCCCCTTGAAACTTAACAGGTGTGATTTTGTTGTTTCAAATGGCATTCCCTTCAAAAGTAAACAGGTGGTATTTTGTTGCTTAGCAAGTCGTTCCCTTCTAAAGTTATTAGGTGTGATTTTGTTGTTTCACATGCCATTCTCTTCAAAAGTAAATAGGTATTATTTTGTTACTTAACTTGTTGTTCCCTTCTATAGTTAATAGGTGTGATTTTGTTGTTTCACATGACATTCCCTTCAAAACTTAATAGGTGTGATTTTTGATGCTTCACATTGTCGTTCCCTTCAAAAGTTAATAGGTGTAATTCTGTTGCTTCACGTCATTCCCTTCACAAGTTAAAAGGTGTTATTTTGATGCTTAACATGTCATCACCTTACAAAGTTGATAGGTGTAATTTTGTTGCTTCACATGTCGTTCCCTTCAAAGCTTGATATTTCACATGACATTCCCTTCAAAAGGAAATAGGTCTGATTTTGTTGTTTTACGACATTCCCTTCAAAAAGTAATAGGTGTGATTTTGTTGTTTCACATATCGTTCCCTTCAAAATGATGTGTGAAACAACATGCATTTCTTTCTTTAAACTGTTGCATTTGAAGAGACTCAATCAAACCCAGTCTCCGATTTTCGTGATTTTGTGTGTTCTTTGTTTCCAAAAGGAATCCTTTTTGACTTTCATAGGTGTGATTTTGTTGTTTCATATGTGGTTCCCTTCAAAAATTTATAGATGTGATTTTGTTGTTTCACATGTTGTTCCCTTCAAAACGATATGTGAAACAACATGTGTTCCCTTCTTTAAACTGTTGCATATGAAGACTCAATCAAACCATCTCAGATATTCGCGCTTCTGTGTGTTCTGTTTCCAAAGGCAATCCTTTTTGACTTTGAATGGGTGTGATTTTGTTGTTCCACATGTGGTTCCCTTCAAAAGTTCATAAATGTGATTTTTGTTGTTTCACATGTCGTTCCCTTCAAAAGTTAATATGTATGATTTTGTTGTTTCACGTTTTGTTCCTTTCAAAAGGTATGATTTTGTTTTTACATGTCACTCCCTTCAAAAGATAATAGATGTCGTTCCCTTCAGAAGTTAATATGTATTATTGTTTCAAATGTATTCCCTTCAAAAGTTAATAGATGTTATTTTGATGCTTTGCCTGTCGTTCCCTTCTAAAGTAAATGGGTGTGATTTTGTTGTTTCAGATGTTGTTCCCTTCAAAACTTAATAGTGTAATTTTGTTGTTTCACATGTCATTCCCTTCAAAACCTGATAGGTCTGATTTTGTTGTTTCATGTCATTCCCTTCAAAAGTAATAGGTGTTATTTTGCTGCTTCACATATTGTTCCATTCTAATGCACTCGCGTATGTAACGCGACGTCTGATTGGATAACGTCAAAAATTTGCGACGGTATATTCTGCGATATACTGTCGCAAATCCGACGTCATCACGTAACGTCGCTTCTCATTGGCTGGCATTTGGTTTTACGCAGCTCACAGCACTTGCCGTTTTGTGCAAATAGTACATTTTTTCAATAGAAAAAATGAATAAATGCATTAGAATGGGGATAACTGCATCAAATTTGTCATTTGGGGAGGTAAATCGGCGGTTTTACGGTCGCAAATTACGTTTTACGGCTCCGCTGACGCGTCGCCGTAAAACGAAATTTCCGACCGTAAAACCGCCGATTTACCTCCCCAAATACCCAATTTGAATGCAGTTATCCCCTAATTCTATACTTAATGATGTTGTTTCACATATGCCATTCCCTTCAAAATTTAATATGTACGATTTTGTTGTTTGTGTTCACATATCGTTCCTTTTCAAAGTTAGTAGGTTTGTTCTTACATGTTGTTCTGTTCATATGTTGATAGATGTGATTTTGATGTTTCACATGTTGTTCCCTTCAAAAGTTAATAGTCATATAGTATGTATGATTTTGTTGTTTGTGTTCACATATCGTTCCTTTTCAAAGTTAGTAGGTTTGTTCTTACATGTTGTTCTGTTCATATGTTGATAGATGTGATTTTGATGTTTCACATGTTGTTCCCTTCGAAAGTTAATAGGCATTAAACTTTTGTAGAGAACGACATGTGAAACATTAAAATCACGCCTATTAACTTTTGAAGTGAACAAGATGTGAAACATCAAAATCACATAAACATTTGAACAGAACAACATGTGAGAACAAACCTACCAACTTTGGAAAGGAACGATATGTGAACAGAAACAACAAAATCATACATACTATATGACTATTAACTTTTGAAGGGAACAACATGTGAAAATCACATCTATCAACATATGAACGGAAGAACATGTGAGAACAAACCTACTAACTTTGAAAAGGAACGATATGTGAACAGAACAGCAAAATCAAACATATTATATGCCGCCAGTTAATAGGTGTGACTTTGCTGTTTCACAAGTCATTCCCTTCAAAAGTTATTTATCACTTTTGTGTGATTTTTTTTTTGCATGTTTTCCTCTTCGAAAGTCAATCGGAATGATAAACGATTCATATATTTCCCCAACTGTTTAAGTACATGCATGTTTTACACACTAGATCAGTTTTACATTCATAGCAGGGTATTGGTCTTCATTGCTTTTGTCATTTTAGTAGTATTCACAGTGGGCACACGACGTTTACACAAGGTCGTATCAACGTCATGACATTGTGATGTTAATATTGCACCTCCGCTGGGTTGCCTTTCTTACTTGGGTTAGTATATTTACCCTTTATTCCAGACAACCTGTAATGATGGTACAGAAGGATGGGGAAGAAAGAAAAGGGATATAACATCTGCAAATGTTATTGGAGAAATAGGTGTTGCCAGTGGAAACATACAGCTACGGGATAGTCACGTTATTGAAAAACGTCAAGTGGATGACAATGCTTTCGATATTGACGTTGGAGGAAAAGTTAAAATTGTGGAAAAATATTCAGATATCCGTAAGCATATAAAAGGTTAATCGTCCAATCTGCGATTAAGATTGACCTAAGTTTCAGTTGAGCCCTTTGTTTAGGACCTTCCAATCCATTTTGATGACAAGCCCATTAAATTGGCCAGTTTATTTTACTTAAACGGGCATAAAACATAATTTTTAGTAGCCAGCAACATACTCAAAATAAAGATACTCATATCAACCACTTTAAATCTTAGACCCTTCATCAATTAACTGTTTTATTTGTATTCGGGTTCCATCATTGTTTTTCACATCTTTTCTTGTTTTGAAGAATGTGAAATGAAGACCCATTATAAAATTCACTTTTTTGTATGTCATTTTTGCCTTTTCAGAAATTGTTACCAACGAAACATTGTGTCTAAACACAGCTGTCCTCGTGGTTGTGCTAATTTTCTTGAGCACTGGAATGATGGGATTTGCAGGCACCACAGTGGCATTGTACCGGAAATGGGTACATGCGCATGACAGTAACAGGAAGTTAAGAGAGAAATCCAGATTTCCAGCGGAGAAAAGGATTGTGTCATCTCCACAGCCAGTCAGACAATTTAGCAGTCCCTATGACAATGCCGTATCAGATAATTACGGATTCTGAGGTCCATGTGGCCATCAGCTATAGGGAAAAAGAACCTTTTTAACCTTTATTTTAACCCTTGTCCTGCTGAATAAATTAAGATGCCACGCCCACTTCTAATTTTTAGCCAATCATATTACTTGATCCCAGTTGTTGATATAAATTCGCATACTTAATGGCAAAAAGTGCAGATCCAACTGATCTGGATCTACACTGTTTGCCAAGGCAGGGTATATCCGGGTTCAGCAGGACAAGGGTTGACCTGCAGGATTCCATTAAGTTTTCATCTGCTAATATAAAAGAGAGTTCAGCATACTAGTAGAACAATCTGAAATGTCAAACCTTATTTTTGGGGACAAAATAAAGGGAAATACCAATCAACTTGCCATCTGTTTTCCAATTTTTTATATGTATATGATAAAGGGTTAATAAAATGTTTTGATATCCAGGGTAAATATTATAATATAAAAATACAAGAAATCCGCGGAAAGCGATGTCGCACCTGCGGGGATCAAGTCATATAAATTCCTATTTGTATTGAAAAAATCTATTTTGCAGTAGTCAAGAAATTGATGGGTTAGTTTGTAATAAAAATGGACAAAGTAGAAAATTTGGAATATTGGCTTGCAAAATTTGAATCTAAACCTGTCCATTATTTCACAAGATATTGATATTGAGCGGATATCATTTTTGCCCATTAATCAAGGCCAGTAACTCAGCTGAAAATTGACGAAAAATGTCATGTGACAATCCCAAGCTAGGTATTGTTAACAATAATATGTACAGAAAATATGATCCTAATCCATCAATTCTTTCACAAGATATTGAGCGGAAACCAATTTTGCAAAAATCTATTTTGCAGTTTTCAAGAAATTGATGGGTTAGTTTGTAAGAAAAATGGACAAAGTAGAAAATTTGGAATATTGGCTTGCAAAATTTGATCCTAATCCATCAATTCTTTCACAAGATATTGAGCGGAAACCAACTTTGGGCATAAATCAAGGGCCCCTAACTCTGCTGTATCTGAGATTTATGTGCAAACAATATGCACATCTTCAGATCATGACCTAATCATCTGTGAAGTTTCAAAACTATTAGACTAAAACTGCAGGAGGAGTTGCGCTCATGAAACACCCACTGACTATAAGGGTTTTAGGTAAAAACTGACCAAGTTAACAAAGCGGAAAAAATTGAAAAAAAAAATCTGAGATTTATGTGCAAACAATATGCAAATCTTAAGACCCTGACCTAATCATCTGTGAAGTTTCAAAACTATTGGCCTAAAACTGCAGGAGGAGTTGCGCTCACGAGACACCCACTGACTATAAGGGTTTTAGGTAAAAACTGATTAAGTTAACAAAGCGGAATTGGTTGAAAAAAAAAAATCTGAGAATTATGAGCAAACAAAATGCACATCTACACACCATGGCCAAAACATCTGTGAAGTTTCAAAATGATTGGCCAAACACAGTAGGAGGAGTTGCGCTCACGAGACACCCACTGACTAGAAGGGTTTTAGGTAAAAACTGACTAAGTTAACAAAGCGGAAAAAATTTGAAAAAAAAAATCTGAGAATTATGAGCAAACAATATGCACATTTACACACCACCATGGCCAAAACATCTGTGAAGTTTCAAAATGATTGGCCAAAAACTGTAGGAGGAGTTGCGCTCACGAGACACCCACTGACTATAAGGGTTTTAGGTAAAACTGACTAAGTTAACAAAGCGGAAAAAGTTGAAAAAAAAAATCTGAGAATTATGAGCAAACAATATGCACATCTACACGCCATGGCCAAAACATCTGTGAAGTTTCAAATTATTGGCCAAAAACTGTAGGAGGAGTTGCGCTCACAAGTCAATTGTTGACGAACGGACAAACGGACGGTTCATGGCACGCCTATATAGCACCTGCGTGCTACAATAAAACAATGTATCAAGATTGGAAAAATAGTGCTTCATTAAAATCCGGCAAACTGTGACCAATTTTGGACACAGACAGCCAGACGTCTGGAAAATGGCACTTTATTAAAATATGGAAAAAATATGACCAATTTTAGACAATAAAAACAAGACATCAGAATAATGATTCTGATCTGAAAATAATGTCTCATTCAGATCTGGAATAAATGATACAATGTTCAGATCTAGATAGGATACAATATCAAGTCTGGAAAGTGTCTGAAAAATGAAAATTTATGCATCATTCAGATCTGGACAGGACATATCCACAAGTCTGGAAAGGGTCTGGAAAATGAGAATTTATGCATCATTCAGATCTGGACAGGACATATCCACAAGTCTGGAAAGGGTCTGGAAAATGAGAATTTATGCATCATTCAGATCTGGACAGGACATATCCACAAGTCTGGAAAGGGTCTGGAAAATGAGAATTTATGCATCATTCAGATCTGGACAGGACATATCCACAAGTCTGGAAAGGGTCTGGAAAATGAGAATTTATGCATCATTCAGATGTGGACAGGGCATATCCATAAGACTGGGATGGGTCTGGAAAATGAAAATTTATGCATCATTCAGATCTAGAGAGGACACATCCACCAGTCTGGAATGAGTCTGGAAAATAAAAAAAAATGATGCATCATTCAGATCTAGAAAGGACACATCTACAAGTCTGGAAAGAATCTGGAATATTAAAAATTTAATGGTCATGCTACTATTTACGAAACACCAACATCATATGGAATGTCCATGAATAAGTTTATGGTAAAGATCCTATAATTTCAATATAGTTTTGGATAAATTTTGTTGCTTTTTTTATGCATAAATTTTGTTGCTTTTTTATGCATTTTTTTTTGCACAAAAATTGTTAACTGGCTAACAGGATATACCCTGATCAGACTGCTCTTTTGATGAGGGTCTCCACTGTTTGCAAATGCCATTCTGTAAGAAAAGCTGGTATACAAAATGTTAGGAAAATTACCATATTTGTGAGAGAATAATTGAACAAAAGAACAGTAAAGGTTTGTATTTCTTCCAAAGGAAAAAATAAAATTTATTTACAAATTCAACAAAAAAAAACAAACTAAAGAATATCACAGCCTAATAATGACAATGTACACTGTTCTAAGAGGATTCAAAACTGACAATACTGATGTCATTATCCCATTCAAGTAGGGAAACACCCAAAAAGGCAATTGGCAAACAGTGCAGAACGAAATCAGATGCTACAGAGCAGAGCATCTGATGAGAGTCTACACTATTTGCATTAAATACTCGAAATTTTATATAACATAGTAATAATATAAACTAACCAGACACCTTGCTATAGGAAATAGACTAGTCCAAAGAGTTGTGGTAGAAGAGTCCAAATAATGTAAAATGGGTAAAACTTACATTATTGTCCTATTAATCCATTTTACACTGAAAAGACTCCTCCACACTAAATATTGGAAGAGTCAAATTTCTCAATTTCAGGTGTGTCAGGCTATGTAATTTATATACAGTCGGCTCTCGTTATCTCGAATTTCAAGGGACTCTCTGAAATACTTCGAGATATCCGTACCTCGACACATCAGATTTGCAGAATTGAGGGGAAAATAATTCGATTAACCATATTTAACAAATATATATGTAATAATAGATTCTTGGTTAGAGATATATTGAAAATATTGTGGAAAAGAGGAGAAAATGCTCCTTAGGAGCAATTTCTCCTCTTTTCCACAATATTTTTTACCTGTTGTTAGATTTTCATGTTTAGGCAGGGACCAGATTTTCACTTCGAGATAAGCGATTATTCGAGATAAGCGAGGTCGAGATAGCAAGAGTAAACTGTATATGCCTGATGAAAAGTGGCTAAACTACATTTGTATTTATGAACAGTGGAGATCCTAATCAGATGTGTCATTTTTCTGGGACTGAGCTGCTCCTGCACTCTTTGCCAATTAACCTTTTGTGTGGTTCCAGACTACAATGGGTTAAAAATGCAAGTATGTGATATCCCCTCCTGTCACTTTTCAATGACACACAATAATAAGTCTGCTTTGGGTTAAGCTTAAATACATTGTAATAATAATGATAAAACATTTATTAATAGACATGTTGTAAACATAATCATGTGTATAATTGATAAAACATTAAATATGTGCAAGATAAACACTGTAGACAAAAAATACTGCTTACCACAAAAAAGTAGACTCATCCAAAAATATTTCTCAGAAAAAAAATGGACGGGTGATTTTCTCGAGTTAATGGGAACGGATACACCTCTAAGGGAAGTAACCCTGACAAAGATAAAGTTGTCTCCCTTCTCATTGGTTTTGATTGTGTTGGGGTTTAACGACACGTCAACCCTTGAGGGTCATTTTGTGTCGTCTCCCAGAGAAAGGGAGAAAAGAGATAGAAGAGAGAGTAGAGGAGATGAAAGAGAGGGACAGGGAAGAAAGAGGAACAGGAATGAAAGTGAAGAAACAGAAGAAATAAAAACATTCCCCCTCTACCCTTACCCACTACAAGGATAGCAGGCCTTGCCCAACTGTAAGCCAATATCAGTTGGACGCCCCAGTGATGTAAGATACACAGCACCTTCGCACCACCCGACCACCCACCCCTTCTCATTGGAGGTTACTCTTAAAGAAAAGAATTGGCTCAGAGGGAGCAAAATCTTTATGTTATGAGTAGCCCCCATTTTTGAAAGGATTCATATACTAGAAAGACAAATTGTCTGCACAAGTTATTTCCCTTTCAAAAAAGGAGAAAAATCTTTGCGTAGTCTTTCACCATAACGCCCCTTTTATCAAGATACTAGTTAAGCACTTAATCTGATTCTGATTCATACCCTTTGTCCTTCTGAATTTAACCCTTGTCCTGCTAAACCCAGATATACCGTGCCTTTGCAAACAGTGTAGATCCAGATCAGTTGGCTTCGAATGAAGCCAACTGATCTGGGTCTTCACTGTTTGTCAACATATGAATTTATATCAACAACCTGGATCTAGTAATCTGATTGGCTAAAAATTGGAAGTAGGCGTGGCATCTTGATTTATTCAGCATGACAGCGGTTAAATATTGGCAGATGACTTATAAAATTACCATATTTACCCTAAATACTGGAAAACCTTAACTACTTACCATACTTGTCCTAAAATTTGATTGTCCATTTTATAACCTGTTGATGTTGTTTAACCCTTGTCCTGCTGAATAAATTAAGATGCCATGCCTACTTCTAATTTTCAGCCAGTCAGATTACTTGATCCAGGATGTTGCCATAAATTCAGATACTTAATGGCAAACAGTGCAGATTCAGATCAGAAGCCAACTAATCTGAATCTACACTGTTTGCAAAGGCATGGTATATCTGTGTTCAGCAGGACAAGGGTTAAAACACTGCTGGATGAGTGGCAACCAGTGTAGATCCTGATCCAATGCACATTCTGCTGCCTTTAGTCCTAGTCATTGTTTGCTCAGGTCTGTCTGTCCAAGTTTTATTTTTAATTTTTTTCCCAGAAAATGGAGGCTGAGTGACATTCATATCAACTCCTCTGCAGCAGCACAAATGAGACATCAGCTTTTATTTATAGGAAAAAATACTATTCACTCCAAGTTTTTGCACAGACAGTTCTGGGCCTGCAATGTAGATCCAGATCAGTTTGTGTTGAAGTTTTACGGCTCAGTCAACCCAATGGGGTCATGTCGAGCGCGGTCAGTTACCTAACCACACGTTTACTGGGCAGGCTTAGTCCTCTAAGCAGTTAACCAGCATTGTGCACTCTTTTACCAGAAACTGACAACTGCCCTTCTTGAATCAGCGGAAGGGAGAGAATGACCGTAGAAAATATTTCATGATCAATCTCCACGAAAGAATGTTGCCGACCTCAGCGGGAGTTGAACCCGTGACCTCCTGGTCTCCAGTTGGATGGCGCATCCTGCTGAAATGACAAAGCCTATTTTCAGAAGAAGTGAATAACCCCAAGTATTGGGAAAGATAGGTCTTTGCAAATAGTGTAGACCCAGATCAGATCCTGCAGAATGCAGTACCTGGATAGGGTCTACACTGTTTGCCATATATACAGCAATATTCTAGATACATCAAGAGGTAGTAGAAAGGACTTTGTTTGTTTGTGTTGAGGTTTTACGGCCCAGTCAACCCAATGGGGTCATGTCGAGCGTGGTCAGTTTACCTAACCACACTTTTACTGGGCAGGCTTAGTTCTCTAAGCGGTTAACCAGTATTGTGCACAGTCATTCGCCAGAAACTGACAACTGCCCTTCTTGAATCAGCAGAAGGGAGAGAATGACCACGTAGAAAATATTTCATGATCAATCTCCACGAAAGAATGTTGCCGACCTCGGCGGGGGTTGAACCCACGACCTCCTGGTCTCCAGTCGGACGGTGCATCCAACTGAGCCACTGAGGCCAGTAGAAAGGACTGTTTCAAATTTTAGAAAAAGTATGGTAAGCAGATAAGGTATCTCAATACTTAGGGTAAATACAGTACTCTTAAAGAAAAGAATTGTCTCCCTTGTTTTAAATAGCTCACTGTGAGAAGGTAGGTAAATACCTTCCGGTCAGAATAATCATCCTTGAAGGGATTTACTTCTCTTCATTCACCTAAAATCAACCATGATGACAGCAAATTCTGAAAATGAATACCTAACAGAGAATAATACCATCCAAAAAATATTTCTAAAAAAAAAAAAAATGGATGGACACATATGATATTCCTCTTCTTTTCACACATATGAATAAATATGAATAAGGATAATAACTCAAAGTAATATTTACCTCTCTTCTCACTGGGGGATACCCTAAAGGAAAGAATTTGCTCCAAGAGGGAGCAAATTCTTCCCTCTAAGTGTAGTCTCCATTTCCGAATGGTTTCAATGGAGACAATTCTGACAACATCCTGTACGCACATTTTGACAGGCAAAACAAAAGAAATTTCTCCTTCCCTTTAATTAACATATATTGAGATGGGAGGTAAAAACCTTCAGGTCAAAGTGATCTCAATTCATCATAAACTAGTCACAACTGCAAATTCTTGAAATGAATCTGAGAGACAATAATACCCTAGTAAATACTGCACTGTTGCTACAAGGATCCATAACTCCAGACAAGTAAGGCTTTCTACAAAATACTGCTTATTTACTCCATGGAAACATTTAGTGATACTCATTAGAAGCACCTCCCACTTCAAATGAGTACCCACAACTTATGTTTTTGTGGAGAAACAAGAAAAATATGAATACTTAACTGGAGTAATGAAACCTTAACTTCTTAACCCTTGTCATGCTGAATAAATTAAGATGCCATACCTACTTCTAATTTTCAGCAACTCGGATTCCTTGATCCAGATTGTTGATATAATTTCAGATACTGAATGACAAACAGTGCAGATCCAGATCAGTTGGCTTCTTCAGAAGCCAACTGATCTGGATCTACACCGTTTGAAAAGGCAGGGTATATCCGGGCTCAGCAGGATCAGGGTTAAAACAAATCAAAATAATAACAATACAATAAAGTCATTTTGTTACCCCATTTGAAGTAATGGATGTGTCCAAGTTCAAAAATGGAAGGGTCCACTATAGGAATATTAGGGTGAAAGGATATAGTACTTTTACTACAACAGCTATTATACATTTTCATCCTCTCCCCAAACATGATGTGAGCAAATTAGACAGATGACAAAGGTGATTTTTTTTTCCACTATTCAACAGCTTCAGTTAAAGCATACATCCTGTGGTCAATCAAATCAGCATAACTGAAAACTGAAGAATATACATTTTCATCCTTAAAATAAACTTGTCTTCCATGTCCTCACCGCAAACATACCACTTTTTAAACAGTTTACCTTGTAAAACTTGTAAATACCCTAACATTAGGATAGCAAATTTAAAACTGTAAGGGAAGTGACCAATTTTACAAAAGGAGGCAATTTAGCACATTAAAAATTGCAAGGGAAGTGACCAATTTTACCAAGGGAGGCAATTTAGCACCTTAAAAATTCCAAGGGAAGTGACCGATTTTACAAAGGGAGGCAATTTAATTGCCTCCCTTTGTAAAATTGGGCACTCTACAATTCAAGTAATTTTAATAAGCAAATGATATGTTCTGTTATTTTTCACTGTCTATGCATTTTCGTTTTTTTTTTTAAGAAAATTAGTATCGCTGATTGCTTCATGTATTGCCAAATAAAATTAACCAACACATTACAAAAACATGCCTATTCAAACTTTTAGAAAATTTCACCTCAAAAAACTGAAAATTTTCTGATAAAAACTTTGAAATTTTTCATATTTCTGCTCAAAACATAGATTGTGGGTACTCGTTGGAACCGCCTCAGCAAGGCAGTTCTAACGAGTACCCACAATCTATGTTTTCGAGCAAAAAAAAAAAAAAAAAAAATAATGTATACCCCTGTAAACCCCAGAATTACTATTTAAGGGGGTCAAAATTATATAGGCATGTTTTCGTGATTTAAAAACTGTTTTACAAAGCAATGAGCAGACATGTTAAGTCTCACTAATTATTTCAAAAAACCAAAAAGTAAACCTCGGATGTCAGGGGAGAAAAGTACATAACAAAGAAAGTGAGAGTTGTCTCTTTTGCATGCGACATGCCTACTGGTCCTTCTTTTAATTACCAAATATGAAAGCAATCCACTGAAGAATAAAGGTAACATATAATTTTGAAAAAAGGTTAAACAAAAGGTAAACTTGGGACGATGCCCGATGCCAGCCTGCCCGCCCGCCCGGACATCCCTATGTTAAAGGGAAGGTCCCACAAACTTTAACTGTCACTTCAGTAAAAAAGGGTTAAAGAGGCAAACATTTTGCCACAAATTTTATGTAGATCTGTTGAGAAATGGCCTGTTGTACATTTCATAATAGCTTTCTATGGAGGCTGCCATTTTGTCAGTCATGTTACGTGACGAAATAAGAAATTGTTAAGCATAAGGATAAGTTGTTTTCACTTAAAAACAGTAAATTTTAATTATATGCAATTAAAGGGATATAAATTGGTCATTCACTGAAATAATCTTGCATCAGAATGGCTGTTATTTGATATGTTGGATTGTAAGTTTATGACATCATAAACTCACAGCCTCGTTCTTGATTCACATTACAAATTTTTTTAAACCTTTATAATTTTCTAATGGATTGGTTGATTTTCATGAAACTTGTTGCAAAATGCTAAGCTACTGAATGCTTTTCTTCCAAACTACAAGTACTAGTTTATGGACCCTTCCCTTTAAAGGACGGATTTTTTGAAAGACCCATCCAAAAATAGAGATCTCACAAAGTTTTTTTTTCCAGACTCTCACTTATACATGTATTTATTTTTAGAACTTAACATGCCTGAGGAGGGTTTCTTTCCCAAAATACTGTGCTGTCGACATCTTTCAGAAAATCAGTTTTTACCTGTCATTTTACACAGAAGAAGCGATTTGCAAACTTTTGTGATGACTTAATGCAAAACCTTTTGACATAGCTACCTATGCATAAAATGCTTTGCTCTATTCATTAGTTTTCAAAAAATTGAATAGCTTCGTTTTTTCCATAGTAAAAATGGCTACACATTGTGCAAAAAGCGACAGGATAGGTAAATTGGAGGGAGGTTTTAAGCTAGCTCTGTTACTCAAATTTTCAGAAATGTTTACAATGTTGTTGTGAAACATTAATACAACTGTAGTTAAAAATCAGTAGAGAAAAGTAAAAAATATTTCCTAAGATAAATATTAAAAAACAAATTACAGACGGAAAAGATGAATGGTATCTGATAAGATATGGTCAATCAGAACAAAATATTTTCAATGCCAAGCAAAGACATGTATTTCCAAGTGATGCGGAAAAACAGTAAGTGACTTCGTCAACATATTTGACGGCTAAGATTCTGTTGTCACAGAACTCCTCCTTGAAGCTGGAATGGGTTTGAGTTTCAGTCCTGCCAGGCCCCGCTGCCTCACCGCCTGGGATTTTGGAGAGCCTTTAGTCATGTGTTGTCCCAGCTGTAGTCCTATGTTCTGTAGGCTTGGTCTAGCTTTTGAGCCTCCTCCCCCTTTCGGCTGAAATGATAAATTTCATTACTTCAGACTGTGTGATATTTTTGTTGATAATTTAACCCATTTTAGTGAGGAGACCCCAAAAAGGGAAATCGGCAAACAGTGCACACCCAGATCAGCTGCCACATTCTGCAGAATGTGATGTCTGATCTGGGCCTCCACTGTTTGCAAATAGTTTAGCCTTTCTCTAGGAATATCCAAATCACACAGCCTTGACATACTTAAACTTAAATTTGATTCATCCATTATATAGTGAGTGTGTTGGGAGGGGAGGGGGGTGGTGGGGCTGGGGTGGTGTTTTTCAGTCTAAGAAGGGTTAAGATAATTTTTGTACCAATATCAGAACTGCTTCTAATTAGTACCTACAACATTACACATTTTAGCTAAAGGATAAAACCCTGGCTGTCCATATCTAGGGTTATCTGCCCTACAAACGTTAGAAAAATTAGTTTTGTTGCTGTAATGGCACATTATCTTACAGTGTTCACAATGCTTTCATTTTCGCTAACAATTTGATTGAAGATTTCATTCAAGTCTCCTCTACAGATAATTTAGATGATGTATCGAGCTCTATGCCAGACAAAACTAACAAATCATTATGAAAACACGCCTATTCAAATATACTGAAAATTTTAGCAGCAAAAAAATGAAAATTTTCAGATAAAAAATTCAGATATTTTTCATATTTCTGCTCAAAACATAGATTGTGGGTACTCGTTAGAACCGCCTCATCGAGGCCGTTCTAACAAGTACCCACAATCTATGTTTTTGAGCAGAAATAAGAAAAATAATGTATACCCCTGTAAACCCCAGTTTTAGTATATAAAAGTGGGGGTCAGAATTATATAGGCGTGTTTTTGTGATGATCACTGATGTTGTCTGCAAGTTACATCTACAGGACAATAATGGCTAATCTGTTTTTGTGGAATATCACAGGAAAATCAGCACTGTCATTGGCAAGGAATGAGAATTGATTTAACTCTTTCCCCTGCTACTGGAGACTTTTGTCGTCTGCTGATAACCTTTGCAAACAGTTTGGACCCAGATTAGGGCCTGATCTGGATCCAAAATGTTTGACACTCTGATGGTATTCCTGAAGGATTTTTTTGAAAAAGTAAATTAAAACAACAACAACCACAACAAAAAAAAACAACAAAAAAACACACAGACAACAAAAAGCATGCAAAATTACCCAGCATACAAAGAGAATGTTGTTCAAACTTTCCTCTCTCTTGACTAGTTCAGCTGACGACAAATTAATGACAGTTTTCTTATTTTCCCCAGAAAACAGGATTTGACATTTCATGCAAATTAATTTTATGGAACATCAAAACCTGTGTTCTAGAAAAAAAAGAGAAAGATATTTCAAAATATTGACTGCTGAAATTTATACCCAGCCTGCTAAGTGTTAAACTATTAGGGAAGTCCTTTGGGACAAAAGCTCCTTCCAATATTGTTTTGTTAGAAATGCAATCCTCTGCTTGCTTGTCCTGCTGAATAAATTAAGATGCCACACCCTTTTCTAATTTTCAGCCAATCAGATTACTTGATCCAGACTGTTCTATAAATTCACATACTTAATGGCAAACAGTGCATATCCAGATCAGTTGGCTTCTTCAGAAGCCAACTGATCTGGATCTACACTGTTTGCAAAAGCAGGATATATCTGGGTTCAGCCGGACAAGAGTTAAACAGTTAAATTACCACAATGTTCTAATTATTCAAAAAAAAAAAAAACCCCAAAAAAAACGCCTGGGCAGCATGTAGACCCTTTTCAGACTGCTTCTTAGGAGTAGTCTGATCAAGGTTTGCACTATTTAACATTCTACAGCCAGCAGATGAATCTTTTTTTTCTTAACCCTTGTCCTGCTGAATAAATTAATATGTCACACCCACTTCTAATTTTCATCCAATGGGATTGCTTGATCCCAACTGTTGCTATAAATTCGCATACATAATAGCAAACAGTGCAGATCCAAATCAGTTGGCTTCTTCAGAAGCCAACTGATCTGGATCTACGCTGTTTGCAAAAGCAGGATATATCCGGGTTCAGCAGGACAAGGGCTAATTTAGGAGAAGTGACGTGAGAAGTAGACTGATCTATGTTTTTACAGAGAATCGGAGAAAATTATCCCAGAATTATCACCAAATTCTCCTAGTTTACAAGTCCTCTTGTTATTTTGAAGAGTGTAAGAAAGTAGCTTGAAATCTGACACTCCTACAGACCCAAATCAATTTTTCTCAGACTTTGTGCCACAAGAGACCATTGCAACGTCAATAAAAAGACAAAGTATGTCTGGTGTCAGCTGTGGAGAACAACAGAAAATGAATAAATAAGCATGATAGTATCAAACAAGAAGAAGTTTCTTTAAAAAGGGCAGCTGCCAATATTATCACACCATGTTTTTTGTTTTTGTTTTTTTTTTTCTTGAAGAGATCCGATTAAGATTAAGAATTTTACCACAAAAACAATGAAAATTTCAGATATAAAAATCTGATATTTTTCATATTTTAGCTCAAAACATAGATTGTTGGTACTCGTTAGAACTGCCTCAGTGAGGCAGTTCTAACAAGTACCCACAATCTATATTTTGAGCAAAAATAAGAAAACTAATGTATACCCCAGTAAACCCCAGTATTACTATATATAAAAGTGGGGTTTAAGGGGGTCAGTACTGTATAGGTTTGTTTTCATGATGTTTTTTTTTGTTTTTTTTTCCTTAACGTGGCAGGTGGTATGACACATGATTCAGTGAAAGAATCCGCTCCCAAGAAGAGCTACTTTTAGTTATACCAAAGTACAGTTCAGCTGTAGATTATTAACTTCTCTACAAAAGCCACCTCCCTACAACAGCCACTTCTTCTTATCCCAAAGTACAGTTCTACTATATATTTATAACTTCTCTACAACAGCCATCTCCCTATAACAGCCACTTTTTTGTTATCTCAAAGTACATTTCTACTATATATGTATAACTGCTCTAATAATAGCCAACTCCTTATAACAGCCACTTTTTGTTATCCCAAAGTACAGTTCTACTATATATTAATAACTTCTCTACAATAGCCAACTCCTTATAACAGCCACTTTTTGTTACCCCAAAGTACAGTTCTACTATATATTTATAACTGCTCTACAATAGCCACCTCCCTGTAACAGCCACTTTTTCTTATCCCAAAGTACAGATCTACTATATATTTATAATTTCTCTACAATAGCCACCTCCCTATAACAGCCACTTTTTGTTATCCCAAAGTACAGTTCTACTATATATTTAGAACTTCTCTACAATAGCCATCTCCCTATAACAACCACTTTTTGTTATCCCAAAGTACAGATCTACTATATATTTATAACTTCTCTACAATAGCCATCTCCCTGTAACAGCCACTTTTTGTTATCCCAAAGTACAGGTCTACTATATATTTATAACTTCTCTACAATAGCCACCTCCCTATAACAGCCACTTTTTGTTATCCCAAAGTACAGTTCTACTATATATTTAGAACTTCTCTACAATAGCCATCTCCCTGTAACAGCAACTTTTTGTTATCCCAAAGTACAGGTCTACTATATATTTATAACTTCTCTACAACAGCCATCTCCCTGTAACAGCCACTTTTTCTTATCCCAAAGTTCAGATATACTCTATATTTATAACTTCTCTACAATAGCCATCTCTCTGTAACAGCCACTTTTTGTTATCCCAAAGTACAGTTCTACTACATATTTATAATTTTTCTACAATAGCCACCTCCCTATAACAGCCACTTTTTGTTATCCCAAAGTACAGTTCTACTATATATTTATAACTTCTGTACAATAGCCACCTCCCTATAATAGCAACTTTTTGTTATCCCAAAGTACAGTTCTACAATATATTTATAACTTCTCTACAATAGCCAACTCCCTATAACTGCCACTTTTTGTTATCCCAAAGTACAGATCTACTATATATTTATAACTTCTCTACAATAGCCATCTCCCTATAACAGCCACTTTTTGTTATCCCAAAGTACAGTTCTACTATATATTTATAACTTCTCTTCAATAGCCACCTCCCTATAACAGCGACTTTTTGTTAGCCCAAAGTACAGTTCTACAATAAATTTATAACTTCTCTACAATAGCCAACTCCCTATAACAGCCACTTTTCGTTACCCCAAAGTACAGTTCTACTATATATTTATAACTGCTCTACAATAGCCACTTCCCCCTGTAACAGCCCGTTTTTGTTATCCCAAAGTACAGTTCTACTATATATTTATAACTTCTCTACAATAGCCACCTCCCTGTAACAGCCACTTTTTATTATCCCAAAGTACAGATCTACTATATATTTATAATTTCTCTACAATAGCCACCTCCCTATAACAGCCACTTTTTGTTATCCCAAAGTACAGTTCTACTATATATTTAGAACTTCTCTACAATAGCCATCTCCCTGTAACAGCCACCTTTTGTTATCCTAAAGTACAGATCTACTATATATTTATAACTTCTCTACAATAGCCATCTCCCTGTAACAGCCACTTTTTGTTATCCCAAAGTACAGGTCTACTATATATTTATAACTTCTCTACAATAGCCATCTCCCTGTCACAGCCACTTTTTGTTATCCCAAAGTACAGTTCTACTACATATTTATAATTTTTCTACAATAGCCACCTCCCTATAACAGCCACTTTTTGTTATCCCAAAGTACAGTTCTACTATATATTTATAACTTCTCTACAATAGCCACCTCCCTATAATAGCGACTTTTTGTTATCCCAAAGTACAGTTCTACAATATATTTATAACTTCTCTACAATAGCCAACTCCCTATAACTGCCACTTTTTGTTATCCCAAAGTACAGATCTACTATATATTTATAACTTCTCTACAATAGCCATCTCCCTATAACAGCCACTTTTTGTTATCCCAAAGTACAGTTCTACTATATATTTATAACTTCTCTTCAATAGCCACCTCCCTATAACAGCTACTTTTTGTTAGCCCAAAGTACAGTTCTACAATATATTTATAACTTCTCTACAATAGCCAACTCCCTATAACAGCCACTTTTCGTTACCCCAAAGTACAGTTCTACTATATATTTATAACTGCTCTACAATAGCCATCTCCCCCTGTAACAGCCCGTTTTTGTTATCCCAAAGTACAGTTCTACTATATATTTATAACTGCTCTACAATAGCCACCTCCCTGTAACAGCCACTTTTTGTTATCCCAAAGTACAGATCTACTATATATTTATAATTTCTCTACAATAGCCACCTCCCTATAACAGCCACTTTTTGTTATCCCAAAGTACAGTTCTACTATATATTTAGAACTTCTCTACAATAGCCATCTCCCTGTAACAGCCACCTTTTGTTATCCTAAAGTACAGATCTACTATATATTTATAACTTCTCTACAATAGCCATCTCCCTGTAACAGCCACTTTTTGTTATCCCAAAGTACAGGTCTACTATATATTTATAACTTCTCTACAATAGCCATCTCCCTGTCACAGCCACTTTTTGTTATCCCAAAGTACAGTTCTACTATATATTTATAACTTCTCTACAATAGCCATCTCCCTATAACAGCCACTTTTTCTTATCCCAAAGTACAGTTCTACTATATATTTATAACTTCTCTACAATAGCCATCTCCCTGTAACAGCCACTTTTTCTTATCCCAAAGTTCAGATATACTCTATATTTATAATTTCTCTACAATAGCCATCTCCCTTTAACAGCCACTTTTTGTTATCCCAAAGTACAGTTCTACTATATATTTATAACTTCTCTACAATAGCCATCTCCCTATAACAACCACTTTTTGTTATCCCAAAGTACAGATCTACTATATATTTATAACTGCTCTACAATAGCCATCTACAAATATTTATTTTGTTTCCCAGGGTTTCTAACCTTTAAAAGGCTGTTTTAATAACTAAAACATGAATTCTACTAATGCGCATGACAAGGTTTGGCATGACATCACTGCATTATGGCATCATCAAAAGTAACGTAATGTAACGGTAATATGAGAATGCATCAGAGTAAGTGTGCAATATCGAGTTAGTGTGCCGATATCGTGTGATATCTGCACGCTAGCTCCTCGGCTTTTATTGCACATTTTAATCATTTAATATTTATAGCTATGTAATAAAAGGAATTTTTGTGTCTTTTACCTGTTGATTTGAGAGGGCCATGGCATGGTAATTCTTCATTTTATTTTCAAATTCCCTGATATAGGCTGGGAACAGTGACTTCTCATCATAGGCAGTCTTCAGAGCTGAAAAAGAAACAAATCCAGTCATCAGGTTTCATGCCATTAAAATTTATTTAAACCTTGTCATGCTGAATAAATTAAGATGCCATGCTCACTTTTAATTTCCAGCCAATCAGATTACTTGATTACTTGATCTAGGTTGCTGATACTAGTTCACAAACTTAATAAAAAACAGTGCAGAACCAGATCAGTTGGCTTCTTCAGCCATCTGATCTGGATCTGCACTGTTTGTAAAGGCAGGGAATATCTGGGTTCAGCAGGACTAGGGCTAAAACCCCTGTTAGTTTTTAATACACTGATTTAACCCTTGTCATGTCCACTTCTAATTTTCAGCCAATCAGTTTACTTGATACGGGTTGTTATTATAAATTCACATACTGAAGAAGCCAACTGATCTGGATCTATACTGTTTGTAAAGGCAGGGCATATCCGAGTTCAGTAGGACAATGGTTAAAGCCCCTGATATTTTCATTACTGACCATTCTAAGGTAGGGTTCTGATGCTACTGTGCTTTCGACATCTTTCAGAAAGTCGTTTTTTGCTTGACGCCTTACATACAAGAAGTAAATTTGGAAACTTTTGTTATGATTTAATGCAAAACCATTTGTCTTAACTACCTATGTACAAAAAGTTTTATCTAGTCATTGGTTTTTAAAAAATCAAGTATTTTCACTTTTTCCCATGGTAAAAATGAAGCCAAATCATGCAGAAATCTGTAGGGTAAGTAACTTGAAGCCAGATTTTCAACAAGTTCCATTTTTTCAATGTTTCTGAAATTTTCATAATATTGTTGTAAAACATCAATAATTCAAATTCAGCAAAGAAAAGTAAAAAATATTTTCTTAGACAAAAATACCAAAAAATCACTTTACTATAGAAATCGCATAGGTCAGACCAACTTTTGGCCGTAGCTTTAATTTTTGTGTAAATATTTGAGAACAAAACACAGAAATAGAAAAGACAAATGGTTTCTGATAGGATATGGTCAATCAGAAGAAAATATTTTCATTTAAAATAAAACGCCAAGCAAAAATCGTCTTTCCAAGAGATGTTGAAAGGACAGTAGCTCTGTTTGTTGCCAGTAAGACTGATTTAACCCTTGTCATGCTGAATAAATTAAGATGCCACGCCCACTTCTAATTTTCAACCATTCACTTTACTTGATCCGGATTGTTGATACAAATTCAAATACTGAATGGCAAACAGTGCAGAGCCAGATCAGTTGGCTTCTTCAGAAGCCAACTGATCTGGATCTACACTCTTTGCTAAAGGCAGGGCATATCTGGGTTCAGAAGGACAAGTGTTAAAGGGTTAAAGCCCTTAAGCCTTTACTACTGACCAGTCTAAGGTAGTGGTTTTGATTTTATTTGTTCTTTGAGTGGCCTGGTGGCTGCTTGCTGTGGGTCTTGTTTGTTATTTGAGTGGCCTGGTGGCTGCTTGCTGTGGGTCTTGTTTGTTCTTTGAGGGGCCTGGTGGCTGCTTGCTGTGTGTCTTGCTTGTTACTTGAGTGGCCTGGTGGCTGCTTGCTGTGAGTCTTGTTTGTTCTTTGAGGGGCCTGGTGGCTGCTTGCTGTGGGTCTTGTTTGTTCTTTGGAGTGGCCTGGTGGCTGTTTGCTTTGGGTCTTGTTTGTTCTTGGAGTGGCCTGGTGGCTGCTTGCTGTGGGTCTTGTTTGTTCTTTGAGTGGCCTGGTGGCTGCTTGCTGTGGGTCTTGTTTGTTCTTTGAGTGGCCTGGTGGCTGCTTGCTGGGTCTTGTAAGGCTATGGTCTGTGATTGTGGCTTTTCCTGGATATCTTCTGTGCAATTTTGTTCTAGCCCCCAGGTCATAAAATTGTTTTCATGCTCAACTCAGCTGAGTATGAAATTTGTCCTGCTAATAAATCTCAATTGATTAACAATTGCAAATTCTTTCTTGCTAAACATGACTGAGCATGAAACGTTCTCTGCCAATAAATATGAAAATGCCAACTTTTTGAAAATGCCAACTTTTGTTGGCATTTTCATATTTATTAGCAGAGAAAATTTCCTGCTCAGCTGAGTTGAGCATGAAGAATGTTTTTATAACCTCGAGGCCAGATTTCTCAGAATTCTATTAAACTTGGCATTAAGCACTTTTACTCTCTTTACCCTAAGTATTCAGATAAACAGCTCGAGCCTCTGTGAGACGCTTCTAATGAGTACCCACAACATATGTTTTTATCCAAAAATAAGAAAAAATATGCCAGAATTATCACCAAATATTCCCCTTAATAAGTCCTCTGAATTATGATTCAATGTAAAATGTTTCCAACAAAATGACTGGGTAAATTCTATTCAATTTTGAATCGAGCCCTTTTACTTTCTCAGACAGACAGGCTCAAGCCTCAGTGAGATGCTTCTAATGAGTACCCACAACATATGTTTTTATCACGAAATAAGAAAAACTTTCCCAAAATTATCAACAAATATTTTCCCTTAACAAGCCCTCTGAATTATGATTCTAATGCACTCTCGTATGTAACGCGATGTCTGATTGGATAACGTCAAAAATTTTGCGACGGTATATTCTGCGATATACTGTCGCAAATCCGACGTCATCACGTAACGTCACTTCTCATTGGCTGGCATTTGGTTTTACGCAGCTCACAGCACTTGTCGTTTTGTGCAAACAATACAATTTTTCAATAGAAAAAATGAATAAATGCATTAGAATGGGGATAACTGCATCAAATTTGTCATTTGGGGAGTTAAATCGGCGGTTTTACGGTCGCAAATTACGTTTTACAGCTCCGCTGACGCGGCGCCGTAAAACAAATTTCCAACCGTAAAACCGCCGATTTACCTCCCCAAATGCCAAATTTGAAAGCAGTTATCCCCTAATTCAATGTAAATGTTCCCAATAAAATGACGTGGTTCCTGAAAATGTAATTATAATGCATATGTACCACATTACAATTTAAATAATGGCTGCGTCAAGCAACAACGTGCCTTCAAACATGTGCAAATTGCACAGGCACTGATCATCCTGTGCATGCATAAAGAATCATCCGGGCCTTTACTCTCCATTCATACATTCTTTAGTATCCAATGATTCTGTTAGCAGACAGTGAAAGACTGCACAGATGCGCAGGCTGATCAGGGTCTTAGCTGTCAGCATGGTTATCCATAGACAGGTTTTAACATGGTGTGATCCATATCTGATTACATATCAATAGGAGTGAAACCGCAACCAACCATTAGGGATGGAGTAGCTGAAAATCATGTGTTATTACGAAAACATACCTATTCAAATATACTGAAAATTTTACCACCAAACAATGAAAATTTTCAGATAAAAAATTCTGATATTTTTCATATTTCTGCTCAAAACATAGATTGTGGTACTCGTTAGAACCGCCTCAATGAGGCGGTTCTAACGAGTACCCACCATCTATGTTTTGAGCAGAAATAACAAAAATAATGTACACCCCTGCAAACCCCAGTTTTACTATATAAAAGTGGGGTTTAAGGGGGTCAAACTTATATAGGCATGTTTTTGTGATGTATGCATGAAACTGTCTGAAAAATATCTCGGTAGATGTAATATATAGAGTGTATTCATTCTCCTATTTTAAATATGGGATTTATAAACCGAGGGAGGTAAAAAAAATCCGATAAAGAAACGAGTGCCAAGCATGAGTTTCTTTATCGGATTTTTTTTTTACCTCCCGAGGTTTATAAATCCCATATTTAAAATAGGAGAAATGAATAAACTGTATATTACATGCATTTCGCCGCAATAGAGTACACTATTTAAGAGGCTTTTGTGGGAAGTCTAGTCTGCCAGTTTGTTTACGCTGTCATTTCTATTTTGGGTCGGCGTAGTACTACACTGACATTGACAGTTCGAAACAGTGAACACTCGGGTGCCATTTTGAAAAAACCAAACGAAGCGAGAGATTGAAAAGTGATAAAATATTCCCATTTAAATGGATATTTATGTGTTTCTGTGCTCAGATAGGATTAATTTCTATGCTTGTGACCTGATTCAACGAAAAAAGCATATGGATTTAAACATTTCAGCCGGTAAGTAAGGATTTGAGATCATCCAACGGGTCAAAATCTAGGCCGTTCATATGTTACAAAAAGAAAAGTAGTTCCGGTTAAAGAGATTTATTTCCCTGGCTAAGAGGAAATATTTCTTAGAAAACAAGGAAAATACCAGTTTTATATCTGGTAGAAATCATGGTATTTCTTGATTATGCATGTAATATTTATTTTTCCCACTCTCTTGGCTTATTCAGCGAACAACAAATTGGTGATATTTTTCTTATTTTTCCCAGAAAACAGGATTTGACATTTCATGCAAACTGTCTCCATTGGAGACAGTTTGCATGAAATGTCAAATCCCATTTTCTGGGAAAAATGCCAGCTGCTGAAAATTAACCTGGACTTGGACATTTGGGAAATTGGCAAACAGTGCAGACCCAGATCAGATGCCGCAGAATGGGGCATCTGATCAGGGTCTGCACTGTTTGCTAAAAGTACAGTAAGTTAAGGGTTAAATGAAACAGTCTTAAACCTCTGTTCAGGACCATTTTCCCAGCCTACATACCGGGACAATCAACCCGACAGTGCTGTCAGTTCTTTGATTACTATCTGCTGATCTTGCTAAAAATTGGTGGCCATCATGAAAATATGCCTATATAGTTTTGACCCCCTTAAGCCCCACTCTTATATAGTAAAACTGGGGTTTACAGGGATATACATTATTTTTTTTATCTCTGCTCAAAAACATAGATTGTGGGTACCGGTAATGTTTAGAACTGCCTCGCCGAGGCAGTTCTAACAAGTACCCAAAATCTATGTTTTTGAGCAGAAATTTGAAAACTACTAGAATTTTTCATCTGAAAGTTTTCGTTTTTTGTCAGTAGAATTCTCCATATATTTGAATAGGCTTGTTTTCGTAATGTGAGTGTCCTATCAGATTCTGCTTTCTACATCATTTGATTTGAGTATACACAAATTGTTCAGGCCCCATGGTTGCAACTTTTCTCATGCTCAACTCAGCTGAGCATGAAATTTTCTCTGCTAATAAATATGAAAATGCCAACATTTTTTCATGCTCCACTCAACAGAGCATGACATATTCCCTGCTAATAAATATGAAAATGCCAACACTTTTTTCATGCTTAACTCAGCTGAGCAGGAAATTTTCCTGCTAAAAATGCCAGCTATTGTTTATAAGGAACTAATGTTTATTTATTAGCAGAGAAAATTTCATGCTAAGCTGAGTTAAGCATGAAAATAGTTTTATAACCTTGGGGCCTGGCCTATTTGTTTATGTGGCCTTAGTTTACCTAATACACCACAACCTCTTTATAACACTATTGTTGGGGTCCATAGCATAAACCGTGTTAGTTATATAACCGTGTTATATCCAAACAAAAATGTATAGATTATATTAAAAAATGACCATTTATGGTCATTTTTCAATATAATCTATACATTTTTGGGATCTATCTTTGAACCGTTTTATATCAAAAACCGTGTTATAACGAACCGTGTTATAAAGAGGTTGAAGTGTATATAGTATACAAAGTGCACACATACTCCTGCATATTACATAGTATTACACACAGACACATGCACATACAATAAACTTACTGTCAGCAAGAGTAGGTAGTTTTGACAGTTTCTTGCCACTTGAGGGTTGTTCAAAAACTACTTGTCTGGGTCTGGTCTACAATGTTGGCACATAACCATGCATACACAGCATTACACACATTCACATGCACACACAATACTATATAAACTTACTATCAGCAAGAGCAGGTAGTTTTGGCAGTTTCTTCCCACTTGAGGGCCGTTCAAAAAAGTACTTGTCTGGGTCTGGCTTGACTGGCTGCTCCATCTCAGCAAGTTCAGGGATATCTAAAGCCTGTGAACAGAAGTGATAAGATTTATAAAATAGTATTTATGGGCGAATTGATATAAAGATGAGAACTGTAATTACCTAAATATTTGGACAAAAAGATTTGAGCACACCATGCAGTTTTACTATATAAATTATAAAGATATGTTTTTGTGATGAGACAAAAAATTGATGGCATCCCATGTGTGTGTGTATGGAGTGTAGGGGGGAGAGTTAATGGTGGATAGGGGCTATACTGTATGTCATTACGTTTTGGTCCTCATGGGTGGGCCAACTAATAAGCGCTGCTTATTGGTAATTTCTTGTTTTTCTACAAAAAAAGGCTCTGTCAATTCACATGGAGAATTTGCATGAAATGTCAAAATGTATTTTCAGGGAATAATATTTCAAAATGTCATCTGCTACAATTTTCACCCAGCATACTGTTAAATTTTCAGGATAAGTTTGATAAGGAGTTTTTGAGTACTTACTGTAGGTGGGTAGTTAACATTTCACTAGTTTAAATATATATAAACGAAACCAGCCTTAGTTATCAACTCTGTCTTATCATAAGAATTAACATTTAAAGTGCCAATCATGACTGCAGCAGACTATATAAATGATTTTTTTTTTTATTTTCTAAAGAAGATAAATCTTGATAATTAACACGAAATTTCAACACATTTTCTCTGTAAAATAATTTTAAAAACAAATTAGAATGTTGTCTGTTGCAAATTTCACTCAGCACCTTTATCACTTAAATTATTTATCAGCTCAATACTGGGAACTGCAACCTGACTTTCAAAAGTGCTTCAGTGACTTTACTTAACCCTTGTCCTGCTGAGCCCAGATATACCCTGCTTTTGCAAACAGTGTAGATCCAGATCAGTTGGCTTCTGAAGAAGCCAACTGATCTGGATCTGCACTGTTTGCCATTAAGTATGTGAATTTATATCAATAATCTGGATCAAGTAACCTGATTGGCTGAAAATTAGAAATGGGCGTGGCATCTTAATTTATTCAGCAGGACAAGGGTTAACACTTTCCATGCTGGGTAAATTTTAAGCAGATGACATACTGAAAAATAATTCTTATTTTTTCAATATTACAGGTTTTGACATTTCATGTAAAGTGTCTACTGAGGAGACAATTTGCACAAAATGTCAAATCCTGTTTACTGGAAAAAATAAGAAAAAATATTTCAATCTGTCTTCTGCTGAATTCTTTTTTACCCAGCATGCAAAGCGTTAATTTTCGTAATGTCACCTGTTTATGTCGTCTGCTGAATATTCTTGCAAACTTTTCAAACCTATTTTTGCATACAAGCAAACAGTGTTGACCCATATCAGATTGCTCCTACAGGAGCAGTCTGATCTGGGTCCACACTGTTTGCAAAAATGACTTTTAAAATCACAAGCAGAAGACAAAGCAGACGACAATTGTTGTGATTGGCGCTTTAAGGGTTAAGGTGTCTGAATATTGAGGGGAAAATACGGTATAAGATTTGTACGGAAAGAAATGTTTAAAATAACGCATTCCATCTAATTACTCAACATATCCCTATCAGCGCACGGTAAAGCATTTCGTAGTCTTCAGATTAACAGCCATGTATATTTTTATTTGCTCATCCAATGATTCTGTTAGCGGACAGTGAAAGACTGCACAGATGCGAAGGCTGATCAGGGTCTTAGCTGTCGGCATGTAAACCCAAAGACAGGTTTTAACATGGTGCGATCCATATCTGATTACATATCAATATAAGTGAAACTGGAACCAACCCATCACGAAAACATACCTATATAATTTTGACCCCCTTAAACCCCACCTTTATATAGTAAAACTGGGGTTTACAGGGGTATACATTATTTTTCTTATTTCTGCTCAAAAACATAGATTGTGGGTACTCGTTAGAACCGCCTCATCGAGGCAGTTCTAATGAGTACCTTCAATCCGTGTTTTGAGCAGAAATAAGAAAATATCAGAATTTTTTATCTGAAAATTTTCATTTTTTTTGGTGGTAAAATGTTCTATATATTTGAATAGGCGTGTTTTCGTAATGTTCTTCATACAAGAATTCCGCGGAAGGCGTCATCGCACCTGCTGGCGCAAAAGTCACAGGAGCCTCAATCAGAATGTGGTTATTAAATAAGTTTATTTCATTCTTAGCAGTGCTTACTTGGAAAACTGGGTTGAAAAAAAATGTAGACAAAGTGCCTAGTGGGGCACATATATTCCAGGCCAGTCCCATTCCCTCTAATGGCTATATCTTCAGAACTGACTTTTCGTATCATACAGCCCAATGATAATGGAACGCTGACGTAAAATGTGTAAACGCCACTGGAGCATGAAATATAGGTCAAGGTCACGGGTCAAGGTACCTGCTAATTCAGTACATCAAGGAGAAGCACAATGCAAGGTATGGTGGTTGTAGGCCTTATAGTTGAGGAGTTATCAAACATCAACGTAAAATGTGTCAAATATAGGTCAAGGTCACTGGGTCAAGGTACCTGCCAAGCCAGGGCAATGAGGTGAAGCACTATGCAAGGTTTAGTGGTTGTAGGTCTTATATTTGAGGAGATACTGAACATCAATATAAAATGTGTCAAAGTCACTGGAGTGCACAATATAGGTCAAGGTCACCAGGTCAAGGTACCTGTCGAGTCAGTACATCGAGAAGAAGTGCTATATAAGGTTTGGTGGTTGAAGGCCTTACAGTTGAGGACATATGAAAGGGTGACCTAAAAGGTGTAAAAGTCAATGGAGCGTGAAATATAGGTCAAGGTCACCCAGTCAAGGTTTGTTTGTGTTTGTGTTGAGGTTTTACGGCCCAGTCAACCCAATGGGGTCATGTCGAGCGCGGTCAGTTTACCTAACCACACGTTTACTGGGCAGGCTTAGTCCTCTAAGCGGTTAACCAGTATTGTGCACATTCTTTCGCCAGAAACTGACAACTACCCTTCTTGAATCAGCGGAAGGGAGAGAATGACCGTAGAAAATATTTCATGATCAATCTCCACGAAAGAATGTTGCCGACCTCGGCGGGGGTTGAACCCGCGACCTCCTGGTCTCCAGTCGGACGACGCATCCAACTGAGCCACCGAGGCCGGCCCCCGGTCAAGGTACCTGCAGAGTCCGTACATTGAGAAGCACTATGCAAGGTTTGATGGTTGTAGGCCTTATAGTTGAGGAGATATTGAACGTTGACGTAAAATGTGTAAAAGGCACTGGAGCTCAAAATATAGGTCAAGGTCACCGGGTCAAGATACCTGCCAAGTCAGTACATGTAGGAGAAGCACTATGCAAGGTTTGGTGGCTAGAGGTCTTACACTTGAGGAGATCTGGAACGTTGATGTAAATTATGTCAAAGTCACTGCAGCCAAAATATAGGTCAAGGTCACCAGGTCAAGGTATCTGCTAAGTCAGTACATTGAGGAGAAGCACTTTGCAAGGTTTGATGGTTGTAGGCCTTATAGTTGAGGAGA
This sequence comes from Anodontia alba, assembly GCA_964016985.1. NCBI lineage: Eukaryota > Metazoa > Mollusca > Bivalvia > Lucinida > Lucinidae > Anodontia > Anodontia alba. The sequence goes on along the minus strand of OZ024838.1, from coordinate 1,505,516 downwards.
TATCGAACGTCGTCGCAAAATATGTCAAAGTCACTGGAGCGCAAAATATAGGTCAAGGTCACCGGGTCAAGGTACCTGCCAAGTCTGTACATCTAGAAGAAGCACTATGCAAGGTTTGGTAGTTGTATGCCTTATAGTTGAGAAGATCTGGAATGTCAACGTAAATTGTGTCAAAGTCAATGGAGTGCAAAATATAGGTCAAGGTCACTGGGTCAACATATCTGCCAAGTCAGGAGGTCAGGGAGATGTGTCATGCAAGGAATGATGGTTGTTGTAGAATTGTAGTTGATTAGAATACTAACTTTGACGTAAATGTCGAACTTCGACAGAACAGAACTGTTAAGAGACAGACGGATGGATGAACGGACAGACGAATGGAAAAGCGGGCACCTATGTCGCAAAGTCAGGAGGTCAGGGAGATATTTCATACAAGGTTTGATGGTTGTTTAGTCTTGTAGTTGATTAGAATACTAACTTTGACATAAATGTCGAACTTCGACATAACAGAACTGTTAAGAGACGGACAGACGGACAGACGAATGGAAAAGTGGGCACCTGTATCGCAAAGTCGGGAGGTCAGGTAGATGTTTCATGCAAGGTTTGATGGTTGTTTAGTCTTGTAGTTGATTAAAATACTAACTTTGACATAAATGTCGAACGTCACAACTCGACATAAATGTTCGACATAAATGTTGACAGACGGACGGATGAATGGACAGACATACGGAAAAGCGGACGCCTATGTTGCAAAGTCAGGAGGTCAGGGAGATGTTTCATGCAAGGTTTGATGGTTGTTTAGTCTTGTAGTTGATTAGACTACTAACTTTGACATAAATGTCGAACGTCGACATAAATGTTGACAGACGGACGGACTGACGGACGGACGGACAGACGGATGGAAAATCGGACGCCTATATCGCACCCTGCTACAAGCAGGTGCGATAAAAAGCATATGCTGTTGGTACTCATTGGAATTGTCTCCACAAGTCCAGGCAATTCCAACAAGATATGATTACATGTATAATCTACAGACATAAAGTCTCCTATTCAAATGAGCTAGTACCATGAGGACTCCATTTCCGTTTTAATTTGTCATCAGAAGATGCATACCCCCTTGGTCCCCAGACCCACAATTGGTGTCATTGAATACATCTTATCATAAAAACATTAAACTATAATACCCCGTCATTATCGTGTCAAGGGCAGATAACCCTGTCAATCATTGACGAAATTTGCCCACTAGCAATCCCAAACCAGATCTCCTTCATATCAATGCATGTACCTGGTTTGGTTAAAATCCCTTGACATTTACTCAAGTTATTGTCCTGAAACGAAAATATGGATATGTCTTGGGCAGATAACTCCATCAAAATTTGACCAAATTTGCCCATTTGCAATCCTAAACCAGACCTCCACAATATCAATGCACATACCAAGCTTGGTGAAAATCCATGGCATGTCTCAGGCAGATGTCTCTGTCAAAATTTGACAAAATTTGCCCATTAGCAATCCCAAACCAGATCTCCACAGTATCAATGCACTTACCCAGTTTGGTGAAAATCCATTGACATTTACTCAAGTTATCATCAGGAAATGAAATATGGATGGACGTACAACTGACGGACGGACGTCCAACGTGAAACCTTAATACTCTGCCACATGATAGTGGTGGGGTATGTTAATAAACAACAATATATACAGTTAAGGGTGGGGGTTCTGAACAGTTTCTGAGATATTAAGCCTTATAATGATCTGGAAGGGGTTGGGAATACTTTTTCTGAGATATTAGGCATTTTTTGAAATGTGGCAAGGTTTTTCACTCTCTTAAAGCAGGAATATTATTACAGATCTCTGTTTTTCTGCTTAGAGCCCATGGTAGCCATAACACCTGCCTTCAATGTATAAATGCTCAAAAACTTTGTGTATACTCACTTTTCATTGAAAATAAATTGACCAATTTGTAGGCAATAAAATGCAGTGTTCATGTAGGTATTTGCACAGGGAATGACAGGAGCATGAAATGTCTGGATATTTTCTGACCGCCCCTGGTACAATCAATGAGAGACAGCAGCAGTAGTTCTATTATCTCCATTGACAGGTAAAGTCCAAGGTAGGTCAAATACTAACCAGGTCCTTCTAATTGGAATCCTCTGCTTTTATCATAGGTCATCAGTGGAATTTAACAAATTTTTAACTTAACATTTCTCCATATCCACAAGGAAGATTAATCAATATTATATATTTCATTGCACAGAAACTGTTTCTTTTAAATATTTTGGAAGCTGTATTGGCATATGACCTTGTTAAAATTAGATTTATTAAGGAAAAGGAAGTGATACTTAATGGAAACACTAATGATAAAAGCAGAGGAATCCAATTAACTGGACCTGGTTATTTACAGAAAGTAATCAAGGGAGTTAACTGACTGCTTTCTCTCATTACTCATAGGAGTTAACTGAAAACTTGGATGATCATCATGAAAACCTGTCTATATAATTTATACCCCTGTAAACCCCACTTTTATATAGTAAAACTGGGGTTTACAGGGGTATACATTATTTTTTTTATTTCTGCTCAAAAACATAGATTGTGGATACTTGTTAGAACCACCTCACTGAGGTGGTTCTAACAAGTATCCACAATCTTTGTTTTGAGCAGAAATATGAAAAATATCAGAGTTTTTTTACCTGAAAATTTTCTGTCTTTTGGAGGTAAAATTTTCTATATATTTGAATAGGCGTGTTTTTCGTAATGTCTTAGCTGACTGTTGGAACTGTAACAATTATTTTATCCATTCACAAATTACCCCCAGTAAGTCTTACTTAATAATCAAAGGAATGACTGCTGTTTAACCCCTACATTTCTCACCACAAAAGCAGACGACAAATTCATATTATTCTTATTTTTCCCAGAAAAAGCATTGGCATTTCAGGCAATTGTCTCTGGAGACAATTTGCATGAATTGTCAAATCCCGTTTCCTAGGAAAAATAAGAAAAATATTACAAAATTTCGTCTGCTGATTATTTTACACAAAGTGTTAAGCATTAACAAAGGAAATTGTTTATACAGACTAACAATTAACATTCTTCATGAAATTTTCATCATGTAACATTCTTTTTTTTTTTATTTTCCACAAAAAATAAGAGTTTGACAATTCATGCACATCAAAAATCAAAAAACAGGGTTTGACTATTCATGCCAAACCCTGTTTTCTGGGAAAAAATAATAAGAATATTGTCATCAGTCTGTCATCTGCTGAATTTGCCTAGAGAGTGGTAAAGATTACCCCTTGTCCTGCTGAACCCAGATATACCCTTCCTTTGCAAACAGTGTAGGTCCAGATCAGATGGCTTCTGAAGAAGCCAACTGATCTGGATCTGCACTGTTTGTCATTAAATATGTGAATTTATATTAACAAACTAGATCAAGTAATCTGACTGGCTGAAAATTGGAAGTGGGTGTGGCATCTTAATTTATTCAGCAGGACAAGGGTTAAAACCCAACTGCCGCATTTACATCTTACTCCTCACTGTATTTGACCTAACCCTTAAACTGCCAGTCACAACAATTGTCGTCTGCTTTGTCATCTGCTTGTGATTTTAAAAGTCATTTTTGCAAACAGTGTGGACCCAGATCAGACTGCTCCTCTAGGAGCAGTCTAATCAGAGTCCACACTGTTTGCTTGTATGCAAAAATAGGTTTAAATTTTGCAAGAATATTCAGTAGACGACATAAACAGACAATATTTTCAGATGCAGATTTTCTTGGCATTTTAAGGGTTAAAATTTGGAAAAAAAAAAAATCTATTTTATTGTTGATGTGTCTAAAATAGTGATGGTTGAGAGGCAAACAGTGTAGACCCAGATCAGATGCTGCATTCTGCAGCATCTGACCTGGGTCTACACTGTTTGCTCAGGACTGTCTGTACCAATATTTAGGGTTATTACGGAAAACTAATAATGACTGTCTGTCAATGTCTCTGAGGTCAATGTAAGGAATTTGTAAAGTTTAACAATCCTAGCTTGATGAATTGCAATACATGTATGAACTGTTCAAACTTGTCAAAATTATCACTTCCTTATGAACCATCTTTAACAGAGGTTCCAGTGTGTTCTTATTTACCTAGACTGGCTCTAGTCTCAAGTGACGAAACATTTTTCTTATAATCCTGTTTGATAATCCACTAGAAATACAACCAAAATAATATCATGACTATAAAGGCTGGTCATTTAAGTGACCAGCCTCTATAGTCATGATTATTTTGGTTTTATTTTAGTAGATTATCAAACAGGATTATAAGAAACAAATATTTAGTCACTAAAGACTGGAGCCAGTCTATTATTTACCCTAAGAATATAGACTTTTTTTTTTTATTTTATTGAGCTGGAGTTTTAAGGCCCAGTCAACCCATATTGGTAATTGTCCTGCTGAACCCGGATATACCCCAGCTTTTGAAAACAGTATAGATCCAGATCAGTTGGCTTCTAAGAAGCCAAATGATCTGGATCTGCACTGTTTGTCATTCAGTATATGAATCTATATCAACAATATGAATCAATTAATCTGATTGACAGAAAATTTGAAAAGGGCACTGCATCTTAATTTTTTCAGCAGGACAAGGGTTCAGAATTTAGAACGACAGTCCTTATAATTAGCAATAAGTCGGAAACAGCAGAATTTTAAGAGTCATTTTTCTATATGATCTATACATTTTGACTGGATACATGACATTGTTGTTTAGCTAACCTTTCTCTTGCTGAACACGGCATGCCCTATCTTAGCAAACAGTGTAGATCCAGATCAGTGGCTTCTATGAAGCCAACTGATCTTGATCTGCATTGTTTGCCATTCAGTATATGAATTTATATCAACAATCTGGATCAAGTAATCTGATTGGCTGAAAATTTGAAAAGGGTGTGGCATCTTAATTTATTCAGCAGGACAAGGGTTCAGAATTTAGAATGACATGCAGACCTTATAATTAGCAGTAAGTCAGAAACAACAGAATTTATAGTCATTTTTCTATATGATCTATACATTTTGACTGGATACATTACATCGTTGTTTAGCTAACCCTTCTTTTGCTGAACACTACATGGCCTGTCTTAGAAAACAGTGTCAATCCAGATCAGTTGGCTTTTGAAGAAGCCAACTGATCTGGATCTGCACTGTTTGTCATTAAAATATGTGTTTGTTTGTGTTGAGGTTTTACGGCCCAGTCAACCCAATGGGGTCATGTCGAGCGCGGTCAGTTTACCTAACCACACGTTTACTGGGCAGGCTTAGTCCTCTAAGCGGTTAACCAGTATTGTGCACATTCTTTCGCCAGAAACTGACAACTGCCCTTCTTGAATCAGCGGAAGGGAGAGAATGACCGTAGAAAATATTTCATGATCAATCTCCACGAAAGAATGTTGCCGACCTCGGCGGGGGTTGAACCCGCGACCTCCTGGTCTCCAGTCGGACGGCGCATCCAATTGAGCCACCAAGGCCGGCTCATTAAAATATGTGAATTTCTATCGAAAACCCAGATAAAGTAATCTGATTGGTTTGAAATTAGAAGTGGGCATGACATCTTTAATTTATTCAGCATAATTTCTGCCTTGGATCCAAGCAATATTGTTTGTAGGATTGCATGAAAGCCCCGCTGTGTATACTGTTTTTTTATTAGTATTAGGGCAGACAGTCTTAAGCAAACAGTGTAGACCCACACTTGATGCTAAAGAATTCAACAACTGTCTAAAGTAACTACTTGGCCTTTTGGAAATCAGGTAAGATTGTGAAAAGACTTGTCCAGATTTTGGGAGCAGTATGGTTAGGCATTTAAAGGAGCCCAAATATTTTGGGCAAACATACCAAAGAGACATCATTTAAATTCAGAACCAATCAACCATAAAGAGAGAAACAGGAAGACAGAATCTCAACTGAGGAACTATGAGAATTTATTGGATTTTCTTCAAGCTTAATTGTAAGTTTTTCTTCTGGTTTCCATGGTTACTGTTTGATCAATAGGATTCACTATCAAGAGTTCCATAGCCCCAGTGAATTGGATATTTTTATACAAATAAGGTCATTATTTTGTTGCTTTTGTTCATCTCATTTGAATGATCTCACTAAGATGAGTGTCGACATTAGAAAAATTTACCTTATGAGATGTTAACACAGCAAAGACTTGGATCATAATCTGAGCGACCATGTAATCTGACAGTCATCGCTGGATGTTGTTTCTGGATTGCCAAGGTTATTATTTTGTTACAAATTTGTAAGATATGTTGTTACATCTCATTTGAATCGTCTTCATAAGATGAGTGTCAACATGAGGAAATTCACCTTATGACGTGTGAACACAATAGCAAAGGCTTGGATTATTCTGCGACCATGTAATGTTTTTACCATAAGTATTGGGACACTGCTGTCTATCTACTGTCCTAAGATTTGAAATACCATCTTTGACCTAATTACCGCACATACTCCTATCAGGGCACAGTCATGTCTTCAGATTACAGCCAGTGTACTTTTCGTCTAATTCTTTATGAAGGCATATGTTGCGGGTACCCATTTGAATTGCATCAACTTGTCAGTGCAATTAAAATGAGTACCCACAAGTACCCACAACATATGCTTTTGTAAAAAAAAAAATAAAAAGAAAAATAGCATAGCATCATTAGATAAGTCTTTTGCTTATTTTTTTTTTTCGTGTACCCTTAGTATAGGTGGATACATATTTTACAAGTTTTCTCAGTAGTTTTGGAAAACTTAAGCACACGGTGAGGTTATTAGGTTGAATATGGTTGTGCACTTTTGGGCATCTAATCTGGGTCTACACTGTTTATAAAAGCCTATCAGTCCCAATACTTACTGTGCTTTCGACATCTTTCAGAAAGTCGTTTTTTGCTTGGCGCTTTAAACAGAAGAAGTAAATTTGCAAACTTTTGTCATGATTTAATGCAAAACCATTTGTCGTAACTACCTATGTGCAAAAAGTTTTATTCTAGTTAGTGGTTTTTAAAAAATCCAATATTTTCACTTTTTCCCATAGTAAAAATGAATGAAAATTATGCAGAAATTCGTAGGGTAGGTAACTTGGAGGCAGATTTTCAACAAGTTTGCTTGTTCAATTTTTCTGAAATTTTCACAATACTGTTGTGAAATATCAACAATTCAAATTCAGCAAAGAAAGGTAAAAAATATTTACTAACACAAAAATTCCAAAAAATCACTTTACTATAGAAATTGCATAGGTCAGACCAAATTTTGGCTGTAATTTTAATTTTAGGGTACATATTTGAGAACAAAACACAGAAACAGATAAGACAAATGGTTTCTAATAAGATATAGTCAATCAAAACAAAATATTTTCATTTACGATAAAACGCCAAGCAAAAAATGTCTTTCCGAGAGATGTCGAAAAGACAGTAGGTTTATTATGGTAATCTGTCAAAGCCTAGCTTTGCTGGATGTTCTCATCCAATAGCCAATTAAAACCCTTATCCTGCTGAATAATCAAATTAGCCACACCCATTTCTGACTATCAGCCAATCAGAAAACACCATATGATGTTTTTGTTCAAATTCACAAACTGAATGACAAACAGTGTAGATCCTGATCAGATGGCTTCTTCAGAAGCCATCTGATTTGGATCTACACTGTTTGCAAAGGAAGGGGTTGTCGTGAACAGAAGCCATCTGATCTGGATCTACACTGTTAGCAAAGGTAGGGGTTGTCGTGAACAGCAGGATAAGGGAGCCAGCATCGGTGGCTCAGTTGGATGCACATCCAACTGGAGACCAGGAGGTCGTAGGTTTGACCCCCACCAAGGTCGGCAACATTTCTCGTGGAGATTGATCATGAAATGTTTTCTACGATCATTCTCTCTCTTCCGCTGATTCAAAAAGGGCAGTTGTCAGTTTCTGGCGAAAGAATGTGCACAATACTGGTTAACCGCTAAGAGGATTAAGCCTGGTTAGGTAAACTGACCGCACTCGACATGACCCCATTGGCTTGACTAGGCCGTAAAACCTCAACACAAACACAGCAGGATATGGGTTAAGGTTATTATTTTGCTACTTTTGTAAAATACCTTGTTAAATCTCATTTGAATCATATCTATGAGATGAGCAATAACATGGGAAAACAACCTTGTGATAGACTCATGTCAGTCTGAACATTCTGCTATTAAAGGTTGCTGACTGAGCTAATTTTGATATGACACAAGTCACAGATTTCCCGTACCTGAAATGTCCGCAAAGAAGGGTTATATTCCGCATGGAAAATTGCGGACATTTACCTGTGAAGGTCTGCGGAGTATTGGGACGCTTTGTCCGCAAGTCTACGCAAGCTGGAAATTTTTTCTCTGCGGACATCCGCAATATTTCCATATACAGGTCCGCAGTTGTCCGCAGAAGTCTGCGGACATCAGTGCGGACATCTGCAGACATCTTTGCGGACGTCCGCATGGATTGGTGCGGACGTCCGCATGGATTGGTGCGGACGTCCGCATGGATTGGTGCGGACGTCCGCATGGATTGGTGCAGACGTCTGTGCGGACGTCCGCATGGATGGGTGGGTATGTCTGCGGAAGTCCGCATGGATTGGTGCGGACATCCGCAGGGCCAGAGGATCTGTTAGAGTTGCTTCCCCTGCTGTGTAATAACCTGTTGATCATATGTGGTATTACATGATCATATGCCATATGACTTAGTTTTTAATGTTTGCTCTACATAATTATTCATTATGCAAAAACTATAGCTGTTCACAAAATTAGAACATGCAATTAAGATTTTCTGCTGAAGACATCTCTGACTTCATGTAATAATTAGTTGTTTATAAACTTAACAGATTTCCAAGCAAATACAACTGATCATTTTGTATGTGGTTCAAGTTACTGGGAAGGGTCCCAAAATTTGAATAATGATGCAGTACAATTAAGATTTGGTGCAGTTAAAGTTTGGTTGAATAAGAAAGATTTGGTGTATTATAGCCAGTGTGTGTACTATAGCCACTTGCATATAAGTCAAAATAGCTGAATGAATTCATTGAAACTGTAAGAATAATAAAGCAGGATATTCTACCATTCTTCTTCTTTAATAATGTACCATTTTATCAATCAATGTCTTTTACAAGTAATGAGTTTAATTTTACAATTAAGAAAAAAACAAAACCAACTTACTTTGCTTTCAAAATATGTCCTGACTGTCACAGCGTTTGGAATCCTAATTTCAAATTTTATAGCGTATTGATACATTTTTTGCAGTTTATGAAACTGAGTCAAAACAATGTTGAATTTGTGTACCATAACACTTTTCTGGTAAATTAATTTGAACCAAATAAAAGTGCAGGCCTGAATATAATTACTGTTGGTTAATTGTTTACAATTTAAAATGGTACTATTTTGTGCGTGTGTAAGGTTACTGTATATACATTGCCTGACATACTTACCCATTTATTGTTCAAAATGTGTATGACAATATTTCAGAAGTCCGCAGATGTCCGCAAGAATTTGTGCGGACATGTGCAGTTTACTTCAATGCCTAATCTTTTCTAAGTCCAAAATGTCCGCACAAGTCCGCAACAAAAAAAAAAAAACAAAGTCAGAATTTTACACAAGCTTTTGCGGACGTCCGCAGGCTAACTTGCATAGAGCTGCGGATGTCCGCAAAAAGATAGCCCCAGCTGATACGGAAAAATGTCCGCAAAAGTCCGCAGGCTTTGACAGAGGCACGGACATCTGCGGATTTGTAGCGGACATCTGCGGACATACGCCAACTTCCGCAATGATTTACGCGGAAGTCCGCATATGTCCGCAGCATATGCCAGACCTGTTGCGGACATTGAAGGTTAGCCCCACTTTTGTTTCTATCTGAGTGTTCCAGACTGTTGTATAATGTTTGTAAAATTAAATAGAATAATTAAGTTTCACGAAAATAATTTACGCTCTCAGTGAGGTTTTGAAGAATCTGCACACTCATTGTGAAAGAAATATACTTTCTTGTCATAAACATGATAAAAAAAACACCTAACTTGGCTATGTAGCCTAGTTAGAAAGTACATATTTAGGCAATATTTTCTCCTATAATTCTTTATTGCACAGTCCTTAGAAGCATTTTATAACAAACTAGGGATTCAAACAAACAAAAAAAACAGGGGCAGTTTAATTTCGTTTGGAAATTGTATTTTTAAACAACAAAAAATAAGGTTATATCGATATTAGCTCCGTCAACCACCTTTAAGACCACCTTAGGGACTGCCTAAAAGGGGTCTAATTATTTGTGAGGTGGTCTTAATATCATTTAAGCACAGAGTAAGGCCAGAGTTTTTTATCTTTAGGTTTACGGGAAATTTCTTAAAAAGTTGCTGTCGGGAGGTAGGAATAAAAATATAAATGTGAAAAAGCTTGCATCAGTGAAATAAAAGATCTAGAAAATTCTCACAACCAGCAGGGATCTAACCTGGTACCTCTAAAAAAAACCATCAAAATGTGGGCTGTGCCGTACGAAAACATGTCTTTTAGCATATGCGGACAGCGATAGCCCAGGTCAGCTTGAGCATTTCTGCAGTCCGATCAAGGCCAGTTTAAACTTCACTGTCCACCAACATTACGCAAACATGCCTGTTCAAATACACTGAAAATTTCATCACCAAAAACTAAAAGTTTTCAGATAAAAATTCTGATATTTTTCATATTTCTGCTCAAAACATAGATTGTGGGTACTAATTAGAACCCCCTCACCGAGGCGGTTGTAACAAGTACCCACAATCTGTTTTTGAGCAGAAATATGAAAAGCAATGCATACCCCTGTAAACCAGTTTTACTATATAAAAGCATCACTAAAACTTGCCTATATAACTTTGACCCACTTAAACCCCAATTTTATACAGCAAAACTGGGGTTTACAGGGGTATACATTATTTTGCTTATTTATGCTCAAAAACATAGATTGTGGGTACTTGTTCTAAACAAGTACCCACAATCTATGTTTTGAGCAGAAATATGAAAATATCAAAGAGTTTTTATATGAAGATGTTCAGTTTTTGGTGATAAAGTTTTCAATATATTTGAATAGGCGTGTTTTCATAATGGTGGGGTTTAAGGGGATCAAAATTATATAGGTATGTTTTCGTGATGCAGAATCATTACTGGATACTACAGAATGTATGAATCGAAAGCAAAGGCCCGGCTGATGCAACTTTGCATGCACATGATGATCTGAATCTGCCCATTAAGCGCATGTTTGAAGGCACTTTTTCGCTTGACATAGCCCATGTGGTCTGCTGCAGTTGTGACTGGCATTTTAAGGGTTACGTAAACTTTATGATGACATCCCAATATTGGTTATTTACAGTAACTGTGGTAATCCATGTTTGCTGTTACCTAATGAAAAAAACCTGTTAATTTTGGACTTGGACCCAATATACACTGGACTAGTAACTATGGCATAGGTATTGTATTTATTGGAAATATGTTGTCGTGGCTGAGTTTTCATAATTTTGTATGATGAAGTTTAAATGCTCATATTTCAATTATTTCTCAAAATATCTGAGATTTGTTTTCAAAAAGCAATAGTTCAATATATTACCTTTAAAACTGCAGCATTATATTTAAGGAAAATCAAATAGTTTTTGTAAACATCAGCAAGAAAGCTAGGTACCCATTTTTGCTATTTTCGGCACTTTAAGCAGAAAATCATCAGAAATTCACCCAAAATGATGGTATAACTTCAATTTTATTATTTGTGACTTATCATTTTTTCAACCAAAACTATTAAAAACTTTTTATTATAACTTTAGTTATTACCCAAAATCATTTTTAATGACCACAGTGCTGAAAAATAGCGCTAAAATCAAGCCATGACAACATATTTTGGCAGTTCCGTTAGTGACAAGTCTGGGTATTATTAGGTCCGAGTTTTGGACCAGTCTAATGACAATACCTGTTATCTTTGTACCAGTCTTAAATGACAATACCTGTTATCTTTAGACCAATCTAATGACAATACCTGTTATCTTTGAACCAGTCTAATGACAAAACCAGAGATAATCTGGTCTAAAGTATTGACAAGCAATGATAAAGCCAATCCGAAAACTTTTTAAAGTCCATATTGTAGTTTGAGGATCCCCAAAAAGGTAATGGGCAAGCAGTGCAGACCCAGATCTGAGGCCACAGAATGTGACATCTGATCAGGGTCTAGTTTAGCTTTTTTTCTCTGGGAATCTCTAAATCGCATAGCCCAACATACTTAAAATTGAAAATCAACTCTTCCAATATACTGTGGGAAGAGTTTATTCAGTCTGAAATGGGTTAAAGTGCTCATAACAACTGCAACAGACATTTTATTTTATTTGTTTTTGGTGGGTGGTGTTAAAAGAAAATGCTTCAGAAATCTCCCACCACCTGGAGGGAATTTTAGTAGATAACACTGAGTATACCTGAGTTAGGCTGTCATAAGTCTTGATGAAACCAGGGCTTTGAATTTACAGAGTTTATTTGTAACTGACTACACAGTGTGAAACATCACAGCTTAACTGCCTGACTACACTGTGTGATAATTTATCTTGTAGGCAGAGCACATTATCAGTAACATTTCAGAGATCTTGGTAACCATGCTATCAGGTTGAAATTTTTGTTAATACAGAACACTGAGGAATTGTAATAAGCTCAGCAATAATAAACTGGTGTCTTTAATTAATGAGGTAAGATTTAGCTTAACCTTTACTATTATCTGGGCAAATTCAGCAGATGTTAAACTGATGATTTTTTTCTTATTTTTCTAGAAAATAGGCTTTGACATTTCAGGCAAAATTGTCTCCTTAACCCTTAAAGCGCCAATTACAACAATTGCTTTGTCTGCTACTTGTGATTTTAAAGGTCATTTTTGCAAACAGTGTGGACCCAGATCAGACTGCTCCTCTAGGAGCCGTCTGATGGGTCCACACTGTTTACCTGTATGCAAAAATAGGTTTGAAAAGTTTGCAAGAATATTCAGCAGATGAAATAAACAGACGATATTTTCAGATGCAGGTTTTCTTGGCATTTAAAGGATTAAGAGACAATTTGCATGAAATGTCAAAACCTGTTTTCTAGGAAAAATAAGAAAAATATCTTCAGTCTGTCAAAACCTGTTTTATAAGAAAAATACATCATGAAAACATAATAATTTTGACCCCCTTAAACCCCAGCAGTTTTATATAGTAAAACTGGGGTTTACATGGGTATACATTATTTTTCTTATTTCTGCTCAAAAACATAGAATGTGGGTACTTGTTAGAACTCAGTGAGGCTGTTCTAACAAGAACCCACAATCTAAATTTTGAGCAGAAATACGAAGAATACCAGAGTTTTTTTATCTAAAACTTTTCATTTTTTGGTGGTTAAATTTTAGTTTAGTATATTTGAATAGGTATGTTTTATTAATGATGAAAAATATCATCAGTTTGTCTTGTCATCTGCTGAATTTGCCCAAAGACTGGTAAGTGTCGGTGTGTCTGAATAAGAAGTTGAAATATGGTATTCACATTTTGACTATGAGAAAATGTTGGTTGTAACTGTGGTTAAGTTGCTGATTGATTTGATTGTTTACTAAGGTTAACATGCACATGACCAAATTACTGTTATATTTACAGTAAATAATAGGACAACAAGACACTTTTTTTCAGCCAAAAAGTACAGACAATCCTCTTTATACTGACACTCGATAAAACGATACAATGCCTTATATAATGACAATTTCACTGGCAGGAAACCATCGAATTTGCTTAAGAGGTAACAATTAGTCACAAATTATGCAAGAATATTGTATTTAATCCTTGTCCTGCTGAACCCGGATATACCCTGCCTTTGCAAACTGTAGATCCAGATCAGTTGGCTTCTGATGAAGTAAACTGATCTGGATCAGCACTGTTTGCCATAAAGTATGTGAATTTATAGCAAGAATCCGGATCAAGTAATCTGATTGGCTGAAAATTTGAAGTGGGTGTGGCATCTTAATTTATTCAGCAGGACAAGGGTTAATACTTTAAAGAAACCTATGTTTTGGATATTTGTTGGAATTGCCTCGCTGAGGCAATTCCAACAAATATCCAAAACATATGTTTATGAGGAAACAACAACAAAACAAAACCTTTCTTACATGTCAATATACTTATTAAGTATTCTTTACAGCAGCAAATTCATTTTAATGGCAACAAATTGTTTGGGAACAAATGCTGTTGTTGTAACGAGGGTTCACTGTACAGAACTCTTCTGCATTTCTCTACTAAAACATATGTTGTGGGTATTCATTAGAAGTGCCCTGTCAAGGTGCTTCTATGAGTACCAACAACATATGTTTCAAAGGAACAATAAAAAAAAATATTATGTGGATACCCCCTATAATCTGGAACTATCCCTCCTCACTATTCTTTTCCTAATTTTGGAACAAGTCCATGATGCATTTACTTTAACCCTTAACCCACTGTATACTGAATAGACTCTCCAACACTATATATTGGAAGAGTCCAATCTGGTCTGGGTCTGCACCATTTGCCAAATACCCTTTTACGGGTCTCCTGACTACAAAGAGTTCAACTGCCAATCACAACAATTGTTGTCTGCTTTGTCGTCTGCTTGTGATTTCAAAAGTCACTTCTTCAAACAGTGTGGACCCAGATAGGAGCAGTCTGATCACGGACCACACTATTTGCCTGTATGCAAAAATAGGTTTGAAAAGTTTGCAAGAATATTCAGCAGACAACAGAAACAAACGACGTTTTCAGATGCTGGTCTTCTTGGCATTTTAAGGGTAAGAACTTCTGGATGAGTGGCAAATATCTTTGCAGACCGTACCGTATCTATCCTTAACCCTTAAAGCGCCAAGAAAAACTGCATCTGAAAATGTCTTCTGTTTATGTCGTCTGCTGAATATTCTTGCAAACTTCTCAAGCCTATTTTTGCATACAGGCAAACAGTGTGGACCCAGATCAGACTGCTCCTAAAGGAGCAGTCTGATCTGGGTCCACACTGTTTGCAAAAATGACTTTTAAAATCACAAGCAGATGACAAAGCAGACGACAATAGTTGTGATTGGTGCTTTAAGGGTTAATATTTGGACATCTGAACCACTTATCCTAATATTCAATGTACCTACTGCGTATGCCACTATAAGCACGCAGTCAAGCAATTCAGCAGTCTTCAGATAACAGCCAGCATACTTTTTGTCTCTTTATAAAGGCATAATTACAGTCAAACCTGTCCTAAAGGCCACCTGTATTAAGCAATCACCTGCCTTTAAAGGCCACTATTTCAGATCCCATTTAAGGCAAGGAAATGGAAATCTACCTGTATTAAGCAAGCACCTGTCTTAAGCAACCAGTTTTTGGCTTTCCCATAGGAGCTTGCTTAACACAGGTTTGACTGTATCAGTTTATGGGAACCAATTTGAATTTCATCAACAAAGAATCACATCAAGTTGTCAATGCAATTCAAATGAGTATCCACAACATACGCTTTTAAAGAATTCCTCCTGTGTCTATGTCACGCCTGCCAGGGAGCAAAATCTTAAAGGGTTCAGTTTAAATTTACAAAGTCGATGAACTTTGACTTATAGGTCAAGATCAAATATGGATACTGCTGCCTGAGTTGACATCCCTACGTGCACCTATACCAAGTATCATTACTGTAGCTTTTGTAGTTCTTTAGAAATGACCTTATACATTAGGGTCTAAGCTAGGGTTGACGCAAATTTACAAAGTCAGTGAACCTTGATATATAGGTTGAGGTCAAATACGGATACTTTTGTCTGAGTTGTCATCCCTAAGTGCAATCTTATACCTTAGTATCATCACTGTAGCCTTTATAGTTCCTGGGAAATGATTTTGTTTGCGTTGAGGTTTTACGGTCCAGTCAACCCAATGGGGTCATGTCGAGCCTGGTCAGTTTACCTAACCACATGTTTACTGGGCAGGCTTAGTCCTGTAAGCGGTTAACCAGTATTATGCACATTCTTTAACCAGAAACTGACAACTGCCCTTCTTGAATCAGCGGAAGGGAGAGAATGACCATAGAAAATATTTCATGATCAATCTCCACGAAACAATGTTGCCGACCTTGGCGGGGGTTGAACCCGCGACCTCCAGATGGACGGCGCATCCAACTGAGCCACCGAGGCCGGCACGAACTTGAACATTATGGTCGAAGTTAGGGTTGATGCAAATGCGGACAGGTTGACATGGACAAATGAATGGACAGAAAACCGGATCCCTATATTGCTGCAAAAAGCAGGCAGGAAATAAAGAAAATCAGAAAAGAAAAAAAAAAAAAAAAAATCACATATAAACATCATCAAATACATAAGATGCCACGCCCACTTCTAATTTCCAGCCAATCAAATCATTTGATCCGAGTTTTTAATAGAAATTCACATATTTAATGACAAACAGTGCAGATCCAGATCAGTTGGCTTCTGAAGAAGCCAACTGATCTGGATCTGCACTGTTTGCCATTAAGTATGTGAATTTATAGTAACAATCCAGATCAAATAATCTGACTGGCTGTAAATTGGAAGTGGGCGTGGCATCTTAATTTATTCAGCAGGACAAGGGTTTAAGTGTATACCCTATGTTTGTAGGTAGATACCCGGTACATACTTTACCACAGTTTTCCCAGTAACTTTGAAAAACCTAAGTGCACAGTGCTATTATTAGATCGGATACGGTAATTGTGCTAAAACTTTAACCCTTGTCCTCCTGAATCTGGATATGCCTAGCCTTTGCAAACAGTGTAGATCCAGATCAGTTGGCTTCTGAAGAAGATAACTGGTCTAGATCTGCACTGTTTGCCATTCAGTATTCCAATTCATATCAACAACCTGGATCAAGTAATCTGATTGGCTGAAAATTAGAAGTGGGTGTGGCGTCATAATTTATTCAGCATGACAAGGGTTAGCATTACTTCATTTTATTACCATGTTCATGTTTTAAGTCATGCTGACAATGAGTGATTGTCAATTCTAATGCACTCGCGTATGTAACGCGACGTCTGATTGGATAACGTCAAAAATTTGAGACGGTATATTCTGCGATATACTGTTGCAAATCCGACGTCATCACGTAACGTCGCTTCTCATTGGCTGGCATTTGGTTTTACGCAGCTCACAGCACTTGTCGTTTTGTGCAAACAGTACATTTTTTCAATAGAAAAAATGAATAAATGCATTAGAATGGGGATAACTGCATCAAATTTGTCATTTGCGGAGGTAAATCGGCGGTTTTACGGTCGCAAATTACGTTTTACGGCTCCGCTGACGCGTCGCCGTAAAACGAAATTTCCGACCGTAAAACCGCCGATTTACCTCCCCAAATGCCAAATTTGAAAGCAGTTATCCCCTAATTTAGAACCTTATCAGATGCCACATTCAGGGTCTACATTGCTTGCCCAGACCTGTCCATCCATTTTTCCAACAAACGGATGGACAGGTCCAGGCAAACAATGTGTATTATATCAAAGAAATTTTCAAATTTCAACTATCAATTTTGTATTAACCTTTTCTTGAAAAAGGCTGAAATATCAATGAAATTCTGTTAGCTAGCAGCTTTTTAAACTATTTTGACTGAAATTTCATTGAAATATTACTGGAGTTTTATAAAATTTCCGTAATACAGCAGAATATCACTGATATTTCACTGATTCATCAAATTTTGTGTTAAATTTCACTAAAATATCATTGGAGCTTTATAAAATTTCAGTCAACAGCAGATATCACTGACATTTCTCTGTATCACCATAATTTTAGGGCATTTACCATAACATATTCATACTGTCTTGAGAACCATTAAACCTCTGAGGAGAAGCAAATTTTACTCTTTGCATGCTGGGAAAAATATTTCAGCTCACAAAATTTTGAAATATTTTTTCTTATTATTCCCAGAAAATAGGCTCTGACATATTTCATGAAAATTGTCTTATAGGAGACAATTTGCACAGAATGTTAAAACCTATTTGCTGGGAAAAATAAGAAAAAATACAGTCCAACCTGTCCTAAGCAAGCGCCTAAGGGGTTATCAAATTGTGTCTGCTTAAGACAGATGCTTGCTTAATACAGGAGGGATTTAATGTATTTGTCATTTTCGGGAGTTGAATTAAGGCTTGCTTAATACAGGTTGCTTGCTAAATAGAGGTGGCCATTATGACAGGTTTTACTGTATTATCATTTTGACATTTGCTGAATTTGTCCAGAGAGTGGTTAAGGTTGAATAAGGAAAGTCAAAGGCTTATAGGTTCTTTTCATTAGTGACGACAAATTTTCCCTGGTCATATCTGTTGATAAGAGGGGAAATCCAGATAAAAACTTTTCTAGACAAGTGGGAAATTCACGTAGATTTTTTTGTTTCTTATTACTTCATGAAAATGTTGTGGGTTAAGATGGCCGAAACATGGCAATTTTAATTGTTAATACATAACATATAATAAGTTTTCACACAGAAATAAGGAAAATATATGGTTACTTTTTGGGTGAAAACATATCTCATCTGGAGTTTATGCTACTGAGATACCCTTTACCATACTTATACTAAGTATTCAGACAGACAGGCCTGGCCATGTACTGTAAGGAAGTGTCATCGCTCCAGATAAAGGAGATAGCTACAAAATAGTTTTTCTTATTTCTCCACAAAAAACATATGCTGTGGCTATTCATTAGAAGTGCCTCAATGAGGCACTTCTAATGAGTATCCACAACATATGTTTTTGTAGAGAAATAAGAAATATTTCAGTACTTTTCAGCTGAAAAAAAAAAAAAAAAGCATCTTATCTGGAACTATAGGTATGCTGCCCTATTATTTACTGTAAATACAACAGTAATATGGTCATATGAATGATAACCTTAGCAAATAATCAAATCAATTAGCAACTTACCATGGAAACAAACAACCAAATAATTAGGGTAGATAAGGTATGTTGTCCTATTATTTACTGTAAATACAACAGTGATATGGTCATGTGCATGATAATCTTAGCAAACAATCAAATCAATGAGTTATCATCCATGGAAACACTCAACATTTTTTCGTAGTTGAAACGGGAAGACCACAGTTTTCTTTTTGCCTGGGGCTTAATCAGAAGAAGTAAATAAGCAAAATTTTGTTATGATTTAATGTAAAAACCATTTGTCATTACTAAACATGCATAAAAAGTTTTAAGTCATTGATTTAAAAAGGAAAAAAAAAAAAAAAAAGAAAAAAAAAAAAATATTTTTTCTTTATTTCCCATTATAAAAAGGTGCTTCTAATGACATATGTTTTAGTGGAGAAATGAGAAAACTATCAATACTTTTGGATTGAAAAAAAAAGCATCTTATCAAGAGCTATGGTTAAGAGTTAAGCTGTCCTGATATTAAGATCACAAAACATGCTTGAATACTTTTGACCCCCCTTAACCCTTCTCATGCTAAATAAATTAAGATGCCATACCCACTTCTAATTTCCAGCCAATCAGATTACTTGATCCGAGTTTTTGATAGAAATTCACATACTTAATGACAAACAGTGCAGATCCAGATCAGTTGGCCTCTTCAGAAGTCAAGTGATCTGGATCTACAGTGTGCTAAGACGGCATGAGGTGATTAGCAAGAAAAGGGTTAAACCCAAATTTTATATATAAAACTGGGGTTTACAGGGGTATACACTACTTTTCTTATTTTTGCTTAAAAACATAGATTGTGAGTACTCATTAGAACTGCCTCACAGAGGCAGTTCTAATGAGTATCCACAACCTATGTTTTGAGCAGATATATGAAAAATATCAGAGCTTTTTATCTGATATTTTTCAGTTTATGGAGGTGAAATTTTCTACATATTTGAATAGGCATGTCTTGGTAATGTTCTGAATAAGTCCATTTTATTACCCCAGGAATGTGTATAAGAACTGTTGAATAAGTCAGTTATTGCAGAGTCAAAACCTTGTAACTCCATTTTTTGCCAAATGGACTTTTGGCAATGTGGGAATACCTGACATGCAGCGCGCCTTCTCTCGAATTTTCGTACCTCTGGGCCAATTAGAACTCCCTTAGACCTTGAGTTACGAGCTTTTTGATAATATTTTTATATAGTTTGTATGGTCTCTCTTCCAAGATACTAAGTCTTGATGCATTCTAAGCATTTCTACAGAAAATGTATCAAAATGTTGTAACTCAAGTGATTTAGTCGAGAGATGGTATGAATTCTCATCTGTATGTTTGTTTGTGTTGAGGTTTTACGGCCCAGTCAACCCAATGGGGTCATGTTGAGCGCGGTCAGTTTACCTAACCACATGTTTACTGGGCAGGCTTAGTCCTATAAGTGGTTAACCAGTATTCTGCACATTCTTTCGCCAGAAACTGACAACTGCCCTTCTTGAATCAGTGGCAGGGAGAGAATGACCGTAGAAAATATTTCATGATCGATCTCTACGAAAGAATGTTACCGACCTCGACGGGGGTTGAACCCGCAACCTCCTGGTCTCCAGTCGGACGGCGCATCCAACTGAGCCACCGAGGGCAGCCATGTGGATGTCACTGAATACAATTCTGTCCGAATTTTGTAAATATTGGTCAGGTCTAGCAAAAACTATAAAGTTTTTCTTTCTCCTGAAAAGTTCAGGAATCTTAAGTATGACTATTTGACTCTGCAATGACGAAGTGACAGTGTACATTTGGATCAGATGCTATCTTCTACATCTTATATGGGCCAACACTGTCTGCTCAGGCCTGTCTGTGCAATAATTAGGGTTAATACAGAATTCCTCTTTAACACAAGTTTGGCAGGCTGGGTAAAAATTTCAAAAGATAGCATTTTGAAATGTTTTTTTTGTTATTTTTCTCAGAAAACAGACTTTTAATGTTTCATGCAAATTGTCTCCTGAGGAGACAATTTGCATGAAACATCAGTCTGTTTTCTTGGAAAATTAAATAAAATATTCTCAATTTGTTATCTGCTGAATTTGCCCATAGAGTGGTAAAGATCAGTCTATGGAAGATTTGGCATAAGTGGTGATTTAAAACTTGATGGACAGAATTTAATATGAGCAGACATCTTAACCAATTAGCACTTTCTCAACAAATCTGAAGACAACAAACTGATAGAATTTTCTTGTCTTCACACCTCTCTGTAGCATTTTATACAAACTGTCTCAATCCACAATTAGTGATTTTTTGGGCTTAAAATTTAACAATTACGCCAATGAACTCTAAAATATACAGATTTTTATGAAAATATGGCCTTATCAATTATTGATAAAAGTGCTAAAATTTTATTGATCAGTGATCTTTGGTACCTCATGTTCAGAAAATTTCGTACACTCCTACACTGGTCAGATGTGTCTGTTCAAACATTAAGAGTAATATAAGGTACTAAAATTAGGATGGTCAATGCAAATATTCTAATCTGCAATTTAACCCTTGTCCTGCTGAATCCGGATATACCCTGCCTTCGCAAACAGTGTAGATCCAGATCAGTTGGCTTCTGAAGAAGCCAACTGATCTGGATCTGCACTGTTTGCCATTTAGTATGTGAATTTATAGAACAATCCAGATCAAGTGATCCGATTGGCTGAAAATTAGAAGTGGGCGTGTCATCTTAATTTATTCAGCAGGACAAGGGTTAATTTGGTCAATATCAAGAGTACATACATTCAGCAATATTTTAGACACATCAACAGGTAGTAGAATGGACTATTTACAAATTTTAGGACAAGTATGGTAAGTAGATAAGGTGTCTCAATACTTATGGTAAATACAGTAGCCTACTGATCTGGATCTGTACTGTTTGCCATTAAGTATGTGAATTTATAGCAACAATCCAGATCAAGAAATCTGACTGGATGAAAATTAAAAGTGGGCGAGACTTCTTACCGTAATTTATTCACTTATTTGAGAATCATTCCTAACCAAATTGCAATCTAGACCACAAACATCTGGCATTCTTATTTGCTTCCAAAGAAAATCAGTAAATTACAATCTGTTTATGTTGTTTGAGACTTTAAACTTGCATTTTAGATACTTCTAGCCAAACAAACCCAAATGTCCAAGAATGTACCCAGCTGGAAAATAAAAGTAAAAAAAGCTGCCCACATGCATCTATTTTTGAAAAAGTGTCTGAGAATCTAATAACTTTATTTTTTTGCCTAAGTAAGTGAAACTGATTTTACCTTCTGACGTCTTTTCTTTGGTTTAAGCTTCACTGACATATCATAGCAGCGAAAATGCATAATTTATGTGCTACAGATACAAACGCCATTACAAATAATTAAAAGAACATGTAAACAGCCTTTATTGTACAAATGCATACTGCATGAACATTTTTGTGATAGCTCACTTCTACACACACCTTTGAAAACATCTTCATTCAAAGGAACACGCATTATTTTCAGCACCATGTTAAATGTTTCCAAAATTTCAGACTTGACATTGCATATTAATGCATTTTTAAATATTATAGAATAGCCACCGGAAATACGTATCTGTAACTGAAAGCGATAGCAGCCATATTAGATTAATAATCATGTCATTTTCAGCGTGAATATGTTTTTTGGACATTTTTGCACTCATATATGAGGAAAGCATTGGCTCTTGTTAACTCATATAGACACAGGAGGAATTCGAAGCAAAATACATGTATGATACCTACAGTACACAACATTACATGGGTCTGGCTAAAATACGTTAGCTTTGAATATAAAATGAATATAGGTACCGGATGCACAGAACACAAAAATATTATCGAAAGTTGCATTAGCAAAATAATAGAGCATGTTTGAAACCTATATATAACATGTCAAGTATGGGGCTTCTATAACAGATCAGCTTAATTTTGTGATGTTATATTTGCTTACAGTGGTTTCATGTGCAGCAAAAATTGTTCTTCAAATTTCTATGTACTTTCTGGGTAAATAATTTTAATTTTTTTTTTTTTCATTGGAGGCCAGCCTATATGTGATTTAGATATTTAAAAACAGTTGAACTAATTGCAAACAGTAGAAACCCTGATCAGACATTGCATTCAGTGGCCACACATTTTTAGCAATCAAATTCCCTGATTTTCCCTGATTTTTCCCTAATTTGATTTGATTTTCCCTGATTAAAAACCTTAATATTATCGCAATGGCCCCTACTTTTAGAAGTCATATACTGATTCAAATGCTGTCAGAATATACAGCAAACAAGTACTCCACCTAACAAGTACTCCACCTTTAAGTAAGATTAGATCTGCAGGTATTTTAAGCATATGGCAGAAAGAAACCACCAGTAGCCACATCTGAACAGCTATAAAATTTGAATATTTTGACCTTACAAAGATAAGATTTTTTGAAATTCCCTGATTTTCCCCTGATTTTCAGCAAAATTTCAAATTCCCTGATCAAATTCCCTGATTTTTCCCTGCAGGGAATTTTTTTTCATCATTTTCCCTGTTTTCCCTGTTTTCCAGAGTGTGTGGCCACCCTGTCTGGGTCAGCATTGATTGCCAATTACCCTTTTAGGGGTCTCCAGACTATGACTGGATAAGGGGGTATCAGGTAAATATTTCTCTTATTTCTCCATGAAAACAATGAGAAGCTTATAATGAGTACCATAACTTTTCCGAGGATATAAGAAATACCAATACTTTTTGGTTGGAACAAAACAACAATCTTGTCTGGAGCTAAGATACTATAGACAAAAGGTATAGTCCATGTTGAGCTGGATCATTTAATGTGCCAAATGATCAGGGTCTACACAACCACTAGCCCATCAGTTAATAGGCACATGCCCATGTAATAAAATGGACTTGTTGAACATCAAGAACACTTCAGTAAGCATAGCAACAAGGCGATTTTTTCATTCGAAAAATGCTGATAACATTCTTATTTCTCAATGAAAACATATGTTGTGGGTACTCATTAGAAGCGTCTCGGTGAGGCCCTTCTAATGAGTACCCACAACATATGTATTCGTCGAGAAATAAGAAAAATATTATGTGGATACCCTCTCTTATATGTAGCTATGAGTAAGGATAAAAGGCGTCTTAATATTTAGTGTAAATATGGTTCATTGTTTGAAATTAACCTTTAACTTGCTGAACCTGCAGAAAATGGCATCTGATCAGGGTCTACACTGTGTGTAACTCATCCAGCAGTGCTTAGACACATCAAGAGGTAGTAAAATAGACTTGTTCAAATTTTAGGCCGACATTAGTATGACATCTAAATTAAAATTTTCTGATATTACCATAATACCCTAAGTTTTTTTCAATTGTGTTGGGATTTAACATCACGTCAACCCTTATGGGTCATTTTGTGTTGTTTCCCAGAAAAAGGGAGAAAAGAGACAGAAGAGATAGTAGAGGAGATGAAAGAGAGGGACAGGGAAGAAAGAGGAATAGGAATGAAAGTGATGAAACAGAAGAAAAAAAACATTCCCCCTCTACCTTTACCTGCTACAGGGATAGCACTGGCCTTGTCCAACTGTAAGCCAATATTACTTGGACACCCCGGTGATGCAAGATACACAACACCTCTATCACACCCAACCGCCCCCAATAACCCTCAGTACTAGGACAGATAGGCTTTTGCAAATAGTATAGACCCAGATCAGACACCACATAATGCGGGGTCTGATCCGGGTCTACACTGTTTGCCATACATACAGCAATATTTTAAGACACATCAAAAGGTAGGAGAATGTTCAAATTTTAGAACATGTAAATTAAAGTTTTCCAATACTTACCATAATAACCCTAAGTATAGGGGCAGATAGGACTTTGCAAACAGTGTAGACCCATATCAGACACCACATTCTGTATTGTCTGATCAGGGTCTACACTGTTTGCCATATGTACCAGGAGAATGGACTTGTTCAAATTTTAGGACATTTAACCCGTCCTGCTTAACCCGGATATACCCTGCCTTTGCAAACAGTGTAGATCCAGATCACCAACTGATCTAGATCTGCACTGTTTGCCATAAGTATGTAAATTTATAGCAACAACCCAAACCAAGTAATCTGACTGGCTGAAAATTTGAAGTGGGCGTGGCATCTTAATCTATTCAGCAGGACAAGGGTCAATTAAGTATGGTGAGATCTAAATGAAAGTTCTCCAATAGTTACTGTAATAACCCTCAGTATTGGGACAGATAGGCCTTTGCAAACAGGCCTTTCTCATCAGGATCTACATGTACACTTTTAGCCATACATACAGCAATATTTTACACACATCAAGAAATGACTTGTTCAAATTTAGGACAAGTATGGTAAGTAGATAAGGTGTCCTAGTAATACTTAGTTAATACGGTAGGTCAAATGCTAAACATCTATATTCAGATATCTTTTGCCTAAGTATTTGGACACTTGAAGTCCTTATCATACTTGTTCTAAAATTTGAATAAGTACAATTTACTACCTGATGTTGTGTCTAAAAATTGCTGGATGAGTGGCAAACAGTGTAGACCCTGATGACACTCCGCATTATGTGGCTAGAATGTGGCATCTCATTTGGGTCTGCACTGTTTACTCAGGTCTGTCTGTCCGAATACTAATGGTATATACGGTAATCTTAACCCTAGTCCTGTTGAACCCGTAAACAGTCCTGTTGCCTTTGGAAACAGTGTAGATCCAGATCAGTTGGCTTCTGAAGAAGCCAACTGATCTGGATCTGCACTGTTTGCTAATAAGTATGCTAATTTATATTAACAATCTGGATCAAGTAATCTGATAGGCTGGAAATTAGAAATGGGCGTGGCATCTTAATTTATTCAGCATGACAAGGGTGAAAATCTGAATTATAAACCATCTGACTACTTTTAGATAAGCTTACTTCTGTATTTGCCCCAAGTATTTGGTTTGACACTTTGCATGCTGGGTAATTTTGCATGCTTTTTTGTCGTCTGTGGATTTTTTTTTTTAAATTATTTTTTTCATAAAATCTCTTAGAAATAAAAATACCATCAGAGTGTCAAACAGTTTGGATCCAGATCAGGGCTGACATTTTGTACGCCCTAATCTGGGTCCAAACTATTGGCAAAAGGTTTGCAAATGTTATCAGCAGACGACAAAGGTCGCCACTAGCGGGAAAGATTAAACAATATTTTATTCTTTCAATTACATGGATATCAATTTCACAACATATTATGGGTAAGGATCAGACCTAAGTATTTAGAGAGATAATGGTTGAAGCAAAAAGCGCAGACCTAGATCAGATGCCACAGAAAATATATATATATATATATATATATATATATATATATATATATGTGTGTGTGTGTGTGTGTGTGTGTGTGTGTGTGTGTGTGTGTATATATGTATGTATATGTGTGTGTGTATGTGTATATGTCTGTATGTATGTATGTATGCATGTATGTATGTATGTATGTATATATGTATGTATAATCAATTGTGTTGGTATATTTCTCAAATTGCTTACTAATATGATCGCATAGAAAGACATTAGTACGTACTTGTAATACTCTGTACTGTCTGTCATGTATGTTCATATGTTGTATATCCTCAAAGTCCGATTGGGCTATTGGAAATATATTCATGAAACTTTACCAGTGCATGCATCACACTGAGAAGATGTGTCATGAGCAAGGAAGAAAACTCTTGCATTTTTGGTTTTTGAATTATTTCCCCTTGACTTTGTTCCATATAGTAAACCGTGTCCGGGCCATAACTCCTAAACCATATGGAATGTATTCATGAAACTTTATGGGTGCATGCATCACATTGAGATGATGTGTCATGAACAAGGAAGACAACTCTTGCATTTTTGGTTTTTGAATTATCTTCCCTTGACTTAGTTCCATATAGTAAACCGTGTCCGGGCCATAACTCCTAAACCGTATGGAATATATTCATGAAACTTCACAGGTGCATACATCACATTGAGACGATGTGTCATGAACAAGGAAGACAACTCTTGCATTTTTGGTTTTTGAATTATTTCCGCTTGACTTAGTTCCATATAGTTAACTGTGTACGGGCCATAACTCCTAAACCGTATGAAATATATTCATGAAACTTTACCAGTGCCTGCATCACACTGAGACGATGTGTCATGAACAAGGAAGACAACTCTTGCAATTTTGGTTTTTGAATTATTTCTGCTTGACTTAATTCCATACAGTTAACTGTGTCTGGGCCATAACTCCTAAATCGTATGAAATATATTCATGAAACTTTACCAGTGCATGCATCACACTGAGAAGATGTGTCATGAGCAAGGAAGAAGACTCTTGCATTTTTGGTTTTTGAATTATTTCCCCTTGACTTAGTTCCATATAGTAAACCGTGTCCGGGCCATAACTCCTAAACCATATGGAATATATTCATGAAACTTTATGGGTGCATGCATCACATTGAGACGATGTGTCATGAACAACGAAGACAACTCTTGCATTTTTTGTTTTTTGAATTATCTTCCCTTGCCTTAGTTCCATATAGTAAACCGTGTCCGGGCTATAACTCCTAAACCGTATGGAATATATTCATGAAACTATACAGGTGCATGCATCACATTCAGACGATGTGTCATGAACAAGGAAGACAACTCTGGCATTTTTGGTTTTTGAATTATTTCCCCTTGACTTAGTTCTATATGGTTAACCGTGTCCGGGCCATAACTCCTAAACCATATGGAATATATTCATGAAACTTTACAGGTGCATGCATCACATTGAGATGATGTGTCATGAACAAGGAAGACAACTCTTGCGTTTTTCGTTTTTGAATTATCTTCCCTTGACTTAGTTCCATATAGTAAACTGTGTCCGGGCCTTAATAATAACTTCATGGTATACCTGTTACAATCACATATAAACCCTTTTTCTGAATGGCATTTGGCGGGGGCATCCGTGTCCTATGGACACTTTTTCTAGTTATGGTTATACTTATCTAGTGATGTTTGTTTGTTTGTGTTGAGATTTTACGGCCCAGTCAACCCAATGGGGTCATGTCGAGCGCGGTCAGTTTACCTAACCACACGTTTACTGGGCAGGCTTAGTCCTCTAAGCGGTTAACCAGTATTGTGCACATTCTTTTGCCAGAAACTGACAACTGCCCTTCTTGAATCAGCGGAAGGGAGAGAATGACCGCAGAAAATATTTCATGATCAATCTCCACGAAAGAATGTTGCCGACCTTGGTAGTGATGTCTACATTGATCAAATAAAGTCAGGTGCAATAGTTAAGTTAACAAAAGTAAAAATCCCACAGACTAAAACCTGCTCTTTCCAATGGCCTGCAGGCTAATTCAGATATTGTTAACCCTTGTCATGCTGAACCCAGATATATTCTGCCTTTGCAAACAGTGTAGATCCAGATCAGTTGGCTTCTGAAGAAGCCAACTGATCTGGATCTGCACTGTTTGCCATTTAGTATCTGAATTTATAGCAATAATCCAGATCAAGTAATCTGATTGGCTGAAAATTAGAAGTAGGCGTGGCTTATTAATTTATTCAGTTGGACAAGGGTTAATACGGGGAGAAGCACAAAGCTGCTACAGTAAAACTTGTTCAGATGAAAGGCAAATTCACAAAGACTGCAAACCGGGCTGTGAACTAGAACAATTATTTTTTCAATTTGCTCTATATCCCAGGTGAATAGAGTCTGATCTTCTTTTCATACAATTAAGACATATATCATAGAGGGATAATGATCTGTCATGAATTATTTTTTGCCCAAGTTAGTGCATGCACAGTCAGGCAAATCAAGCTAGCCGTTCCAAATGAAAAACAAACTTATGAGTCATGACATATAAAGTCAGTGTTGACTTGTGTCTGTGCATCATTCTGCACAGTCTGCAGTGGGTGTCTCTGCAATTTGCTATGTTGTGTTGAGGTTTTACGGCCCAGTCAACCCAATGGGGTCATGTCGAGCGCGGTCAGTTTACCTAACCACACGTTTACTGGGCAGACTTAGTCCTCTAAGCGGTTAACCAGTATTGTGCACATTCTTTCGCCAGAAACTGACAACTGCCCTTCTTGAATCAGCGGAAGGGAGAGAATGACCGTAGAAAATATTTCATGATCAATCTCCACGAAAGAATGTTGTCGACCTCGGCAGGGGTTGAACCGCGACCTCCTGGTCTCCAGTCGGACGGCGCATCCAACTGAGCCACCGAGGCCGACTGAGTGGACATGAGTGGACAGCACAGACCCTGATAAGACTGCATGGATTAATTAGGTTGGTCTGTGCCTACAGTGTTCAAACCTAATTGCTGCATTGTGTGCTTAGGTTTTTCAAAAGTACCAGGAAAACTTGTGGGAAAATATGTATCCGCCTATACTAAGGGTACCGTACACTTAAGGAAAGATCAGCGAAGGACTTAACAAATGATGCTTATTTTTGTATGTTTGTTTCTCTGATTTTCTTTATAAAAGCATCTGTTGTGGGTACTCGTTTGAATTGCATCAACAATGCCTTTATATAAAGAAGTAAACAAAAAGCACACAAATTGTAATCTGAAGACTATGGAATTGCTTGGCTGTGCACTTATAGGCATATGTGTGGTAACACACTTTTCACCATTAATTAATTAACCCTTAAGTTACCACTCACAGCTGCAGCAGAAAATATTTTGATCTTTTTTAAAATTATTTTTCCAGAGTTAATGAGGCCTGACATTTCTTGTGAATTATCTGCTAGGCAGACAATTCACATAAAATGCCAGGACTTATTTTCTCTGAAATCTAATAGTAAAAGAAATTAGAATTTTGTCTTCTACAATTTGGCTTTGTGCTTACTGAGGGTAAATGGCAAACAGTGCAAACAGAGCAGATGCAGATCAGATATGCCATAGAATGCTGCACCTGATCAGGGTCTACACTGTTTTCATTTACTATAGGAATTATTATAAAACTTAGTAATAATAAAAACTAACCACAGACACCACACTTCTGGAAATGGCCTGGTCCAGAGAGTTGTGGTGGAAGAGTCTACACGACATAAATGGATTAACAGATAACATGCTATGGGCAAATTCAGCAGATGACAAACTGATTATATTTTCCTGATTTTTCCTAGAAAATAGGATCTGATACTTCATGCAAATTGTCTGCCTGGGTAGGTGACAATTTGCATGAATGGTCAAATCCTATTTTCTAAGGAATAAAAGAAAAGTTTTGCAAAATGTTGTCTTCTAAAATTTTTTCCTGGCATGCAAAGTGTTACGGGTTAACCCTTCTCTTGCTAAACACGACATGCCCTGTTTTAGCAAACAGTGTAGATCCAGATCAGTTAGCTTCTGAAGAAGCCAACTGATCTGGATCAGTACTGTTTGTCATTAAATATGTGAATTTCTATTAAAAACTCGGATCAAGTGATCTGATTGGCTGGAAATTAGAAGTGGGCGTGGCATCTTAATTTATTCAGCATGACAAGGGTTAAAATCATTCATTGTAAGCAAACAGAAAAGTATACAGATTTTCTGGATATAAAACGGGCTAACATTGGCATTAAATGTGGCTGTTTGCCTACAATTAAGGCCCTTTTCTAGAATATTAAACGTATGTTTGGGGAAGCCATATGTCACAAATGTCATAAACATAAAAAACACATGGGTTTCTTCAAAAATGTGAAGCCTGACTTTAACCCTTGTCCTGCTGAATAAATTAAGAGGCCATGCCCACTTCTAATTTTCAGCCAATCAGATTACTTCATCTGGATGTTTGCTATAAATTTGCATACTTAATTGCAAATAGTGCAGATCCAGATCAGTTGGCTTCTGAAAAAGCCAACTGATCTGGATCTTAGAATACTGTTTGCAAAGGAAAGGTATATCCGGGTTCGGCAGGACAAGGGTTAATGCTTAGCATTCTAGGTAAAATTTTCAGCAGACGACATTTTGACAATAATTGCATGAAAGGCAGCCTGTTTTCTGGGAAAATTAAGAAAAATTTATCAATTTGTCTTCTAATGAATTAGCTCAGAGAGTGGTAAAGGCTAAACTAAAACATCAATAAAACATGCCTATATAGTTTTGACCCCCTTAAACCCCACTTTTATATAGTAAAACTGGGGTTTACAGGGGTATACATTATTTCTCTTGTTTCTGCTCAAAAATATAGATTGTGGGTTCTCGTTAGAACTGCCTCATTGAGTACCCACAATCTAATGAGTACCCACAATCTATGTTTTGAGATGAAATATGAAAAATATTACAATTTTTTTATCTGAAAATTTTCAGTTTTTGGTTATAAAATTTTGAGTATATTTCAATAGGCATGTTTTCGTAATGAGAAACTGAGCACAAAATGGGAGTTGATGATGTGTATTTGATTGGGTTGTGTTAAAAAAAAGTGTGGGGGTGGGGTTGGGATGGATGTGGGGAAGAATGCACTAAGACAGAACAAAATATTGGAGTATTCTGGACATAGAACAGTGTTTACAAATTGTGAACTAATCTATGAATACCCATGTTTTTGTTAGTGTCATAAGACCATAGTTATGATTTTCATATTTCATGTATGCATGTACCCCCCCCCCCCCCCCCCCCCCTCTCAATTATTTGGACAGTAAACAGTATAGAATCTGATAAGATGATCAGATGCTTTAGAATGCAGTACCTGATCAGGGTAATATTTTAGACATGGATTGCAATGATGGGTACTCAAATGGATTGTTTTCATAGTTTAGGGCAAGTTTGGTAAACATTACGAAAACACGCCTATTCAAATATACTGAAAAGTTAACTACCGAAAAATTGAAAATTTTCATACCAAAAATTCAAATATTTTTCATATTTCTGCTCAAAACATAGATTGTGGGTACTCGTTAGAACTGCCTCGCAGAGGTGGTTCTAACGAGTACCCACAATCTATGTTTTTGAGCAGAAATAAGAAAAATAATGTATACCCCTGTAAACCCTAGTTTTACTATATAAAAGTGGGGTTTAAGGGGGTCAAAATTATATAGGCATGTTTTCGTGATGAGAGGTAAGGTGTTTGAGCAGGGCAGCTGGATGTGACACTCCATTCAGATGTGATGTATAATAATTTGATGCTATCATCTGAATGGTAATTAGCATTATTTATGCATATCCATTGTTAAATAGGTTGTTCTGGAAATTTTATGAGGGAATAAATATACCTTCAAGAGAAATAACTTTAATGTGGAAATATTTGCCTCCCCTCTCAATGGGGCTACTCTTAAAGCAAAAAATTTGCTCCCAATTAAAGCAAAAGGCAGCAAATTCTTTTCTTTATGGTAAGCATCATGCCTAAAAGGTTTCAAATACCAGGGAGGCAAACCTGACAGCACAAGTAGCCTCCCTTTGAAAAATGGTGGTAAAGTCTTTCAGACTGACAAAATTAGCAGAGTTTTTTTTTTTTTTTTTTACTATTATAATTATCATTATTATTATCATTATTATTTGTGATGAGTTTGTAATACAAGTAAAATTCATGAATACTCACATTCTTAAACTGATACAAATTTTGCCATTCCAGATAAAGGTTATGACACAGAAACTAGACTAAGGTTATTATTAATC
The DNA here is from genome assembly GCA_964016985.1 of Anodontia alba. Taxonomy (NCBI): domain Eukaryota; kingdom Metazoa; phylum Mollusca; class Bivalvia; order Lucinida; family Lucinidae; genus Anodontia; species Anodontia alba. Next base: position 1,473,050 of record OZ024838.1, on the reverse strand, counting down.
TTGTCCCTATTTCTAACCCTTGAAGTGCCTATCACAACTTCAGCTAATGACAAGTTTTTTTTGTTTTTGTTTTTTTATGTGTGTGTGTGTGTGTGTGTGTGTGTGTGTGTGTGTGTGTGTGTGTGTGTGTGTTTTGTTTTTATTTTTTTTCTGAGAAAACAAGTCTTGACATTTCACATGCTTCCTTGAAGTTTATCCAGCCATCTAACCCCATTGAAGACTGGAGACCCCTAAAAGGGCAACAGGCAAAAAGTGCAGACCCAGATCAGACACTACAGAATGCTGTGACTGATCAGGATCTACATTGTTCGCAAATAGTTCAACCATCTTTCTTTAGGAATATCTACATTATATAGCCTGACATATCTAAAATTGAAAATAGACTCTTCCAATATATAATATGGAAGAGTTTAATATTCAGTTTTTTAATGGCTTAAGCCGATGGAAGTGTTTGCCTCCCTTTGTCTCACAGTGGGGCTACTCTTAATGGAAAGAATTTGCTGTGAGCAAATTCTTTATATTAACCCTTGTCATGCTGAATGTATTAAGATGCCACACCCATTTCTAATTTTCAGCCAATTCAGATTACTTTATCCAGATTATTGGCATAAATATACATATTTAATGGCAAACAGTGTAGATCCAGACCAGTTGGCTTCTTCAGAAGCCAAATGATCTGGATCTACACTGTTTGCAAAGGCAGGGTATATCCGGATTCAGCAGGACTAGGGTTAAGGGTAGCCCCTTTGAGAAACAATTTGCAAACCAGGGAATCAAATTCTTTCCTGCAAGTCTAAGAGTGTTGGTCTTTCTTTGAAGTAGATTCTGCAATCTTATGATCAAAGTGTTTGTCTTCCATCTCACAGTAGGACTACTCTTAATGGAAAGAATTTGCCCCAAGCAAATTCTTTCCATTAAGAGTAGCCCCTTTGAGATATGATTCATAAACCAGGCAATCAAATTCTTTACTGCTAGTCTAGTGGTCTTTCTTTGCAGTATATCCTGTAGGCTTACGATTAGATTAGCTACTAGTCTGATAATAAGAGTATGATCAGGTTTTTTTTTTTTTATTTAAAGATCGTTAACTTCTAATGATGGCAAGTCTATCTGATAGAGTCTCCTTTACACATACTGGCTAAGTATATCATGTCTTAAAATTGAGAAAGGAGAACAGACTAGCTAAAAATATTATACTGTTCATTTTAATGCATATAGATGGCTTTGTTGCCATATTATTTATTTTGAGGCCTAGTGGCTAGGCTATATTACAATAAAATAGGCTACTCTTATACCAGGAAATCAAGTTCTTTTCTGCTACAGCTGTCATTCTTTGAATTAAGATCTTTTTCTTCTTTGCAGATTGCAACAAAAACAAATCAAAGAAGGGGTATCTTCACCATGGAAACAACTTAGTGGAGATTAATAATGACAGATCCGGGCCAGAAGGAGAAAACATCTGAAGCTACCTCATGTAAAGCTAAAAAACACACCAGGAAGACACAGAAACTATCTGAGCAAGAATTAGGTCTGCAGAGTAAATAAACACCTGAGTATTTCTTTGCAAAAAAAAAACAAAAAAAACCCCCATAAAAGCAAATAATGATAATTAAATAACAATAATAACAGTTATAGTAATAATAGTACTAACAGCAACCAGAATAATAATTATAAAAAATAAATAAAGAATAATAATAGTAATGATAACAACAGTTATAAATAAATAAATAAATAAATAATGGCATAGCACAACACTTGAACAGGAAGAACAACCAAATTGATAAACTTATATGCATAAGAAGTACACTAATACATTCCCATAAAAGACCAAATATATCAAATATCTCAATCACAAGTCATAAAACAATCAACAGGTCTAAGCAAACAAAACCAAGTTCATATCAGATTTTCAAGGTGAAAGTAAAAAACCAGCAATAAATACTAAAGATCAAAGAAACATAGATTACTTTTTTGGTCTTTTTATTCCTTATGAAGAAATTAAGTAAACACTGAATGCTTCATTTTCTGTCCCAGCCCTTGTCTACATAAATCATAGAGAAGTTTAATCACTTTTCTTTGTATTCAGGAATAAGAACAAGTTGCAACATACATTTTTAATACAGAAAACATGTATTGAATGCTTTTAATTGTTCATTATTATTTAATTGTTAGTATTAGACTTGTCCACACAGTTCATAAATAACTTTATTTTTTTGGGGGGGTTTGTTTATTCAAGAATCAAGAATAATTTCACTTTAGTTGGTTCATACATTTTTTCTTTTACAGACTTTGTCTAGATAGTTTGTTAATAACTGGATACGCATACCTATTTATTCAGGAAATTGAAAAGAATTATATGATAAATGTACCAAACAAATATTAAATAGATAAGTTATTATCTGATATTGAACATAACTGACAAGGAAGCATCACATAAGGGATATAGTCTATTCTATTCTGAAGAGTACATAAAGGACAAAGTCCATTTTGAAGTCATCGATAAAACCCAAATCAAACCATCATTCACTTAATGAAAACCATTCTTTAAGCTGTAGCTTACTTTACATGTCGAACTGCTGATATTGACATATTTCTAGAAAAGAAACCCGAAGAAACAAAATGCATGAAAGTGTGGTTCAGAAAACTAAACGCTATTTTATTGTCTTGGCGGGACTCATGACACTAAGTATACTCTTTCTGACATTAAAATGGGGATCAAACTCCAAAATTTATAAAATTACAAGTCATGAAACGCATGTCCACATTCAACAAATACCTGCAACTGATAAGTTAGCAAAAACACCAGTTAAGTATCTAGAAAACCAGAAAGCAAAATCAAAACCTCAAGTACAGTATTTTAAGACCCAAGCAACAAAAACTAAAACGGACACAAAGCTGAATAAAAGCACAAATCTAGCTGGAAAATCAACTACTCTATCTATTAATGTACCAAAAAGAATGAAGAATGAAGTTTTGTCAACAAAAGGAGAACAGGCTGTGACACTGAAATATATACAAACAACTTCTATGGAAAGTTCTTATCGAAATAAAACTAAACAAAAACATAACCAGTCAAAGCAATCCGTTGAAGAGAAGCAACATATCGAAGATGATAACAAACTGTCAGAGAAAAAAATAATGAACATTAGAGATAGTAAAACAAAAATAATGCAAAATGAAAGCAAGGAGTTTAGGCCAAATCAATTAAAGGAGGCAAAAAGTGCTAATGTCTCAACTGAAAATAACAACACTGTGAATCATTCTGTAAAGACCAAAAGCCAACTAAAGTCAGTAAAACATGAAGACATCAAGGTGTTCAATAAACAAGGCCCAAATACAAATAAAAATAGGAACTCAACAAAGCCATTTCCAAAGTACTCTATCAATATTAGGCAAACAGAAGAACAGCATAATGATGGAGCTGCTAGGAAACAAGAAAATGGTCAGTTGAAAAGTAAATACCTTACAACAATCACTACTGTTAAATCTGACACAGCAGTTGAGAATGCCAAAACTTTTCTAATACCTAACACTAATGCTGAAAGTTCAAGAAGAATTATACTTCCATCTGCAACAAAAAATCCATTTGCTGAACATTTATCAGTAAACACTAGTAAAGCACAGAACAAAAATACTAACATAAAGAGTTTTGATTTAAGTGGAAGAAAAACAATGGATATAAATGGAGAATCACTGACAATAACTTCACAGAAACTGGATGTAGTGAACTCAAGTCAGGAAGCTACACATTCACTAAGAGACAGTAGTGGAACTGGAAAAAGAATACAAAATGGTGAAGCAGAAAGTGGTAAACTAGTGGAAGATAAACAAGTAAAACCATCACTTTTAGACATAAAAGGTGACAGTTATAAAATGAAAGATACACCAAAGAAACAATCTGAAGGCAGTGTTGATAACCAGAAAGTGAAAGAGACAGTTAGAGCACAAAATCAAACAATAACATATTCCAAAATCGGCAGTAGTAATGTAAAAGAAAAAATATTCACTGCTAAGTCACCAACTAATTCCAGAATCAGTGCTCATAAGGATTATACAAGAAGGAAAACACTAATTAAACAGAAACTTGACTCCCTTAAAGATCAGATGTTTAACAGAACATTTCTTGACACAGATGTAAATAAATATGGGAATACTCTGAGTAGCCCCAGTAATGAAGCCAATGACGGACTCGCTCAAAATCAAACAAACAGTCCCATTCTCAATCAGTATCTTCAACAACGTTTAAGATACCTAGGTTTTCGCAACAGATATCCAAGTTTTAATCAGCATATGACTCTTGGAAAAAGTGATATAGAAAATCGTGGGAGGACAGTCAGGCCCGATACATGTAATAGTTGTTTTCCACTGAATTTCAGACGGACTTTGAATGAAGAGAATTTATGCAGTGAGGGTAATGTAGACCTTTTAATTCTCATTTCCACATCTCCAAGGAACAAGGAGGCTAGAGATGCTATCAGAGAGACCTGGGCTGGGATGTGTAATAATGATAAATCAAAAGTAAAATATCTTTTTGTATTAGGGAATGCTACAAATCAGGTTGTAAATGAGGAGCTCAGAAGAGAGAGTTTTCAAAACCATGACATTGTGCAAATGGACTTCAAAGATGCCTATGCAAATTTAACGTACAAAACCATGTCCGGTCTGAAGTGGATGACGGACTACTGTAGTCAAGCAAGGTTTATTATGAAAACTGATGACGATATGTATGTAAATATAGAACTTTTATCATTACTTATAGAACAGATTCCACAATATAACTTTCTTGGAGGGTTTTGCTGGGGTCCTTCCCCTCCACACCGGGATCGAGAATCAAAGTGGTATGTGTCCTTTGACATGTACAGGGGAGGATATTTTCCTGCCATGTGTTCAGGGACTGGGTACATACTTAGTTCAAACATTATACATGGCATACTGACAGCATCCAGGAACATTCCGTTTTTCTATCTTGAAGATGTGTACCTAGCTCTATGTGTACAGAAGATAGGGCTACATCCAACAGCTGTTACTGGTTTTAGTAATGTACTTGTGCCATATAGTCAATGTGACTATAAAAATAGTGTGATTACATCACACAATGTCTCTCCAGAACTTCTTAAATACTACTGGGAGGATAGCAGGTTATGTGATGAACCGAGATCTCATGATGCAAAATTTTATTTAAATGACTTATATTAGGGTAGACTAGCATATTTACACTAATTATTGCATAGAAAGCAGTGTCGCATGTTATAAACAGCCGTGCATTAACCGGCGAAAAGCCGTGTATTAACAAGGCAATTCACGCGCTGATAATGCACGGCTAAGCAACTTTCAATATGATCTTACCAGGGCCACAGATTTGTTGTTATGAGATGTGTACTGCCTGGCCCTAGAATGAGCATAATCCGTGGAAATTGCATTCGCGAGACATCGGTGAAAAGGCAAAACATAATAATGCAAGAAACAATGCAAAATGTTGCAAATGTTTTCAGTTTTTATGCAATAATAGCGATCAAACATGGCTTTTCAATGCATTAACATTTGCCAGGTCCCTAGGGAGGTGTTGAAAACCCCGGCCTCCAGCCTCGGTTATCAACACCTCCCTCGGGACCTGGCGAATGTTAATGCATGAAAAATGAAAAACCACGTTTGATCTCTATATTATTGGGGCAGTCAGGCCTGAGCAAACAGTGTAGATCTTAGTCAGATGCAGCAGAATGTGAAATCTGATTGGGGTCCATGCCGTTTGCCACTCATCCAGCAGTTTTTAGAACGGACTTGTTCAAATTTTAGGACAAGTTACAGCCAAACTTTGTTGGCTCGAACATCTCTGGGACCATGGAAATTTGTTTGAGACATGGGTAGTTTGAGCCACTGAGGGTTAATCATAATACCAGGTCAGAAAGCAAATGGGGATGATTTAGGGAACTGTTTTTTATCTTCTATACAAAAATGGTATGTTGAGTGTACTCATTAGAACTGCCTCAAAGAGGCAATTCTAATGAGTACACACAACATACAATTTCATGATAAATTAAGAAAAATCCCCCCAAAGTCCCTAAATATTGGTTTTCTTGAGCTATCGGAAGATTTTCGTAGCGACTCAAAAACGAGTTCGAATCAGCCGTGGTAAATGAGCCATCGATGTTCGAGTTATTGAGGTTCGACTGTATTAGGCAGTTAAGGTGGCCCAATATTTAAGAGTAAATATGGTATATTTGTGAGCTAGGATAGCAACTTATTTTAACCCATTTTAATCTCAATACCCACAAACTGGTAACTGACAAACAGTGCAGACCAAGATCAGATGCTGCAGAATGCGATGTCTGATGAGGGTCTCCACTATTTGCAAACAGTTTAGCCATCTGGATCTGCACTGTTTGCCATTAAGTATGTGAATTTATATCAACAATCCAGATCAAGTAATCTGATTAGCTGAAAATTTGAAATGGGTGTGGCATCTTAATTTATTCAGCAGGACAAGAGTTAAAATGCCAAGAAAATCTGCATTTGAAAATGTTGTCTGTTTATGTCGTCTGCTGAATGTTCTTGCAAACTTTTTAAACCTATTTTTGCATACGGGCAAACAGTGTGGACCGAGATCAGACTAAAGAGGAGCAGTCACAACACAATCACAACAATAATTGTTGTTTGCAAAAATGACTTTAAAAATCACAAGCAGATGACAAAGCAGACGACAATTGTTGTGATTGGCAATTTAAGGGCTAATAATACATGCAGTATAATAGTAATTTCTGCAAAATGGCTCTATTTTATGTGAAAGTAGCTATTGATTTTCAAATTCAGAAAGTCAAAGGCTGAAAGTACAGTAAATTAAGGCTAACTCATTTGTGCATTTGTGTGTCTTTTGTGTGTGTGTGTGTGTGTGTGTGTGTGTGTGTGTGTGTGTGTGTGTGTGTGTGTGCTTGTGTGTGTGTTTGTGTTTGAGAGAGAGTGTTTGTCAATTGTAATGTGTTTGAGAGAGAGTGTGTGTCATATTATGACTAACCAAAGTAACCCTGTGTGTCTTTGTGTGTGTGTGTGTTAGAGAGTGTGTGTGTGTGTGTGTGTATGTGTGCGTGCATGCGTGTGTGTGTTAGTAGTGACCTGTGACCATATCATAACTAACCAAAAAGTTTTAATCAAAGTATTTTTATTATTATTCCGCAAATTTCATATTGTCTTATCAAGGAAGAAATATTCACCTACTGCGATAGTTTCAGTTCTCATCAAGAACCATCAGCAGACAGTGACCTTGACCTCAAGATGTCATGGGACTTGGACTGCTTACCATGAAACTGAACCACTGAACCAGTCTAGTGATAAGCAGTCGAAGTTCTTGTAATGTCACAGGTCAAGGTCACAGTGTGATCATGGTTCTCGATGAGAAATGAAACTGTCACAGTAAGTGAATATTTTCTTTCTTGATAAGATAATATTAAGAAATCTGTGGAATAATGTGATATTTTTACCTGATAATTCTATATATTTTAATTACATTATCAATGTACTATTTATGTTGTTTTAATTGCTTTGTTTGAAATCCTATCTCCCTCTTAGTTTCTGTTTTAAAAGATTTTAATAAATTATTGTGCCATTTTAAAAATACCATTCTGTTCTGTATTGATCCTTAATCAGGGTGGTGGAAATACATTGCCTGACTTGTCCAACTTGTCCCATTAGGCCAAATAAAAATAAATATGTGTGTTTAGGGTAACCCTACACTACCTAATTTTCCTGGTGAAACCTAGCATTTTTTTTCATGTTTTCTCAAAAAAAATATTCAAACAAATAGGTATAAGCAAAGAGTGCAGCCCCAGATCAAACTGCTCCTGTAGGAGCAGTTTGATCAGGGTCTACACTGTTTACATTTCTATCCAGATGTTTAGATACATAAAAGGACAGTCAAAAGACTTGCGAATTATGCCTCTGTCCAAATATACGTGACGATTATTGTATAACCTTACATAAAAAAAAGATTGTGGTCGAACAGGATGCACGACTGTCTGTCAAAGATATAGCTAGTTGTACTGGCATATCAGAAGGCAGTGTGCAAACAATTCTGAAAAAGCGTTTGGCCCTGAGAAAGGTTTGCGCTAGGTGGGTACCTCATTTGCTCACTGAGGAGCAAAAGACACAACGCCTTAAATGTGCCCGGGAACTTTTGGAAACATACAAAGGCTGTAATAGTCGGGTTATTTCTAACTTGCTAATAGGTGATGAAACCTGGGTGCACATGTTTGAGCCACAAAGAAGGGCTGATAAGCAATGGAAGCGAAAAGATAAAAAAAACCCATGTATTGCCAAGAGAACCATAAATTCGAAAAAGATGTTGTACACAATTTTCTTTAATTCAAGTGGGCCGTCGTTCAAGTGCCTTGTCCATCTGGCCATACAGTCACTGGCTGATTCTACAAGAATTCTGTACTGAAGAAAGTGAAAGAGTTTTACAATAACAACCAAGCAAAGGATGGTCAGGAACCCACCTTTTACATGACAATGCCTCCTCTCATAAGTGTGAGGTTGTTAAGTCTTTTTTGGTTACAAAAATGTGTTTCAGTAAAGGGGGAATACTTTGAAGGTTTGTAATAAAAATATTTTTGACAAAACGTAGCACTGAAGTAATCCAAACCCAGTGACAAAACTTTTTGCAGGACCCTCGTATAAAAAAAATAGAACTGCAAGCCATGCACCATGCCCCGCCACACAGGGACATATTCCCTATGCACTTCTGTAGTATAAGGGCTGAAAACAATCTAAGTTAAACATGAAGAGAAGCAATAAACAGTTATTTCATAACTCCAAAAAAAAAACAAAAAAACACACCAAAAAGTCCAAGTTAAAAATGCAATAAAAAGTGATAAAAAATAATTTCAGGATTCTGAAAAAAACAATATGCATATCTTCAGACCATCCTAAAAGCATGTGTAAAGTTTCAAAATGATCGGCCTGAAAATGTAGGAGTTGCACGTACAAGGTACATACTCCCTATACATTGCTGTAGAATTAGGGCTTGAAAAAAGTCTAAGTTAAAAATGCAAAAAAATGTAATAAAAAATAATTTCAGGATTCTGAAAAAAACAATATGCATATCTTCAGACCATCCCAAAAGTGCCTGTAAAGTTTCAAAAGGATTAGCCTAAAACTGTAGGAGGAGTTGTGTGTACCTTGCACATACTCCCTATACATTTCTGTAGTATTAGCGCTCGAAAAAAATCTAAGTTAAAAATGAAAAACAAATGTGATAAAAAAAAATAATTTCAGGATTCTGAAAAAAACAATATGCATATCTTCAGACCATCCTAAAAGCGCCTGTAAAGTTTGAAAAGGATTGGCCTAAAACTGTAGGAGGAGTTGCGGGCAGAAGGTGCATACTCCCTATACATTTCTGTCGTATTAGGGCTCGAAAAAAGTCTAAGTTAAAAATGAAAAAAAATGTGATAAAAAATAATTTCAGGATTCTGAAAAAACAATATGCATATCTTCAGACCATCCTAAAAGCGCCTGTAAAGTTTGAAAAGGATTGGCCTAAAACTGTAGGAGGAGTTGCGGGCAGAAGGTACATATTCACTATGCATTTCTGTAGTATTAGGGCTCGAAAAAAGTCTTAAGTTAAAAATGAAAAAAAATGTGATAAAAAATAAATTCAGGATTCTGAAAAAAACAATATGCATATCTTCAGACCATCCTAAAAGCGCCTGTAAAGTTTGGAAAGGATTGGCCTAAAATTGTAGGATTAGTTGTGGGCAGAAGGTACATACTCCCTATACATTTCTGTAGTATTAGGGCGCGAAAAAAGTCTGTTAAAAATGAAAAAAATGTGATAAAAAATAATTTTAGGATTCAGAAAAAACAATATGCATATCTTAGAACCATTCTAAAAGTGCCTGTAAAGTTTGAAAAGGATTGGCCTAAAACTGTAGGAGGAGTTGCGGGCAGACGAATGGTGGGGGTGCTGATGGACGGACGGATGGACGGACACTCAAAATTTCAGAGGGTATAACATAATACCTCGCCACTTTTTTGGTGGCAGGGCATAAATATAGTAACAGTGTTTTCAGAAATAACAGTCATCCCCGCCACCCACCCCCACATAGAATTATCAGTTTTTCAACTGCTTGAAGATTAGGTCAAGGTCCCCAAAATCTGATCAGTAATTTGTTATGTCCAATCATATATCCATGAATATTTGGCAAGATTCCAACCCACGGTTCACCAGATTTCATGCAGACAAGAAAGTATGATTGTGACACCGACACAAACACCAGCACTGACCCAAATGCTAACACCAATGGCATCTGTACAAAAAACAATGTCCTCCTCCCCCTTACTGTCCTTTCGACATCTCTTGGAAAGACATTTTTTGCTTGGCGTTTTATTCTAAATGAAAATATTTTGTTCTGATTGACCATATCTTACCAGAAACCATTTGTCTTTTATGTTTCTGTGTTTTGTTCTCAAATATTTACACAAAAATTAAAGTTACGGCCAAAAGTTGGTCTGACCTATGCAATTTCTATAGTAAAGTGATTTTTTGGAACTTTTGTCTAAGACAATATTTTTTAGGTTTCTTTTCTGAATTGGAATTATTGATGTTTTACAACAATATTGTGAAAATTTCAGAAAAATTGAACAAGTCAAACTTGTTGAAAATTTGGCTCCAAGTTACCTACCCTATATATTTCTTCATGATTTGGCTTCATTTTTACTATGGGAAAAAGTGAAAATATTTGATTTTTTAAAAAGCAATGACTAGAATAAAAAATTTTGTACATAGGTAGTTATGACAAATGGTTTTGCATTAAATCATGACAAAAATATGCAAATTTACTTCTTTTGTGTAAAGCGCCAAGCAAAAAATGACTCTCTGAAAGATGTCAAAAGCACAGTAGGTGGGGAACAAAACATCATTAGTTGATCTTTGGTTGAAAGTGGTAAAGATGAATGTAGCAGTCTGCGGTCCTCCAGATAAGGGGCATATCCAAATACATGTGTTTTACTTCCCCATGAAAATATTATGTTTTTGGTATTCTGTGAGTCACTTCTAATGAGTACCGACAACATGTTTTTGTGGAGAGATAAGCAAAATATCATACTATTTTGCTGAAAGAAGCTGTGTACATCCAGGCAATCTGATCTGAGCATTCTGGACCCAGTTGTTCAAATCTAACGATGTCATTAGTTAATGTATCGTTAAAACTTTGATCATTAAATATGGAATATATGCCAATATTTTTGCTGAAAAAAAGTGATTGCAAAAGCTACTCACATTTTTTCAGCAAAGATACCTGTGAATTAGATATTGTACTTACTAGAGCAGTTAATATTTTGACCACTAACGAGCTTGTCGCTAACAATGCTTTGAACAACTGGGCCCTGTTTGTCAACGTATACTACAATGTTCATTGATTATGTACGTGGACAAGGCCTTGATCAGCCTGCACAAATGCATAGGCTGATCTAGGCCTTCGTTGTCAGTAAATTGTATAAGGAACGGTTTGTGTATTGTGCATGTGTTCTTTTTGTGGAGAAACAGGAAGAATACTTTTTTGGTTCTGTCGCTATGCTGACACATCATGAAAATTGTCTCACATGAAATTTCAATAACTTTTTTCTGGAAAAAAAAAAAAAACACAATCAATTTATCAACTGCTGAATTTGCTCATAAAGCGGAAATGGTTCCCGGTCCTGCTGAAACCAGATATGCCCCATCTTTGAAAACAGTGTAGATCAAGATCAGCTGGCTTCTGAAGAAGCCAACGGATCTGGATCTGCACTGTTTGTCATTAAGTATGTGAATTTGTTTCAATAACCTAGATCAAGTAATCTGACTGGTTGAAAATTAGAAGTGGGTATGGCATCTTAATTTATTCAGCATGACAAAGTTCAAATAAAGGTGATAAAGACTTACCGAGTAAGGCCCAGCAGGAGGCTGCCCAGTCCTCTCCCAGTGGAGATATGCCAAATCCTGTATCACCCCAGGCTGCCGTCTTTCCCGCTTCTTTACACGTAACTCTTGGTAATCCTTCCCTGTTGAAAATGGAACAAACTACCTTAATGCACAAGTTAAACCTGAGGACCAGTCTAATATGCTATCATTTCCTGTTGAAAACGGAACAAGCTACCTTAATACACAAGTTAAACCTGAGGACCAGTCTAATATGCTATCCTTTCCTGTTGAAAACGGAACAAACTACCTTAATACACAACTTAAACCTCAGGAACATGAAATATGTTAATTGACCAAAGTCCTGTTGAACCCTGATATGCCTTGCTTTTGCAAACAGTGTAGATCCAGATCAATTGGCTTCTGAAGAAGCCAACTGATCTGGATCTGCACTGTTTGTCTTTCAGTATTTGAATTTATATCAACAATCTGGATTAAGTAATCTGATTGGCTGACAATTAGAAATGGGTGTGGCATCTTAATTTATTCAGGATGACATGGGTTAAATGTTAAACTACTGACCTAGCACTGTACTTTCCCAGGTGTTGATTCTGTAACTTGTTGGGTCCTCGACAGCCCGGGGATCTGGCTCCCACTCTGAGTCCCCCTCAGACTCGTATTCTGTCTTAGCTTCTTCTTCCTCTTCCTGTAAGGTCAAAGATCAAGGTCACTAAATTAGGTTAGATACAAAGTAATAATACTGTTGGGTCCTCAACAGCCCAGGGATCTGGCTACCACTCCTGAGTCACTCTTAGATTTGTATTTTGTCTTAGTTACTTCATCCTTTTCCTGTAAGGTCAAAGGTCAAGGTCACTTACTTAGTTTAGATACAAAAATAACAATACTGTGAATGTAACTTGTAGGGTCCCCTACAGCCCAGGGATCTGGCTCCCACTCGGAGTCACCTTCCTATTCTCAAAGGTCAAGGTTACCAAGTTAGGTTACATAACAATATGGCAAATGTAATGTGTTGGGTCCTCAACAGCTCTGGGATCTGGCTCCCACTCTGAGTCACCCTCAGACTCCTATTCTGTCTTGGCTTCTTCTTCCTCTTCCTATAAGGTCAAGTTCACCAAGTTAGGTTTGATACAAAATACCAACACATTAAACATGGCATCATGTGGAAAATCAATATATATGATAAAATTATCTATATGGCAAAACAAAAAAAAAAACAAATATAGCTATAACAAGACTTTGTCTAGCCAAATGAGACCTCTAGTCCACAACTTTCTTGTCATATTAAGATCCAGAAAACATATTCAAGGACAATTACACAACTATTCATGTCTTCATGTGTTAGAGATAAGAGACCCTGAGTACACAAGCCAGTCTGTCTAAACATGTCTTCTGACAGTGGACTTCTAATAATACAACCATGTCTCAGTACTTGTTTGATGTAGATTTTTACGGCCATGCCATCACTGTTAAGGCCATGTTAAGCCAGTCATTTATCCTACTCATACTTTTCTCGGGCAGATTTAGTCCTCTAAGCATTTAACCAGTACTTATACAAACAATAAAATTCAAGATCAACCAGCAAAGTCCTATAATCTAATAAGGTCATTTACTATAGGGATCAAACATGGCTTTTCATGCATTAACATTCGCCAGGTCCAGTGGGAGGTGTTGAAAACCGATGCCAGAGGCCACGGTTTTCAACACCTCCCAAGGGACCTGGCGAATGCTAATGCATTGAAAAACCATGTTCGATCGCTATTATTGCATAAAAATTGAAACATTTGCTAAATTCGCGTTATTTCTTGCACTATTTTGTTTCGCCTTTTCACTGATGTCTCGGGAATGCAATTTCCATGGACTATGCTCATTCTAGGCCGGGAACTACACATCTCATGACGGTAGCTATTCTGTGGCCCCGGTACGGGCGTATTGAAAGTTGCGTAGCCGTGCATTAACAGCGCGTGAATTGCCTTGTTAATACACAGCTTTTCTCCGGTTAATGCACGGCTGTTAATAATGTGCGGCACAGCTTTTTATGCTTCTGTATACAATATTATTGCATTAGAAGCAGTGCCGCACGTTATTAACAGCCGTGCATTAACCAGCGAAAAGCTGTGTATTAACAAGGCAATTTATGCACTGTTAATGCATGGCTACACAACTTTCAACCGCGGGTCAATTTTTAGGCAAGTCAAAATATTATATGACACCGGCCCTACAATAAGCATAATCCATGTAATAGCGTTCATGAGACATCAGTGAAAAGCGGAAACAAAATAGTGCAAGAAATAACACGAAATGTAGCAAATGTTTTCACTTTTTATGCAATAATAGCAATCAAACATGGTTTTTCAATGCATTAACATTCACCAGGTCCCTTGGGAGGTCCCGAGGATGTTGGTGAAAACTAATGCCAGTGGCCGCGGTTTTCAACGCATCTAAAGGGACCTGGCGAATGTTAATGCATGAAAAACCATGTTTGATCCCTATATTCAATTTCCTTAAGCAGACAGTGAATCCCGGCTGAGAACCAACTGTACAGATGAGCAGTCTGATCTCAGAGCAACAGATAATTTTGGGGGCATTTGGATATTTAACCCCATCAAAATTTAATCAGTTGGGTAAAATTGTATTTTCATTTTTAGGTCTGAGTTAGGATTGGATAAAACTTATAAAACTGAAGGAAAGAGCACAAAAAAGCCTGATTTACGTATTTAAAACATGTTATTTCATTATCCTCTATTAATTTTATGATTATATTTGTCATATGAAGAATAAAAATACATATTATGTGCAGTAATTGTAATATAAAATAGTAATCATGTGCTTTTCTGGCCTTGAAACCTTAATTTTCATCCTTGAATTTAGAAATAATTGGGTACTCTGTCAAATCAATTGGATATCAATACCCAAGTTTTTGAAAATAATTGAGTATTCGCTCAAAACATATGGGTATTTTACTCGGATACTCCCATTATCTCTAGATCTTGCCCTGCTGATCTGGGCTTTCACGTTCTACAAATGCCCCAAAGGCATCTTTTCACATGGTGCGATTGATATCTATTTACCCGAAGCCTCCAGGTAGCTGGGTGGTTAGTGGTTCTGACCTCAGATCATTATTTGAAGGTCTAGGGTTCAAAGCCCACTGGAGAGAGGACTCAAGGCTGTATGTCACTTCATTGCACTAAGCCTTCCTTTATCACCCTTCAATAATCTCCATATGACTTAAATAATGTTAAAGGGACGCAAATCATCATCATCATCATCATCATCATCATCATCATCATCATCATCTTATCTATTTACCTCTTTTTCTTCAGTTTCTTCAAATTCTTCTATTGCATTGTAAGGCTCTATTTTCCAATGATCTTCCTAAAAGAAAGAAAACAATTTGAAATTAGAAATGAAATTTACAGAAAATTACAAATTTTGACCAGGGAACAATGCTGACTGCTTGTAAGATACACAACTTTATTGATTAACAAATAAAACTCTAAATAGTTGCCGTTGGAAACAAAGAAAACACTTTTAAAAGCCAAATTTTCCTGATGGATTTGATAGGCTGTTTTTGATTATAAAAAGAACATGAGTGAAGGAGACTTACCTGTCCAAATGTTCCTATCCTGTTGCCATGGACATCCCAGAGTGACACACTGCAGTCCGAGGACGCAGATATTATAATTAGCCGCTCGTTTCTCTCACAGAGTTCCAGTGTATTTATCATATCTTGGTGAGGCTGGAATTGTGTCCTAAGTGCTACAATAAAACAGAAACAAAAATTCTGTATTTATATTAATATTAACCCTTAAAACGTCAATCACAACAACTGTCGTCTGCTTTGTCATCTGCTTGTGATTTTAAAAGTCATTTTTGCAAACAGTGTGGACCCAGATCAGACTGCTCCTCTAGGAGCAGTCTGATCTGGGTCCACACTGTTTGCCTGTATGCAAAAATGGGTTTGAAAAGTTTGCAAGAATATTCAGCAGACGGCATAAACAGACGACATTTTCAGATGCAGGTTTTCTTGGCGTTTTAAGCGTTAAAATGTGAAAACAAGCACCAAAAGAGTGAGAGTTATCATCCTTGTTTGGCTCAGTAAGATAAAACAATCAGTGAAGTAAAATTAATTAATTCTTATCCTGCTGAACCGGGATATGTCCTGCCTTTGCAAACAGTGCAGATCCAGATCAGTTAGCTTCTTCAGAAGCCAACTGATCTGGATCTGCACTGTTTGCCATTCAGTATTTAAATTTTTGTATCAACAACCTGGATCAAGCAATCTGATTGGCTGAAACTTAGAAGTGGGTGTGGCATCTTAATTTTTGTATCAACAACCTGGATCAAGCAATCTGATTGGCTGAAAATTAGAAGTGGGCGTGTAAAGTTTTAGTTTGTAGACTTCATTTAGAATGGTTGCCAGGGAGGAGTCTAGGTTGGATCCTAAAGTAGACACTAGGATGGATGTAAGCAGACAGACAGAAACTCGCATGCCTAAGTCGCCCATACTAACACAGGTGCGACAAAAATACATGTATATAAATGTTACTTAAAATATGTGTTAATGTGTAATGTGTAGTAACTATAATATCTGGCTTCATGTTCATCCAAGGGTATCCTGCAGATTTGAAATTAGTATATTTCAGGTACAAAGCAACATCCTGGCAATGTGATGCTTAGATATACTCTCAAGGTAGTGTGGTACCTGGTTTTGGGAACAAATGTTTGCTCCAGTATCTCCCAGACTTTAATAACACCATCAACATCTCCAGTAACAAGATATGGCCAAAACCCAAATAAGTAAATATCCGCAGCAATTGCTTTTATGTCTGAATTTTTATTGTACTTACAGTTTTACTAATAAGATATAAAACGTGAAACAATAATACCCCACCATTATCATATCGTGGGCAGATAACTGTGTCAAAAATTGACAAAATTTGCCTATTAGCAATCCCAAAGCAGATCTCTACAATGTCAATGCACATATCAAATTTGGTGAAAATCCATTGAGATTTACTCAAGTTATTGTCCAGAAATGAAAATGTGGACATGTTGGGGGCAGAAAATTCTGTCAAAAATTGATGAAATTTGCCCAAGAGCAATCCCAAACCAGATCTCTGCATTATCAATGCACATACCAAATTTTGTGAAAATCCATTGATCATCCGGAAATGAAAATGCAGACATATGGCGGGCAGATAACTGTCAAAAATTGACGAAATTTACCCGTTAACAATCCAAAACCAGCTCTTCACAATATCAATGCACACACAGAGTTTGGTGAAAGTCCATTGACATTTACCCAAGTTATCATCCTGAAATGGGCAGACATATGACAGACAGATGGACAGAAGGAGGGACATATGGAAAGCCAATGTGATATCATAATACTCTCCCACTACAGTGTTGTGGGGTATAATAAGATGATACAACATACTGACAATGTGATAAGTTTAGATATACTCACGTGGTAGTGTGGTGATTGGTTCTGGTACAGAATGTGTGGCATATTCCAATATCTCCCAGACTTTAATAACACCGTCAACATCTCCAGTGACAAGATATTGGTTATTCTTGTCACTAGCCATGATAATACTGCCAGCTAGAAGATAAAAAATACCAAAATGGTAAAAAGAAAGGTCCAGGGATTGCCAAGATCACAAGTTGCCGCCAATCCCTGACACCAAGAGGAAGAGGAAAGAGACACAAACCATCACACACAAAAGAAACAAACAAATGAAAAGCACACAGGCCAGCTCTCTCTCTCTCCCAAGCAAGGTGGCTGCAATGCTAAAAGGACTGAAAAACAAAAGAAAAAAATGCAAGGCAAGACTAAATATAAAATTAACTACAAAGCTATACAGTGTAAGAGCAACACCGAGACTACACTGTTTGCAAAGGCAGAGTACATCTGGGTTCAGCAGGACAAAGGTTAAGAGTAGCTTTGGGAACCAGGGTGAAGTTAGTCGATTGTAAAAGTGCTAAAAACTCTTCCATAGTATGTACTGCTGACCATTATAAGGTGGTAGTCTCGGTGTGAATGGGCAAGATAATCTGAATCACTCAGCACACATACATTCACCCTCTTTCCTCCCCCCCACCCCCCACTAATCTGAATCACTCAGCACACATACATTCACCCTCACCCAAATGACATGCACGTCCTTATACCATGAAGAAAATACATGCAAAGTTTCAAAATGATCCTTACAAAACTGTAAGAGGAGTTGTGCTCACAAGAGGTACCCACTGTCTATATATTGAGGGTCCACCATCTATATATTGAGGGTAAAAAATGACTAAGTTCACAATGTGAAAAAAGTGATAAAAAATCATCTACCACTTATATCCAAATCACATGCACATCCTTATACCAGGAACAAAAAAACATGCAAAGTTTCAAAACAATTCGTACAAACTGTAAGAGGAGTGCGCTCACAAGACACCCAGGATAAATGCTGATGGACAGATGAAAGGACAGATAGAAATTTGCGCCCCTAAGTGGCCCTGCTAAAGCAGGTGGGACAAGAAAACTTGTAGAAAAATCAATTACAATAACCTATGAAAATCATATTACAAGAAAATAAAAACCTTAAATGATAATGCCCCACCATTATTGTTTCACAGGCAGATAATCCTGTCAAAAAATGACAGATAAATTTGTTCTTTAGCAATCCCAAACCAGATCTCCTTGATATCAATGCATGTACCAAGTTGGGTTAAAATCCCTTGACATTTACTCAAGTTATCATCCAGAAACAAATATATAGGCGTGTCTCAGACAGACAGCGAGTTCCATCAAAATTTGAAACTAAACTTGCCCATTAGCAGTCCATAACTAGATCTCCACAGTATCAATGCACATATGAAGTTTGGTGAAGATCTATTGATGTTTACCCAAGTTATCATCCGGTTACTAAATACAGACAGACGGACATATAATGAATGGATAGACAGACATAAACACGGATGTCCAACATGATACCATAATACCTCGCCACTATCGTGTGTCAGGGTATAAAAAGAAGAAAACTAAGACTTTCCATTATAGAACTCTTAAACCTTAGCGTTTTGCTTTAAGTTTTCCATTAAGTTTTGTATTAACCCTTCTCTTGCTAAACATGTCATGCCCTGTCTTAGCAAACAGTGTAGATCCAGATCAGTTGGCTTCTGAAGAAGCCAAGTGATCTGGACCTGCACTGTTTATCATTAAATATGTGAATTTCTATCCAAAACCTGGATCAAGTAATCTGATTGGCTGGGAATTAGAAGTAGACTTATCATCTAAATTTATTCAGCATGAAAAGGATTAAAAATCTTTTAACTCTTAACATTTTGTGTACAAAAGTTCATAGGTGACATTATAAAAATATTTTTATTAAGGAGGCAATTTACATCACATGGGTTTAGTTACAGGTAAAATAAGTCTAATACATACACTGAGAATGTGCAATGAACTCTGCCAATAATGTGTTGTGGGTACTGTTCCAGAACCTGACCCACCCGTTGCCACCACAAGACACCAAATTAGCACCACCACTAGCAGAATTAGTTTTTCTTGATTCTAAAAATAGCATCTTGGTAATAGCCCAGCCAAATTCACTCTGAAAGAAAGAGACATTGAATATAACAAGCCTATTCGGTAAATCCTGATATATTTTTCTGTTTTCTCTACAAAAAACAATATGTTGTGGGTACTCATTAGAAGCACCAGCACCTCAGCAAGGTGCTTCTAATGAGTACCCACAACATATGTTTTCATGGAGAAATAAGATAAATAGTAGTTATTTTTGGTTTCTATCATTATTTTAATCAGAATTATTTTGCTCATTCACTAATCACGCCAAATGTTCAACCATTATTTTGCTGATTTGCAAATCACACCCAGTAATTAGATTTTGTTCTTACATACACTTCATACTCTTATAACACAGTTCATTTTAACATGGTTTTGTATATAACACAGTTCAAAGATGGATCCCAAAAATGTATAGATTATATTGAAATTGGTCATTTTTCAATATAATCTATACATTTTTGTTTGGCTATAACACATACTCTTATAACTTCATTTTAACATGATTTTGGATATAACATGATTCAAAGATGGATCCCAAAAATGTATAGATTATATTGAAAAATGACCATAAATGGTCATTTTTCAATATAATATATACATTTTTGTTTGGATATAACACGTTGCTTAACTAACACGTTTATGCTATGGACCCCAACAATAGTGTTATAAAGAGGTTGTGGTGTATAATAATTATGATAATTAACACCACAATCTTAATGTCTATGATTTATGCCACTTTAATCAAAATAAAAACGTTAAACTATAATACCCCACCATTATCATGTCACGGGCAGATAACTCTGTCAAACATTGACGAAATTTGCCCATTAGCAATCCCAAAGCAGATCTCTTTCATATCAATGCCTGTAACAAGTTTGGTTAAAATCCCTTGACATTTACTCAAGTTATCATCTGGAAATGAAAATATGGGCATGTCTTAGGCAGATAACTCCCGTCAAAATTTGATGAAATTTGCTCATTAGCAATCCCAATCCAGACCTCCATAATATCAATGCATATACCAAGTTTGGTGAAAATCCACTGACATTCACTCAAGTTATCATCTGGAAATGAAAATATGGGCGTGTCTCAGGCAGAACATCCATCAAAATTTGACAAAAATTTGCTCATTAGCAATTCAAAACCAGATCTCCATAATATCAATGCCCATACCAAATTCGGTGAAAACCCATTGATGTTTACTCAAGTTATCATCCAGAAATGATAAACGGATGGATGGACGGACGTACTTACGACTGAAGGACTGATGGACGGACAGACACATGGACATTCAACGTGAAACCATAATACCCTGCCACTATTTTGGCAAAATGCGCAGATTCAGATCATCCTGCGCATGTACAAAATATCATCTGGGCCTTTGCTCTCCATTCATACTTTCTGTAGTATCCAATAATTCTGTCAGTGGACAGCAAAGGTCCTGACCAGGGCCCGGTTGTTCAAAGCGTCATTAGCTTAACGAGCTCGTTAAGGATCATTTCGTTAACTGTTTTAGCGGATTCAAAATACAATAATCTGATATTTTTTTGCTGAAAAAATGTGAGTAGCTTTTGCACTGCAAAAGCTACTCATATTTTTTCAGCAAAAAAATTCAGCATATTTGCGTATCACTCGATGTAAATTTTAACGAATCGTTAACTAACGACATCGTTAGCTTTGAACAACTGGGCCCAGACTGCCCCAATGCACAGGCTGATGCGGACCTTCAGTCTGCATATGCCCAAAGACATATTTTCTTTCAATCGGGGTGGACCATTTATCCCAAAGTAATCTAATGAGAAATCTACTGAATAAATCAAGATGCCACACCCACTTCTAATTTTCAGAGATTGACAATAGCAAATCAAACTACATCTTTGGCAAAACTATCAATCAAAATTATCATGAGATGCCACACTCACTTCTAATTTTCAGCCAATCAGAAAACTTGATTTAGGTTGTTGATACAAAGTCATATTTTTAACTAGAGCAAGCCGATGGCACACACTGGCATATCCCCACTCCAGCCGCCATCGCATATCTCCGTGCACATCAAAATTCCAAATGCGTTCCTCCAGTCCTCATCCATAGGGCTAGTACCTGTGATTTGATTACCTTTGATTTGATATGTAACATGACTACGTACAAAATGGATTTTGAACCCTTCGGGCGCCACACCCCCACTGGCCCTGCCACAAGGGGTTACATCAAAATTCCGAATGTGTTCCTCCAGTCCTCAAAAATCACCATCAAAAAATGTGGGTACTCACAAAAAATATATATTGTGGGACTCATTAGAAGTGCCTCGGTGATGCACTTCTAATGATTACCCACAATATATGTTTTCATGGAGAAATAAGAAAAAAAATTTTTTTTGGATATTCCCTCTTATCTTAGCAGTGGCCAATTTTTTTAACCCTTGTCCTGCTGAACCCGTATATATCCTGCCTTTGCAAACAGTGTAGAGCCAGATCAGTTGGCTTCTGAAGAAGCCAACTGATCTGGATCTGCACTGTTTGCCATAAAGTATGTGAATTTATAGCAAGAATCCGGATCAAGTAATCTGATAGGCTGAAAATTAGAAGTGGGTGTGGCATCTTAATTTTATTCAGCAGGGCAAGGGTTAAGGCTTAGCATTCTGGGTAAAATTTTCAGCAGGTGACATACTGAAATAGTTTTCTTATTTTCCTCAGAAATCAAGTTCTGACATTTCATACTTATCATCTTCAGTGGAGACAATATGCATGAAATGTCAAATTTTGTTTTCTGATAAAATATAAAAAAAAATCACCAATTTTCTGTCTGTTGAATCTGCTAATAGCCTGGTAAAGGTTAGCCCTTGTCCTGCTGAGCCCAGATTTACCCTGCCTTTGCAAACAGTGTAGATCCAGATCAGTTGGCTTCTTTAGAAGCCAACTAATCTGAATCTGTACTATTTGTCATTCAGTATGTGAATTTTTATCAACAATCTGGATTAGTTATCTGATTGGCTGACAATTAGAAATGAGCACAGCATCTTAAAAAATTCAGCAGGGCCATGGGCTTACCACTCTATAAGCAGATTAAACGTATGTTTCTAATTTTTCCAAAGAAAAGAAAACATATTACTCATTTGTTGTTTACTGATTTTGGCTACAAACAGCTCTAAGTTAAATGTTTCTAACTTACCATAAGTGTAATGCACTTAAAAATATACAGTTCAACTGATGTGACAGATGCGCTGATTGTGACTAAACACCAACCTTGGATAAAGGCCATAGTCAGACAAGCATTTTTTTTCTTGGTTTTCCAACTGAACATGTTATGGGTACTCATTAGCCCATTCAGTCTGGAGACCCCTAAAAGGGTAATTGGCAAACAGTGCAGACACAGATCAGATGCCACAGAATGCGGCATCTGATCAGGGGCTCCAATGCTTTCAAATAGTTCAACCATTTTTCTCCATGAATATCTAAATTGTATAGCCTTA
Organism: Anodontia alba; assembly: GCA_964016985.1. NCBI lineage: Eukaryota > Metazoa > Mollusca > Bivalvia > Lucinida > Lucinidae > Anodontia > Anodontia alba. The sequence goes on along the minus strand of OZ024838.1, from coordinate 1,450,097 downwards.
AATATCTAAAATCAAACTTAGAATCTTCCAATATATAGTGTGAGAGAGTTCATTCATTATACAATGGGTTAGAAAGGACATTCAGTTGAGAAGCCACAATGTATGTTTTTATATGGAGAAATAAGTAAAAAAAAATTTTGTAAAGTCACCCCCCCCCCCCCCACCCTAACCTCCCCAACAAAAAAAAAATAAAATAAAATGAAGGGGTTATCCACTTTTATTTTTCCATGAAGTCAACCCCCTACCCCCCTCACCCCCATCCCCTCCCCCCAAAAAACAAAACAAAACAAAGCAGATAAAGGGGTTATCCAATTTTATTTCTCCATGAAAACATTTTGTGAGCGCCCATTAGAAGCAGCTCTATAGTTGCTTCTAATAATAAACACAACATCAGTTTTTGTGGAAAAACAGACAAAATACTGACTTTTTGATGAAAAAAAAAAATAATAATAATAAAAACTTATCTGGAACTATGTATAATGAAGTGTTTCCTAAGGAGACAATTTGAATGAGATGTCTATTTTTCTTAGAAAAATAAGAAAAAATATCATCATTTTGTCATCTGCTGAATCTGCCTAGCGAATGCTAATGGTTAACCCTGGTCCTGCTGAACCAGGATATGCCCTGCCTTTGCAAACAGTGTAGATCCAGATCAGTTGGCTTCTGAAGAAGCCAACTGATCTGGATCTACACTGTTTGACATTAAGTATGTGAATTTGTATCCACAACCTGGATCAAGTTATCTGACTGGCTAAAAATTAAAAGTGGGTGTGGCATCTTTATTTATTCAGCAGGACAAGGGTTAATCACGATCTGAGTAAATGTTTCACTTTGATTGTATTTACTTTATTTTTACTTTTTACTTTGAAACAGATGTTTTCATTGACATGATTGAAAAAAGAAAAAATTTGTTTTTTGGATTGAGAAAAGAAAAAAAATCAATTTCTGCCCTGAATCATTACAGTTCTGATCATGGTTTTCTGGTCGTTTTTTTATATATTCTATGCATTAAATTTTGTTTTTTGGATCCAAAAAAGTCTAAAATCCAAAACCGTATTATGATGAGCCATCTTATAAAGTTTTCGTGTACATTAAAACAATATTCAAACATTTTTGTGGACAAATAAGAAAAAAAATCAATACCTGTATTTTTTGGTTGAAAAAAAAAAAAGAAAATTATAAAACAAGATGGGGGCCATGATGGCCATCTTGGATTTCTAATCAGAACAATTTTTCGCTAATTTTAATCTACAAGTCACCTTGATACTTCCAATGAAGTTCAAACCATTTGGCCTTTTGGATCAGGAGAAAATGCAAGGGTGAACAGCTTAGATTTCTGATCAGAATGACTTTAGCGTTTTTGATCTACAAGTCACCCCAATACCTCCAATCAAGCTTTTGAGGATTGACCTTTCCGATCAGAAGAAGTTCAAATTACATTTTCAAGATGGTGGCTGTGGCAGCCATATTGGATTTACAATCAGAATGATTTTAGCTGTTTTTGATCTACAAGTCACCCAGATACTTCCTACCAAGTTTCAAGATGACTGGCATTTTGGTTCAGGAGAACGTCAAAATAGATTTTCAAGACAGTGGCCATGGCAGCCATCTTGGATTTCCATTCGGACAGATTTTAGCTATTTTTGATTTGCAAGTCACCATGGTACTTCTTATCAAGTTTTGAGACAGTTGAGGCTTTCGGTTCAAGAGAAGAAGAGCAAAATGAATTTTTAAGCTGGCCTCCATGGCAGCCATCTTGGATTTCCGATTGAAACAATTTCAGCTATTTTTGATCTACAAGTTGCCTTGATACTACCTAAGAAGTTTCAAGTCAATTGGCCTTTCAGTTCAAGAGAAGAAGTGCAAAATGGATTTTCAAGATGGTGGCCATGTCAGCTATCTTGGATTTCTGAATGGAGTGATTTTAGCTATTTTTGATCTGCGTCACTCTGATATTTCCTACCAAATTTCAAGTAAATTGGCCTATTGGTTCAGGAGAAGAACTTCAAAATATTGTATTTCGATACATGCCATAAGCTCTTGGCAGAAATCTGTGAGATCAGGCTAATTTTTAGGGGAGATCTGACAAAATTCTGCGAGATTTATATAAAAATCACTTTCATGCTCGCAGAAATAAGTTTAATACTTTTATTTTAATGAATTAAGCATATCAAAAGTATAATGCTGTGTAATTTATAATTAGCTCTTTATAAAATATCCTTTTAAAGGGTCTGACAATTCCGTGAGATTTGCAATTCTTATTGGAAATGGTTTGCAACATAGCTAAATTCTGTGAGATTTTGTCTCAGAGTGTGACCATGATGGCATGTACGGATTTCTCTATGAAAATTCAAGTCAGAATCAGTGCAAAATAGATTTTAAAGATGGCCGCCATGTTGGCCATCTTTGATTTCTTACAGGAATGATTTTAGCTTTTTTGATCTACAAGCTGCCCTGATACTTCCTCCCAAGTTTCAGATCAACTGGCCTTTCGGTTTAGGAGAAGATGAGCAAAATAGATTTTCAAGATGGCTGTCATGGCAACATGTTATTTCCTACCAAGTTTCAAGTCAACTGGCCTTTCGGTTCTGGAGCAGAAATGCATTTTCAAGATGGCCCCAATGGCAGCCATCTTGGATTTCCGATCAGATCAATTTTAGAAATTTTTGGTCTGCGTTGCCCCAATTCTTCCTACTAAGTTTCAAGTCAATTGGCCTTTCAGTTCAGGAGAAGAAGGGCAAAACAGATTTCCAAGATGGCAACCATAGCTACCAGCTTGGATTTCTGATCTGAATGATTTAAACTATTTTTGATCTACAAGTCATTCCAATGCTTCCTACCAAGTTTTGAGTTTGTAGGAGGAGTAGGCTAAGTAAGTAAATTGTTGTCATCTGTCACCAAAGCAAGATGGACATTGACTGACCACAAGATGAGCTAAAAATGAGCCAGTGCATGACAAAACCTACAATAAGACCTGAGTAATAAGCAAATTGTTGTCCAGGCATGATGCATGAGGCAGGACATACGATGGACATTGACTATATATGCCCACAAAAGCTCACCTTGAGCACTTTGTGCTCAGGTGGGCTCAAAATGCACAAGATTACCATTATTTTAATTTTGCATCTATTTTCTGGAGCATTTTGAATTATCCATCAGTCTCCTCTAAAATCTATAAACAGAGAATTGGTCAACTGTCGCAAAACTGGCACTCCTCTATAGCCTAACCTAAGAACTGATAAATTCTCAATTTTTCATTTTCTTTTTAAATTTGTCCCATGAACGGTTGAAGAGCAGAGGAGTGCTATAACTTCTGCTCCATTGGTCTCCTCTAAAAAATCTATAACCTAAGAATTGGTCAGCTACTTCACAATTGACACTCCTCTTAAATCTTTCCTAAAAATTGGTCAATTCTTATTTTTCAATTTGTTTTTAAATTCTTCTTGAAACTATTGAATAAGCAGAGCAGTGGTAAACATTACGAACAATTGCCTATTCAAATACACAGAAAATTTCACCTCCAAAAGCTGAATATTTTCAGATAAGAAGTTCTGATAGTTTTCATATTTCTGCTCAAAACATAGATTGTGGGTACTTGTTAGAACTGCTTCACTGAGGCAGTTCTAATGAATACCACAATCTATGTTTTTGAGCAGAAATAAGAAAAATAACGCATACCCCTGTAAATCCCAGTTTTACTATTTAAAAGTAGGGTTTAAGTGTGTCAATATTATACAGGCATGTTTTTGTGAAGAACTATTACACAATCCGCACTCCTCTACATAATTTGTAACCTTAGAATCAGTCAATTCTGCTATTTTCACTTTTTCAAATTTTTTCATGTCTGTAAGTTCATATGCAGGGAAGAACTCTTCTAAATAATCTATTGCCTAGAAATCAGTCAATTCTTTTATTTCTTCCCATGTCTGCTAAATAAGCAGGGCAGTGCTAAATCTACAGTATGTTGGTTGGTTTGGAGTTTAGAGGCCTAATCAACACTGTTAAACCACGCTTTTGCTGGGAAGGTTTAGTCCTCCAAGCAGTTGACCAGTACTTGTGCACATTCTTTCACCAGAAACTGACAACTGTCCTTCTTGAATCAGCAGAAGGGAGAGAATGACCGCAGTTAATATTTCATAATCAATCTCCACAAAAGAACATTGCTGGACCTTACAGGGGTTGAACCTATGACCTCCTGATCACAAGTCGAACAAACATCTGACTGAGCCATCAAGGCCGACAAACCTATTGTATGAATGGAATGCCTCTACATATTTTATACTTAAAGACGTTATCTTTTCTTACTTTTCACTTTCTTAAATAATTTTTCCACAAGAATACTGTATGCACATGGAAGTGTTTAACCCTTAAAACGCCAAGAAAACCTGCATCTGAAAATGTCGTCTGTTTATGTCATCTGCTGAATATTCTTGCAAACTTTTCAAACCTATTTTTGCATACCAGCAAACAGTGTGAACCCAGATCAGATCCTAGAGGAGCAGTCTTATCTGGGTCCATACTGTTTGCAAAAATTACTTTCAAAATCACAAGCAGATGACAAAGCAGAAAACAATTGTTGTGATTGGCAGTTTAAGGGTTAAACTACTGCTCTATTGGCGCTTCTCTAGATATTTTTTTAACTGTTCACACAATAGCTATTAATTAAGCAGAGCATTGCAAAACCTATTGCACTTCTCTTCTCTATATAGTCTTTTACCAAGGAATCTGTCATTCATAATTTTTTACTCTTTTTATATGCCCGTGCTATTTGAAGAATGATGGAAAGGGCATATAGCCTTACCCCATTCTGTCGGTCTCTATCCGCATCCAGCGTTAGCAATTTGTGTTTAACTTTTTCAAGCCAAGGCTTCAGTGCTCCAGCCAGCCCTAAACAGCGGGGTCGACTGCACGCCACACCTAGCCTCCCCTCCACACACACACACACACACACACACACACCCTTGTCTTTTTAAAGCTGCCCTTTCCAGACATCAAACCCTCCATTTTGGTGAAAATTTCATTAAAATCGAACCAAAATTTAAAAGATATGAATATCTAACATTGCCCTTTCCTGCTCCACCCTCTCCCTCTCCCCACAAACCCCCATGCACTCTGTCCTTAAGAAGCTGCCCTTTGCTTTACTTCAATTCAAGACATCAAATCCTCCATTTGGGTGAAAATTTCATTAAAACTGGACCAAAATAAAAAAAAAAAGATATCAATACAGTCGACCCTTGTGAACAGGTGACAAAATACTGTGGAAAAGAGGAGAAATTGCTCCAATGGAGCAATTTCTCCCCTTTTCCACAGTATTATATATATATATATATATATATATATATATATATATATATATATATAAAACTTCAGGAGTCAAATTACATATTCATTTGTTAAATGTGGTTGTTCGATTTAGTTTTCCTCACTTCCGCAACTCTAATATGTCGAGGTATAGTATCTCTAAGTGTTTCAGAGAGTCCCTTGGAATTCGAGATAACAAGAGTTGACTGTATTTAACAATTACCACTCTCTAGGGTACTTCAGCAGACGACAAATGATCATATTTTTCTTATTTTTTCCAGAAAACACTTTGACATTTCATGCAAACTGTCTCCATTGGAGACAATTTGCATGAAATGTCAAAGCCTGTTTTCTGGGAAAAATAAGAAAAATATTACAGTATGTTGTCTGCTAAAAATTTTACCAAGAGTGCTAAGCATTAAAGTTAATTTTATGTGTATTCTAGTTTCAGGCATTTATTGTGGATTGGAAGTAAAATTCATACTAAGCAAATCACACGACACATGGTGCCCTATTTCATGTTTGACAGTGCAAAAAAGGGCCCAACCTGGCACCCCTCTGCCCTTAAATGCTAGCTGGAGCACTGGGCTGATCTTGGCCTTTTCTCGGACAGCGTGTTAAAGCAAAACATCACGAAAACATACCTATATAATTTTGACCCCCTTAAACCCCACTTTTATATAATAAAACTGGGGTTTACAGGGGTATACATTATTTTTCTTATTTCTGCTCAAAACCTAGATTGTGGGTACTCGTTAGAACCGCCTTGGCGAGGAGGTTCTAACGAGTACCCACAATCTATGTTTTGAGCAGAAATATGAAAAATATCAGAGTTTTTATCTGAAAATTTTCAGTTTTTTGGAGATGAAATTTTCTATATATTTGAATAGGCGTGTTTTTGTAATGACAGCATTGCAATTAGACTAAAATATATAGAAATAAAATGGAAATAAGCATTTGATAGCCATAGCTTGATAGCATTATATCTAAAATAGTATTATAATGAATAGTTTTACAAGGACAGTCCTGTGTACTTTTGTGGAGTAAAATACACAGAAAATAAAATAAAGAACTTTTTTTAACCTTACAAATGGAAGTTGTTTGCATTATTTCTTTCTATAAATTCAAAAGAGACAAAAATATATTTAGTATTCAGAGTTCAGTTATATAAGAAACAATACAGAAATCAGCATTTGATAGGCATAGCTTGATAGCTGATATGAAAACTAGTGTTATAATGAACAGTGTTACAAGGATGGTCCTGTGTACTTTTGTGGAATAAAATACACAGAAACAAAAATAAAGAACTGTTTTAAACCTTACAAAAGTTATGCGCATTATTCCTTTCTATAAATTCAAATGACACAAAAATATATTTAGTATTCAGAGTTCAGTTATATAAGAAAACAATTATTATGAAAAAAACAAAAATGTTAGAAAATTATATTAAAAAAAAAAAAAAAAAGAAAAATTAATACAAAAAAGATATGTAAGACATTATATTAATGCAGTATTTATGAAAAGTCATCTAATGCAAGACTTTATAAACATTTATTTATTAAAGGGGACTTTATAAAATTGGTAGATTTTCCACCACTACTGCCAAGGGAGATAACTTTGGTGTTTTTCTGTATTTTACTGTATACAAAAAATCCCTTCTAAAGTAAAACATGAGAGAATTCTTTCCTTTTCAGGAAGACCTCTTTTCAACAGGGAAGCAAAATAAACAAAATTTAAAAGTCCAAAAATATGTACATTGATGCCTGCAGAAACTGATAACCTTCACCAAACACATTATCACAACACATGTGATTTGACCATTCTATCATCATCATGTGACGCAACAAATTAAAATTGACTCATTATTTTCAGACTCAGAGAGTCACTATGAGTCATAAAAATCAAAAGGCTTATAAAACACTGAATCTGAAGATACCTTTATTCATTTTTATTTGTTTATTTTTGTTTTAGAGATTGTGAAAATTTAAAATAAAAAATTAAGTCAACTCATCACTGCTCAACTGCCGAATGCAAATTGATTTATTTATTTCTGAGACTGTTAAAATCAAAACTGTATTTACTTATCTAATTTGTTTATTTATTTTAGTTTCGGAAATTGTTTAAATTAAAAATGAAAAATCAAGTCAACCCATCACCAATCAACTCCTGGAAGCATACTGATTGTTTTTTTTTTTTTATTTTTGATACTGTTAAAATTATAACTTTATTACATTTATCAATTTATTTAGTTTGGTTTCTGAGACTGATAAAAATTAAACTTTAATAATAAAAATATGTTAGCCCATCACCCATAAACTAATGGTTTCAAAATAATCTCTTATTGTGGAAGACAGGACAGAGGAAGTCTGGAAAAATTTTTGTGTAAAAAAAAAAAAAAAAAAAAAAATGAAGTGAACTACAATGCTCTGTGCTAATGTTACCTTTTCACATTCACCAGATTCATCAGGGGTAATTCTCCCCTAAAACAACATCACAACATTAATATGTACAGTATAACCTCAATGGCTCGAACCCGGATGGCTCGTTTACCCTGGATGATTCAAACTCTTTTTTCAGTCCCTATAAAATCCTTCCAATAGCTCAAAAAAAACAAATATTTAGGGATTTTTTTCTTATTTTATCATGGAATTGTATGTTGTGTGTACTCATTAGAATTGCCTCATTGAGGCAATTCTAATGAGTACACTTAACATACAATCATTATGTAGAAAATCGAAAAGATTTCCCTAAATTATTGCTATTTGCTTCCTGAACTGGTGCCATGATTAACCCTCAGTGGATTGAACTACCCATGTCTCGAACAATTTTCTATCATCCCAAAGATGTTCGAGCCATTGAAGTTCGACTATATAGTGAAAATACAGTCAATGCTATCAACACTAAAGTACAATAATATTTTAAAAAATTATCATAAACTATTCAATATTGTTAATGCATTTGTCCGAGTTCTATTTCATATAAATTATATCATCACGAAAACACGCCTATTCAAATATATAGAAAATTTTATCTCCAAAAACTGAACATTTTCAGATAAAAAAACTCAGATATTTTTCATATTTCTGCACAAAACATAGATTGTGGGTACTCGTTAGAACTGCCTCGACGAGGCAGTTCTAACGAGTACCCACAATCTATATTTTGAGCAGAAATAAGAAAAATAATGTATACCCCTGTAAACCCCAGTTTTACTATATAAGAGTGGGGTTTAAGGGGGTCAAAATAATATAGGTATGTTTTCGTGATGGCATCTCCTTTAGGGCTGACTATCATGCTAAATTAAGATTATCACAATACTTTCACTATCAGAGAAACCCCTATAATGATACAATTACTATCAAGGGTCTAATAACACTATGCAGCATGATACTATCACCAAATCACACAGCAATGAGCACTTTAATGAATTTCTTTGATTTTATAAAGACCAAGGCCCAGTTGTTCAAAGCGTCGTTAGCTTAACGAGCTTGTTAAGGGTCATTTCATTAACTGTTTTAGCGGATTCAATATACATTATTCTGATATTTTTTGCTGAAAAAATGTGAGTAGCTTTTGCATTGCAAAAGCTACTCACATTTTTTCAGCAAAAAATTTCAGCATATTTGTGTATCACTCGATGTAAATTTTAACGAATCGTTAACCAAAGATGTCGTTAGCTTTGAACAACTGGGCCCAGACTACTTGTAAAGATACCTTACATTACTGCCCTCTCACATATCAGCTCAAATACCATCTTCAAATCACACAGCATTTTAATGAACTCCTTTTTTTATAAAGACCAGACTACTTGTAAAGATACCAAACATTACTGCACTCTCAAATATCAGCTCAAATACCATCTTCAAATCACACAGCATTATAACGAATTCCTTTTTTTATAAAGACCAGACTACTTGTAAAGATACCTAACATTACTGCCCCCTCACAAATCAGCTCTGGCACCATTTTGACAAACATTTTTGCGAAATGGAAGTCCTTTCTGTTCTCATACTTTGTTAATTATGACAAAAAAACTTCAGAATGGTATTATCTGATGACAGGCGGAGAAAATCTACAGGGACAAAAACTGTTGATAGCTGAAGAGACTATCATTGATTGTTATCTATAGTTGTAAAGATACCTAACATTACTGCCCCCTCACAAATCAGCTCTGGCACCATTTTGACAAACATTTTTGCGAAATGAAAGTCTTTTCTGTTCTCATACTGTGTTAATTATGACAAAAAAGCTTCAGAATGGTATTATCTGATTACAGGTGGAGAAAATCTACAGGGACAAAAACTATTGATAGCTGAAGAGACATATCAGTGATTGTTATCTATAGTTGTAAAGATACCTAACATTACTGCCCCCTCACAGATCAGCTCTGGCACCATTTTGACAAACATTTTTGCGAAATGGAAGTCCTTTCTGTTCTCATACTTTGTTAATTTGGACAAAAAAGCTTCAGAATGGTATTATCTGATTACAGGAGGTGAAAATCTACAAGGACAAAAACTATTGATAGCTGAAGAGACTATCATTGATTGTTATCTATAGTTGATTTGTTTGTTTGTGTTGAGGTTTTACGGCCCAGTCAACCCAATGGGGTCATGTCGAGCGCGGTTTACCTAACCACACGTTTACTGGGCAGGCTTAGTCCTCTAAGCGGTTAACCAGTATTGTGCAAATTCTTTCGCCTAACATTACTACCCCCTCACAAATCAGCTCTGGCACCATTTTGACAAACATTTTTGCGAAATGGAAATCCTTTCTGTTCTCATACTTTGTTAATTTGGACAAAAAAGCTTCAAAATGGTATTATCTGATTACAGGTGGAAAAAAATCTACAAGAACAAAAACTATTGATAGATGGAGACTATCACTGATTGTTATCTATAGTTGATTTGTTTGTTTGTGTTGAGGTTTTAGGGCCCAGTCAACTCAATGGGGTCATGTCGAGCGCGGTCAGTTTACCTAACCACATGTTTACTGGGCAGGCTTAGTCCTCTATGCGGTACTATCATGATAGCACTATCATGGCAGTCACTCTCAGGATGCATCAATATATCGATGTATCATTACACTTCTACTCTTCATTTGGAAATTAGAAATCAATGAATGGATTTTACATAACTCTGCATAAGAGGGTATTGGTGTTATCATTTTTTTTTATTTCTCTTGGAAAACATAATATGTCTCTTCTAAGAGTACAATATATGTTCCATGAAGAAATAAAAAAAAAAATACAGCACAACCTCTTTATAACACGATTGTTGGGGTCCATAGCAGAAACCCTGTTAGTTATACAACCGTGTGATATCCAAACAAAAATGTATAGATTATATTGAAAAATGACCATTTATGGTCATTTTTCAATATAATCTATACATTTTTAGGATCCATCTTTGAACCGTGTTATATCCAAAACAACCGTGTTATATCCAAACAAAAATGTGTAGATTATACTGAAAAATGACCATTTATGGTCATTTTTCAATATAATCTATATATTTTTGGGATCCATCTTTGAACCGCATTATATCCAAAACCGTGTTATAATGAACTGTGTTATAAAGAGGTTGTAGTGTATCAGTGCTTTTCCATTAAAGATCCTAATCTTGTGCTAAAAATTTAATTTCTTTAAATAAAAAATTGGGAGTAGGTGTGTAGGGAAAGAGGAAGAGTGTGTTGTTGTTTTTTTTTGTATATTTTTGTTTCATTTCTTAAAGCGGGGACCATAAACATAAAATCATTTATTTTCTGGCTATGCGTGTATATTGAGTAGAATGGGTGTTCTATGGGGTCTCACAATTGCAATCAGGCTGCAAGGTTATTTAACTTTTTTCATGCTAACTCAGTTGAGCACGAAATTTTCTCTCCTATTAATAAGCAAATGCCAACAATTTTCATATTTATCAGCAAACAAATTTTCATGCTCAGTAATATTTAGCAAGAAAGTATTTGCAATTGTTAGTAATTTCAAAAAGCTGAGTTAAGCATGAAAAAAAGTTTCATAACCTCAGGGCCAGCAGTATCTACAGATGATTTATATTTCTCACTTTTGCACAAACATCCATACTATGAATTGAAATCATGTAATCAAGACAATTTTAAAAATTTTAAAAAGGAACAAGTTCCTGTACATGAACAGGAATTTTTTTTTTTTTTTTAAATAAAAAATGATCTTTTCTGTATATAAACAAAAACCTCATTTTTCAAAATAAGAAATTATCTCCTCTAGCCTACCCTTACCTGATCTTCGCTGCCCCTACTCTGTAAACTTATCAAAATAAGGAATGATCTTTTCTGTATACAAACAAAAACCTCTATTTTTCAACATAAAAAATTATCTCATCTAGCCTACCCTTACCTGATCTTCGCTGCCCCTACTCTGTAAACTTATCCGTGACATGGCCCTTGATCTGGGTCTTGAAACTCTTGACAGTTTGGAAGTTTCTGATACTGCAGTGTTCTACAATATTACAAGGTTAGGGTTATATACACTTCAACCTCTTTATAACACAGTTCATTATAACATGATTTTGGATATCACATAGTTCAAACATGGATCCCAAAAATGTATAGATTATACTGAAAAATGACCATAAATGGTCATTTTTAAATATAATCTATACATTTTTGTTTGGGTATAACACAGGTGTTTAACTAACACGGTTTATGCTATGGACCCCAACAACAGTGTTATAAAGAAGTTGTGGTGTACTAAGGTTTCATAATAAGGTTAGGGTTAGGTTTACATAATGATATGAGTATTCATATCTGTCACTCTTTACGGGCATAAATATATGAGCCAACACATGGCAAAACCTACAATCATAAGCAGACGACAAAGCAGACGACAATTGTTGTGATTGGCAGTTTAAGGGTTAAAAGTTCCAAACAATATTTATGTAAAAAGAGGAACCTATGATCCAATGCATGACAAAACCTATAATCACAAGCAGACGACAATTGTTGTGATTGGCAGTTTAAGGGTTAAAAGTTCCAAACAATATTTATGTAAAAAGAGGAACCTATGATCCAATGCATGACAAAACCTATAATCACAAGCAGACGACAATTGTTGTCATTGGCAGTTTAAGGGTTAAAAGTTCCAAACAATATTTATGTAAAAAGAGGAACCTATGATCCAATGCATGACAAAACCTATAATCACAAGCAGACGACAATTGTTGTGATTGGCAGTTTAAGGGTTAAAAGTTCCAAACAATATTTATGTAAAAAGAGGAACCTATGATCCAATGCATGACAAAACCTATAATCACAAGCAGAAGACAATTGTTGTCATTGGCAGTTTAAGGGTTAAAAGTTCCAAACAATATTTATGTAAAAAGAGGAACCTATGATCCAATGCATGACAAAACCTATAATCACAAGCAGACGACAATTGTTGTCATTGGCAGTTTAAGGGTTAAAAGTTCCAAACAATATTTATGTAAAAAGAGGAACCTATGATCCAGCGCATAACAAAACGTACAGTAAGACATGCAACCAGCAAAGACTCAGATCTGCCTGCGCATCTGTGCTGTCTGATCAGAGCCTTCACTGAATGCATGTTCCTTCTACAGCTGCTGGGTTATTCAAAAAGGGATTCTTTGCCCTTGCCATACTGGGTGGATGAACAGGCTGATCTGAGTCTTTGCTGGTTGCACAGGTCTAACTGTAGGTTTTGTCATGCGCTAGATCATAGGTTCCTCTTTTTACATAAATATTCTGTTTGGAACTTTTAACCCTTTAACTGCCAATCACAACAATTGTCGTCTGCTTTGTCGTCTGCTTGTGATTGCAGGTTTTGTCGTGTGTTTAATTTAATTCTGGGCACCATAAAGGTGAATTAAGTATAGACAAATGAGTTCTAATTTTGTTATTTTTCTCAGAAAATAGACCGCGATATTTCAAGCAATTAGCGGCAGAGTTGTTTCCCCTAAGGAGACAATATAATGAAACATCAAAGCCTATCTTCTGAAAATATATAAAAACAGTATTTTTATTTAGCATGCAAAATGTTAATAATAAATTTACTTCAATATTCTGTTGTATCAACACAAAGACTCCTAGCCAAGTGTAACGTTGTTCATTAACACAAAGATACTTATGAGGGGCGTTCATTTAATGCTGTCATTGGGGTTCTACAGGGCGTGTTATTAATCCTATTCAAATTTCGTTTACTTCAACTCTTCCAACTATTCTCCCTTGATGGAAACACACTTTTTAAGTCTCGAAATCCATTCTGTAAAGGCAGAGAAGTAGGCCTTTTTCATATACCCTGAAGACACTGGTAAATTGCACTAGCAAGTGCACTTTGGGATTCATAACAACAACCATAAAGGGTTTTCTTTAGTAAAGGTTACTGGAAAAAGTCGCTGGGACTAAGGTCTGGCGAATAAGGTGGATGAGAGAGCTGAACTACCTTTTCCTCTTTCAAGAAGTCTTGGACAAGAACACACTTGTAAGCAGTGCATTGTCATGCATAAGACACAGACCTCTTCAACCGGTTGCAGGTCTATGTTTTTCATTTTGCATACAGTAAGGGTTGAGTGTATATGACCAAACCAACTTGAACTTTCAATAACTTTTGAAAGACTGAACAGATTAGACCGAAATTTCATCCTATATAGAAAATCACTCCCCTGTGAAATCACCGCAGTTTTCACATGCTCCTTACAGCAACACGGTATGGTAGGCAATTAGTGACATAATTAAATGAACACCCTTCGTAGAAACTATTAGCTGTTGTCAGCATGCAGATATGCAATTTAATATGAATTTGGCAGTGTACATGTAATTCTAACATGATGTTAACTTTTTTCCCATAGAACCTAACAGAACTGTCACCGTGTAAAAATATGTGATAGATCACGTCATCAACATGTTTGATGACATCCCATGTAAACATTTACCGCTGCTGACATCTGAGGCAAAATAGTTCTTCAAAAACATCGCAAAGATGTCAATTTTCCTTTAAGTATCATGTTAGAATTGAAATAATTTCTTCTCAACTGTGAATTATTGTTGAATAATGCATGTTGTTACTGGGCAGATGCAAATATTAATTCACTCCGGCTTCGTCGTCATGAATTAATATTTTGCAATCTGCCCTCTAACAACATGCGTAATTCGACAATAATTCATAACAGAGAAGAAATTAGTTCTTAATTCTAACAGGATGTTAATAGTTTTCAATTTGAGCTTAATGGAAATGTCACCCTGATCAAACTACAATAATTCATGTTGTCAACATAGTGCACGCAAAAGGGCGCATTTGATGATGTTGCATGTAAACATTTACTTCTAGCACTGTCCCCTACAAAAGCGTTCTTTGGAAGACATCACAACTATGTCTATTTTCCTTTCTGTTTCATATCGTGAATTTATACTTCGCAATCTGCCCTCCAGCATCATGCGCTATTCGCGATAATTCACCCAGTAGAGAAAAATTGTTTCTTAAGTAGCCTATTCGACCTAATTACCGCAGTGTGTGCTTAGGTTTTTCAAAATTACCAGATAAACTTGTGGTAAAATATGACTCTACCTACTAAGGATACCCTTAAAAATAAATATCATCAAATGCCTTAATTGGTGATGTTAATGCGATTTTTTTCTGATTTTCTTTATCAAAACATATGTTGTGGGTACTCATTTGAACTGCATCGACTTGTCGACAAGTCGATGCAATTCAAATGGGTACCCACAACATATGCCTTTATAAAAAAGTACACAAAAAGTACACTTGCTGTAATTTGACGACTGTGGAATTGCTTGACTGTGCACTTATAGGGGTATGTGCGGTAATTAGGTGAAATACACTATACAATCAAACCTGTGTTAAGCAAGCACCTATGGGAAAGCTAAAAATTGGTTGCTTAAGACAGGTGCTTGCTTAATACAGGGAGATTTCCATATTACCTTTAATGGGACCTGAAAGAGTGGCCTTTAAAGACAGGTGATTGCTTAATACAGGTGGCCTTTAGGGCAGGTTTGACTGTATCTGTTTTGCAGACACACCATAACCTCTTTATAACACTATTGTTGGGGTCCATACCATAAACCGTATTAGTTAAACAACCGTGTTATATCCAAACAAAAATGTATAGATTATATTGAAAAATGACCATTTATGGTCATTTTTCAATATAATCTATACATTTTTGGGATCCATCTTTGAACCGTGTTATATACAAAACCGTGTTATAATGAACCATGTTATAAAGAGGTTGTGGTGTACAAAGGTAAATACTTAACAATTACTTTTAAAATATGCTTGGGGGGTGGGGAGGGGGATGATCCTAAAGTTTGACAAAGAGCATGCAAAAAACTCTTTCATGCTTTAAAACATTCACATCCAACTTATTTTACATTATAAAAAATAGTTAAGTGTTAATTTTTTTAACCCATAAAGTGCCATGCATCACGAGAACACGCCTATATAATTTTGACCCCCTTAACCCCACTTTTATTTTACTAAAAAACATAGATTGTGGATACTCGTTAGAACTGCCTCGTCGAGGCGGTTCTAACGAGTACTCACAATTTATGTTTTGAACAGAAATATGAAAAATATTAGAATTTTTTTATCCGAAAATTTTACTTTTTTGTAAAATTTTCTATATATTTGAATAGGCATGTTTTCGTAATGTAAATATTTTTAGCAGACATTTTGAATTTTTTTATATATTATTATTTATTTTTCAGACAAAATGAGTCTTGGCAGATTATCCACATGAAATGTCTCGACTTTATTCTCTGAAAAAAAAAATAAATAAATAAAATTGTTTTCCGCTGCAGTTGTGATTGGCCCTTTAAGGGTTAACAGACCATCTTCAAAATGAAGACTGTTGATACTGAAGACCCAGTCATACACACACATGCATGCATATAGTATTTTTGCCCAATAAAGTGGGCAAACATAGTAATTCAGATATTTTAGTTTTGACATATCCTATTGTTTTACAGTAAATTTCATGCAATTACCTCATACAAATATTCTGTTGGTGATTCACAACCTTGCTAGAAGATATAAAATTACAAAATGAAATCTATAAGCTTAAAGAAAATTACCCTAAATATTCAGACAATTGAGTAAACCCTCATCAGGGGATGTATGCACCTTTGCAAACTACATTTCTGCTTATGAAGAGACTTAACCCTTGTCCTGCTGAATATATTAAGATGCCACTCCCACTTATGATTTTCAGCCAATCAGATCACTTGATCCAGATTGTAGCTATAAATTCACGTACTTAATGGCAAACAGTGCAGATCCAGATCAGTTGGCTTCTCGAGAAGCCAACTGATTTGGATCTACACTGTTTGCAAAGGCAGGGTATATCCGGGTTCAGCAGGACAAGGGTTAATAAAACTGAGTCCCTGATTTTTGTTCTTTTCTCTGTTCTTTGTTACTAAAGGCAACCTTTTTGATTTTTATTTTAGTTCACGGCAGCTGGTGTTAAGCAGTTTGGCAGCTGTAAATTGTCTCCCCATACCTCATCAAGGTGCAGATTATATTTTTATTTCCTTTGGGATCATTGAGTCCATTATGGTAACTTTGAAATTGAATATAGGGATCGAACATGGTTTTTCATGCATCAACATTCACCAGGTCCCGTGGGAGGTGTTGAAAACCGCGGCCTTCGGCCTCGGTTTTCAACACCTCCCAAGGGACCTGGCGAATGTTAATGCATTTAAAAAACCATGTTTGATTGCTATTATTGCATAAAAACTGAAAACATTTGCTACATTTCGCGTTATTTCTTGCACTATTTTGTTTTGCCTTTTCACCGATGTCTCGGGAACATAATTTCTACGGACTATGCTTGTTCTAGGGCCGGCCAGTACACATTTCGTAACAACAGCAAATCTGTGGCCCCGGTACGATCATATTGAAAGTTGCGTAGCCATGCATTAACAGCACGTGAATTGCCTTGTTAATACACGGCTTTTCGCCGGTTAAAGCACGGCTGTTAATAACGTGTGACACTGCTTTTTATGCAATAATATTGCTTAAACCAGTGCTAGGGGGCATATGCAGCTTAGCAAACTACATTGCTACATATGAAGAGACTTAAGAAAATCAGGGCCCAGTTTGTTATAACTAACAAAGCCGTTAGTTAACATATCATTAAAACTTTGATCATTTAATATGGCATATGGGCTAATATATTTGCAGAAAAAAAAATGAGTAGCTTTCGCATTTAGTTACTCACATTTTCAGCAAAAATACCTTTGAATTAGATATTGTACTTACTAGAACAGTTAATGTTTCGACCACTTACGAGCTTGTTAAGCTAATAATGCTTTGAACAACTGGACCCAGGTCTCTGTTTTGTGTTCTTTTTGTGTTCTTTGATTCCTTCAATTTTTTAAGATGCTAAGGGATTAATGTACCCAATTACAGTCAAACTTCAATGGCTCGAACATCTTTGGGGCCATGGAAATTTGTTCGAGAGATGGGTACTTTGAGCCAATGAGATTTGATCATGGCGCCAGGTCGGGAAGCAAATGGTGATAATTTATGGAAATGTTTTCGATCTTCAACAAAATAATGGTATGTTGTGTGTACTCATTAAAATTGCCTTGATGAGGCAATTCTAATGAGTACACACAACATACAATTTCATAATAAATTAAGAAAATTTCCCTCAATATTTGTTTGCTTGCGCTACGAAAAATTCCATACGGACTCAAAAATGAGTTCCAATAAGCCATGGTAAACGAGCCATCCGTGTTCAAGCCATTGAAGTTTTAATGTACTTAGCCATATAATGTTTGAGCCGATGCCAACAGGATGCACACCAAATCAGTATGATACACTCTCGGTAGGTTGGGGGACAAACAGTTGACTCTCGTTATCTCGAACTCACTTATATCGAATAACCTCTTATCTCGACGCGATAATCTGGTCCCTGCTTAAACATGAAAATCTAACAACAGGTCACAAAATATTGTGGAAAAGAGGAGAAATTGCTCCTAATATTTTCATATATCTCTAACTTCAGGAGTCAAATTACATATACATTTGTTAAATGTTGCTGTTCAATTCATTTTTTCCTAAACTCTACAAATCTGATATGTCTATGTACGGATATCTTGAGGTATCTCAGAGAGTCCCTTGGAATTCGAGATAACAAGAGTCAACTGTAATTATAAAATCTATAGTGTAGATCATTGTGTTTCAATATTTTTCAGGTTCTTTATTCTTTACTTTCTTTATTTCTTTTTATCCATCCCTAATGAAAACTAACAGCATTGTCCTGCAAGCATTTCAGCAAATGATAAGAAAAAAAAAAGAAAAAAAAATGACAAAATTTGGGACCATTCCTTATACAATTTGCGGACAACGTTGATCCAGATCTGTTTGTTTGTGTTGAGGTTTTACGGCCCAGTCAACCCAATGGGGTCATGTTGAGTGCGGTCAGTTTACCTAACCACACATTTACTGGGCAGGCTTAGTCCTCTAAGCGGTTAACCGGTATTGTGCACATTCTTTTGCCAAAAACTGACAACTGCCCTTCTTGAATCAGCGGAAGGGAGAGAATGACCGTAGAAAATGTTTCATGATCAATCTCCACGAAAGAATGTTGCCGACCTCGGCGGGGGTTGAACCCGCGACCTCCTGGTCTCCAGTCTGATGGCGCATCCAACTGAGCCACCGAGGCCGCGATCCAGATCTGTGCAGTCCGATCTGAGCATTCTCTGTTTTTTGACATATACTACAGTAGCCATTGATTCTAGAAGCGGACAATAAAGGCCCTGATGCATAAGCACAGGCTGTACGTAGCCATATCCTGTTTGAGCCGACGCTGACAGGATCCACACCAAATCAGTATGATATACTCTCAGTAGGTTGGGGGACATAATTATAAAATCTATAGTGTAGATCATTGTGTTTCATTGACTGGCTGATCTGGGCCCTGCATTCCCCGGAAATTGCATAAAGGCCCTTTTTTCGTGCTATACTATTAATACTTGATAAGAAATAATTAAAATACACGTACTATTAATCCTTGATGAATGAAAATGTCTTAAATACCTCTCTTGTTTTTGTAACAAATGTACTACTCCTAGATTTCACTCGCTTCTTCATCCTGTGTATCAGATGTCGCGACGAATGCTCTGAGTTGGTGTTCCAGATAACAATTTCTCCGTCATACGATGCTGTCGCAAGAGTATTCGGAGCCATGAAAGTTGCACACAGAATATCCTCTGTATGTTCCTGTAATTATACAATCGAACTTCAATGGCTCGAACATCTTTGGGACCATGGAAATTCGTTCGAGACAAATTACATATACATTTCGAGCCACTGAGGGTTAATCATGGCACCAGTTCAGGAAGCAAATAGCGATAATTTAGGGAAATCTTTTAGATTTTCTATACAAAGATTGTATGTTGAGTGTACTCATTAGAATTGCCTCTATGAGGTACTCATTAGAATTGCCTCTATGAGGCAATTCTAATGAGTACACACAACATACAATTCCATGATAAAATCAGAAAAAAAATCCCTAAATATTTGTTTTCTTGAGCTATTTGAAGGATTTTATAGGGACTCAAAATGAGTTCGAATTAGCCATGGTAAACAAGACATCCGTGTTCGAGCCATTGAGGTTCGAGTGTATATAGGGTTAACCCTTAAAGCACAAATCACAACTATTGTCGTCTGCTTTGTCATCTGCTTGTGATTTTAAAAGTCATTTTTGCAAACAGTGTGGACCCAGATCAGACTGCTACTTTAGGAGCAGTCTGATCAGGTCCATACTGTTTGCATGTATGCAAAAATAGGTTTGAAAAGTCTGCAAGAATATTCAGCAGATGACATAAACAGATGACATTTTTAGATGCAGTTTTTCTTGGCGCGTTAAGGGTTAAGAACTATATGAGTTTCTTTACTTACATTACAAAAGGGCAAAGATGGCCCTGTATCACTCACTTTATGACCAGCCAAGTTACAAGCCTTTCTGTTCAAAAGAAGTTCAATATAGATTTTCAAGATGGCGGCCATCTTGGATTTACAATAAAATGATCAACACATAATCTACGTTCTATGAAGATTTGTGACGGTTAGCTTTTTGGTTAGGAGAAGAAAACTGAAATAGATTTTCAAGCTAGCGGCTGTGGCAGTCATTTTGGATTAGCGGCTCGACCTAAACATATGTTGTGGGTACTCATTAGAAGCGCCTTGCCAAGGCGCTTCTAATGAGTACCCACAACATATGTTTGGTCCAGATATAAGAAAAATTTAGATACTTTTAGTTGAACAAAGCACTTTATCAAGAGGTATGGTAAACTTGTGTATGTGTATGTGTGTATATATATATGGTTATGTGTGTGTATATGTATATATATATATGTGCGTAAGTGGTAGGTATGTGTATGTATATGTTAAATTTTGTCAATTTGGGTTGAAATTTGCATTTCACCGAATCTGTAAAAATACCATTTTAATCATGCAGGGGTGAAAAAATATATATACATACATATAAAAAAAACAATAATTAATATATGTGTTAAACAAATAAATGCAGTATGTATTATTATCATTATGCCATTATTTCATTTTCTGTCTTTCATTTCATCTCAATCCTTCGAGAAAGCCTGCATGGAAAAAAAAAAAAGAAAAGAACTATGGTAAACTTACCTGGCCTCCTTTCCAGTCAGCAGGCTGAACATGGAACTCTCTGAAACTGGTGTTTCTGAAGACTGTCACGTATCTAGAATAAAACAGAAACAGCTGTTACTGTAACACTTAGGCTAATTTATTCGTAAAGTCTTATCAGAGAGGATGAGAAAGCCACAATAGAGATTACACAAAATATACAACCTCTTTATTACACTATTGTTCTGGTCAAAAGCATAAACCGTGTTAGTTATACAACCGTGTAATATCCAAACAAAAATGTAGAGATTATATAGAAAAATGACCATTTATGGTCATTTTTCTATATAATCTATACATTTTTGGGATCCATCTTAAAATGACCATTTATGGTCATTTTTCTATATAATCTATACATTTTTGGGATCCATCTTAAAATGACCATTTATGGTCATTTTTCTATATAATCTATACATTTTTGGGATCCATCTTTGAACAGTGTTGTATCCATTATCGTGTTATAACGAATTGTGTTATAAAGAGGTTAATGTGTAGTAGGTTTGGGTCTGGTTAAAATGGTTTTTATCGACTGTCCCAAGGTGGTTCCTTTGTTGCAGTTCTTCAATGTTCGTGCATCTGTGGCTTCATATGTGGTGTTTGTTTTGTCATTGTTCTTCATCTCTCCTTCTTTTGGTGCCTCAGTATGGCTGTACTTTGTAATTATGGCATTTCTTGGTTATCTTAACATATTTTTGGTTGTCATCAGAAACAGTATTTAACACATACTACAGTAACATGATTTAACCCTTCTCTTGCTGAACATGACATGCCCTGTCTTAGCAAACAGTGTAGATCCAGATCAGGTGGCTTCTGAAGAAGCCAACTAATCTGGATCTGCACTGTTTGTTGTTAAATATGTGAATTTCTATCAAAAATCTGGATCAAGTAATCTGATTTGCTGGAAATTAGAAGTAGGCGTGGCAGCTTAATTTATTCAGCAAGGCAAGGGTTAACTCTTGTCCTGCTGAACCTGGATATACCCTGTCTATGCAAACAGTGTAGAGCCAGATCAATTGGCTTCTGAAGAAGCCAACTGGTTTGGATCTGCACTGTTTGTCATTAAGTATGTGAATTTATATCAATAATCTGGATCAAGTAATCTGATTGGCTGAAAATTTGAAATGGACGTGGCATCTTAATTTATTCAGCAGGACAAGTGTTGATAAGATACACAAAACCTCTTGATAAACTTACTTGACCCAGCCAACAACTACCATTGATCTCTTGAGGTTAAGGACCTGTCCAACATCAGCTGGCTGACCATAGGCACATTCTAGTATGTGGTAACAATGACCATTAAAGTCCCAGACCTGTTAATTAGAATGAAGTTTTGCCTAAGGATTTGCCTTTCTTCCACTATGGAAAATGGTATTACAAAACACGATTTAATAGTTATTAACCCATTGTAGTCTGGAGACCCTAAAAGGGTACTTAGCAAACAGTGGAGACCCAGATCAGATGCTGCAGAAAATGCATTTGATCAGGGTCTCCACTGTTTGGAAATAGTCCAACCATTTTTCTCTCAGAATGGCTAAATCACATAGCCTGTCATACCTAAAATCGAAGTCCGAATCTTCCAATATAGTCTGAAGTTCATTTAGTCTACAATGGGTTAATAGACAATTTCAATCGCCACCAAAAATGTCAACTGTCTGGCCATAAATACACTACAACCTCTTTATAACACGGTTTGTTATAACACGGTTTTGTATATAACACGGTTCAAAGATGGAGCCCAAAAATGCATAGATTATATTGAAAAATGGTCATTTTTCAATATAATCTCTATATATTTGTTTGGATGTAACACGGTTGTTTAACTAACACAGTTTATGCTACGGACCCCAACAAAAGTTTTATAAAGAGGTTGTGGTGTATCATGTGATTGTCTGTATTTCACGATGGTGGTAGTGATGAGATGACGTGATAATGACGATAATTTAGCGTTTTATGCCCTTTTCAACAGTACTTAGGTCATAACCCAGATGACAAAAAGGTCATGACATATTTCTCTTAGAAAAAAAAAAGGTAAAATATGTCATGCTCAACTGATAATTTAACAAGATACTTTATGGCTACTGTCCTCATTTCTCCATACACTAATGAGTCTGTTCACAACAGGTGGCATTACCAGATTTACCTGGGGGACTACTTTTCTCTGACAACACTGGTTCCGTTCCGTGCACTGCAATATCTAATCTTAAAATCTTTATTTTCTATCATAGGAAACCTTTTTAAACTTGTAATAAGATGAACTTTTTATGCAGATGCATTTTTTGGATTCTGTTTTGAGCTACTTCATTCTGTTTAATATTTAAGATTTTTTTGTGTGGGGGCGGGTTTGTTACCTATCTCATCAGTATTACTGAACTAATAGCTTAATGGACCATCATTTTACTGGCATCTTGGCAGAGTTTTATGGGCTGAGTCAAAAGAAACATATGGAACTGTTATATCCCACTAACACAACTTTGAAATAGTATCAGTCGGGAAGGTGGGGATTAAACTCTCTAAGAGAAAAACATGGCATGTATTAATGAAAGGCTCTCTGCAAAAATAAACAAAAGGACCATGATGGTCCTATATCGTTCACCTGAGCAAACAGATTTGCACACTTACTGTTGAAGTTTCAGCCAAATTCACTGCTCTAAGATTTTTGTATAAATTTTATAGCCCTGCCCCCCACACCACCCCCACACACCCTACACCCCCACCTAACGGCCATGTTTTTTTTAATGCATCATGACGACTTGAACTGAATCTTGAAAGAGGGTCACCAAAGGAACATTTCTGCCAAGTTATATTGAAATTGGTCCAGTGGTTTCTGACAAAAAGATTTTTAAAGTGTTTTATATAGCTATAGAGCCTTACCCCCTAACGGCCATGTTTTTTGACGAATCATGACAGCTTGAACAAACTTGGTAGAGGGTCACCAAAGGAACATTCCTGCCAAGTTATATTAAATCTGTTCAGTGGTTTCTGACAAGGAGATTTAAAAAGTTTTCTATTTAGATATATAGAGAAAATGAACCCCACCCCTTAGCAGCCATGTTTTTTGACGAATCATGATGGCTTGAACAATTTTGGAAGAGGGTCACCAAAGAAACATTCTTGCCAAGTTATATTGAAATCGGTCCATTGGTTTCTGACAAGAAGATTTTTTAACTTTTCTATATAGATATATAGGGAAAATATGCCCCACCCCCTGGCAGCCATGTTTTTTGATGAATCATGATTACTTGAATAATCTTGGTAGAGGGTCACCAAAGAAACATTCCTGCCAAGTTATCGGTCCAGTGGCTTCTAACAAGGTAATTTTTAAAGTTCTATATATAGATATATAGCAGCCATGTTTTTTTGATGAATCATGACTGCTTGAACAATCTTGATAGAGGGTTACATAAGAAATATTCCTGCAATGATATTTTGAAATAGGTCCAGTGGTTTCTGACAAGAAGATCATTAAAGATTTCTATACAGATATATAGGGAAAATAAGACCCGCACCCCCCTAGCAGCCATGTTTTTTGACAAACCATGACGGCTTGAACAATCTTGGTAAAGGGTCACCAAGGAAACATTTCTGCCAAATTATATTGAAATCGGTCCAGTGGTTTCTGACAAGAAGATTTTTTCAAGTTTTCTATATAGATATATAGGGAAAATAAGCCCCGCCCCCTAGCGGCCATGTTTTTTGACAAATCATGATGGCTTGAACAATCTTGGTTAGAAGGTCACCAAGGAAACATTTCTGCCAAGTTATATTGAAATCAGTCCTTTGGTTTCTGACAAGAAGATTTTTAAAATTTTCTATATAGATATATAGGGATATAGGGAAAATAAGCCCCGCCACCTGGCAGCCATGGTTTCTGATGAATCCAAATGGCATGAACAATCTTGGTAGAGGATCACCAAAGGAACATTTCTGCAAAATTATATTGAAATCGGTCCAGTGGTTTCTGACAAGAAAATTTTTAAAGTTTTCTATACAGATATATAGGGAAAATAAGCCCCGCCCCCTGGCAGCCATGTTTTTTGACGAATCCAAATGGCTTGAACAATCTTGGTAGAGGATCACTAAAGGAACATTTCTGCAAAATTATATTGAAATTGGTCCAGTGGTTTCTGACGAGAAGATTTTTAAAGTTTTCTATATAGATATATAGGGAAAATAAGCCCCGCCCCCTAGCGGCCATGTTTTTTGATGAATCCATATGGCTTGAACAATCTTGGTAGAGGATCACCAAAGGAACATTTCTGCAATATTATATTGAAATCGGTCCTAAGGAGCAATTTCTCCCCTTTTCCACATTATTTTATATATATTTCTAACTTCAGAAGTAAAATTACATATTCATTAAATGTGGTTGTTGGATTTATTGTTTTCCTCACTTCGGCAACTCTCATATGTCAAGGTACGGATATCTCGAAGTGTTTCAGAGAGTCAACTGTATATGATATTTACCATACTCGACCTAATAACCGCACATACCCCTATAAGTGCACAGTCAAGCAATTACCTAGTCTTCAGATTACAGCCAGTCCATTTTTGTCTTCTTTATAAAAGCATATATGTTGTAAGTATGAAAAGTCGATGCAATTCAGATGAGAACCAACAACATATGCTTTTATAAAGAAAATCAGATAATCAGAAAAAAAATCAGATAAAACAACATCACAAAAACACTGCGTAAGCATCATTTGATAAGACCTTAGCCGATCTTTTTTTATATATACCCTTGATATAGGTGGATACATATTTTATCACAAGTTTTCCCGTTAGTTTTGAAAAAATCTAAGCCCACGATGCAGTTATTAGGTTGAACACAGTAGATATGGACCACTTTCAACCTTGACAAGTTTTCCCAGCAGATCTGAAAAAACCTAAGCCCAAGATGCAGTTATTACGTTGAACACAGTAGATATGGACCACTTTCAACCTTGACAAGTTTTCCCAGCAGATCTGAAAAAACCTAAGCCCAAGATGCGGTTATTACGTTGAACACAGTAGATATGGACCACTTTCAACCTTGACAATTTTTCCCAGCAGATCTGAAAAAACCTAAGCCCAAGATGCGGTTATTACGTTGAACACAGTAGATATGGACCACTTTCAACCTTGACAAGTTTTCCCAGCAGATCTGAAAAAACCTAAGCCCAAGATGCGGTTATTACGTTGAACACAGTAGATATGGACCACTTTCAACCTTGACAAGTTTTCCCAGCAGATCTGAAAAAACCTAAGCCCAAGATGCGGTTATTACGTTGAACACAGTAGATATGGACCACTTTCAACCTTGACAAGTTTTCCCAGCAGATCTGAAAAAACCTAAGCCCAAGATGCGGTTATTACGTTGAACACAGTAGATATGGACCACTTTCAACCTTGACAAGTTTTCCCAGCAGATCTGAAAAAACCTAAGCCCAAGATGCGGTTATTACGTTGAACACAGTAGATATGGACCACTTTCAACCTTGACAAGTTTTCCCAGCAGATCTGAAAAAACCTAAGCCCAAGATGCGGTTATTACGTTGAACACAGTAGATATGGACCACTTTCAACCTTGACAAGTTTTCCCAGCAGATCTGAAAAAACCTAAGCCCAAGATGCGGTTATTACGTTGAACACAGTAGATATGGACCACTTTCAACCTTGACAAGTTTTCCCAGCAGATCTGAAAAAACCTAAGCCCAAGATGCGGTTATTACGTTGAACACAGTAGATATGGACCACTTTCAACCTTGACAAGTTTTCCCAGCAGATCTGAAAAAACCTAAGCCCAAGATGCGGTTATTACGTTGAACACAGTAGATATGGACCACTTTCAACCTTGACAAGTTTTCCCAGCAGATCTGAAAAAAACCTAAGCCCAAGATGCGGTTATTACGTTGAACACAGTAGATATGGACCACTTTCAACCTTGACAAGTTTTCCCAGCAGATCTGAAAAAACCTAAGCCCACGATGCGGTTATTACGTTGAACACAGTAGATATGGACCACTTTCAACCTTGACAAGTTTTCCCAGCAGATCTGAAAAAACCTAAGCCCAAGATGCGGTTATTACGTTGAACACGCCAGATACGGACCACTTTCAACCTTGACAAGTTTTCCCAGCAGATCTGAAAAAACCTAAGCCCAAGATGCGGTTATTACGTTGAACACAGTAGATATGGACCACTTTCAACCTTGACAAGTTTTCCCAGCAGATCTGAAAAAACCTAAGCCCAAGATGCGGTTATTACGTTGAACACAGTAGATATGGACCACTTTCAACCTTGACAAGTTTTCCCAGCAGATCTGAAAAAACCTAAGCCCAAGATGCGGTTATTACGTTGAACACAGTAGATATGGACCACTTTCAACCTTGACAAGTTTTCCCAGCAGATCTGAAAAAACCTAAGCCCAAGATGCGGTTATTACGTTGAACACACCAGATACGGACCACTTTCAACCTTGACATTTGTCATCAAACTTACTTTGACGGTTCCATCTGTGCTTCCTGTGTATAGTCTGGTTTCAGTCTGATCTTGACCTAGACATGTGACCTCAGCATTACCATGGGTACCATTGAACTGTTTGACCTTTTGACCTGTGTCAATCATCCACATAACAATAG